>GL501517.1:633110-656343 GCA_000149185.1 Mayetiola destructor
ATTAAAATGATGATGTTTGACGCCACTAAGCGATAAGCTTAGCACTTTTGAATACTGTCTGATTCCACCAACACTACTCTAGCTATTATAACACCAAATTGCAAAGAGTTAAACGATAAAAATGTCATATAAAAAAAAAAGACGATCTCTTGCCGGTAATAATTGTGTAAACATGAAATTGAAAACAGAAAACAGAATTAAGCGCGCATCAAACCATAATGAAGTTTTATAAATTGAATAACGTATACGTTAGCATGTCTGTATGCATTCAGTTACCAGCACACATTTTATACAGGGGATGTTGAATACTGTCTATTGGATATGTATAGTCAGTCATTGACCAATTTTTAATGATTCAATTTGATAAAATGGATGCAATCTTAACGAGTAATAGGTAAAAGGCGATTGTTTCTATGATTAAGTTGACTGTGTGTGTGTGTGTGTGTGTGTGCATGTTTTTACTAATTGGCGAAATCCCATTAGAATTCAGAATTGCTATGGCGATGATTGTTTGCGAATGCAAAATCACTTTAATTCACATAATATCCATACTAATATGAATTGCATTGATATTGGTATTGACAGAGCAACGAACATTATGTTATGCAATTAATGCATTTTCCATAATCAATATATAATTTTCCTTTTGTTTCTATTGCGGGTGCAAATCATTCAATTTCAAGAGCCACTTTCAAGTAAAATCTGTCGTTTGAATGTTTTTAACATCGATAATATGTTAATAATTTTTGCATTTGTGTTCATGATACTTTTGATTATTGATTATTTTATTATTATTATTATTATTAAATTTGCAATACTAAATGCTTCGAACACACTTTACCAATTCCAACCATATCATATAGTTCAGAATGTGGAGTTCGGTTTTGTTTAAAATCTGATTTTCATTTGCATTAAATTCAGAATGAGAAATTCATATGCAAGATTCATATAATAATAAGCTTATTCGAATCATCTATGGGAAAATTAAGATACAGAAGCCGACACACAAGGATCTGTTAAATCCGCACTAATTATAAAATTGAAAATCTCAATTAATTCAGCTGATCATTTTGATGTTTACACATTACTCATTACATATGAGTATATGGATGTTGAAGCTATTTAAAATTGATTTTTACTCTTATTTTAGATGCAAGCATGTGTTAAAATAGAATATCGTTTCATTTATCCACTTCCAAATCAATTAAATGTTCAATTACAAAGCCAAGATAGATTGAATGTAATATTAAATTGTAAGGTGTTCTCGACTGGGCACTGGCCTATGTATTCATTTTCCAGAACTAGCCATTCATGATAATACCACAGTGAATGCAGATTTCAGTTTACATATGGCTGATGTCTCATGCCTAATGCCTATTCGACACATTGAAATGTTAATCAATTTTTCATACGTATCAATAATCTTTGTAATAATTCATGGGATATTTCAAATATTGAATATTGCACATTTCAATACCGTACCAACAATGATTGAATATTTTTTGAATGAATCCAATTGCATCATCTATGATTTGGTTTTATGGAATTGTTGAACTTTTGATACGTTTTCATGATAAACAATTAAAAAATACTACTTACTACTTATCCAAAAGCTTAGCTAATTAAAATCTATTAAGTTACATGATGCTCAATTATTATTATTATCAATTTTATAATACATACTTTCTTACTGCCGATGTTAGGGATTTGCTTTTTTCCATCGATTTTGAAATATTTTCTCTTTGAGAGATTTTTGTAACCGTGAGAGAATCTCAAACGAAGCATATCACAAGCTTCATCATAATAAATAAAATAACCATTCATGAGCATTATATCATGAATATGGTATACATAATATTGGCTTCAAATGATTGCATGTTGTATCCTTACATGCATATGCATATTTCAAAAGTTCCTTCGAAAAGTCGAATACTTTTACATCTCGAGTATAGCATACATTCTGATTCTGAGTAGGCGATGAAAAAGAAAAGAAAAAATCATGCACACGATGGGTAAATGCTAAATTACAGACACATTAGATATGTGTGGGCGGGATTTTTTTTTGGGAATACACGCTTTTGACTTTAAGTGATAGAAAACTGATGCCTATTATGATTTTTTTGTTCTTGGCGCTTCTATTTTTTTTTTTTTGTCCTGTTTCGCATGAATTAAATTTTTTTTGCGACATCGTATACGACACACTCACAAAGTGTCGAATGAATAAAAAAAATGAAATGAATGTCTCAATAGCAGATAGTAAAATTTTGCATTCATCCGATTTTATAGACGAAGAATGGAAAACAAAAGGAGAGTTTGACGATGGATGGAACAGTGTGTGTTTGGAATAGTATGTGAAACAAAAAATCTAAACGTGAACTGTAAAATTCATGAAATGCAGGTGAATCATAAGTTTCAATGGTCCAATGGTCAAACCATATAATTTTTTCATTGTTCTTGCCCTTCAACATTTAGCTCATTTTCAATAGTGAACATTGCCCCAAATTTTACTTTTGTCGGCAAATTTCAAAACAACAAAATTGAACTTCATTCTTCATGCATTCGACTAATATTGAAATATCGTGAAAATGTGAAAATTCGGAAGCGCTTCATTCAATACTGTAACCAGAAGCAAAATTTCATTTAAAAAAAATGATCATAATTTTTGATAGACTTTTTCTCGGTTGTGGCAACTATTACCTCATATCTGAATATCATATCAATGATATCACACACTCACTCACCATAAAGAGATTGAATCAATTTCATGTTTGTTGTTTTTATTTTAATGCGTTCGCTGAACATTCAATCCGTTTCCAACACAAAAGTTGCGAAAACTTATTCATTCTGACATTATTTAACCTTTTGCAAAGTTCATTGCGTTCGAAAAATGAAAAAAAAAAATAAAAACAGAGTTGCAATATCATACGATGCGAATAAAATATATATATATTTTATTGTATAATTTTGTTGTTTCTTTTTCTGCCTTTTTATGGATAAGTAACGGTGATGATTTTTGGTTGATGCAAAAGAAAAAAATTTTATTTTCTTTTCTTTTTCTTTTTTTTTTTGTTGTTGTTGAATAAAAGCTCTTACAAGTGCACAAATAGACGTATGAATGGAATTGTTGCGATGCACGAATAAAATTTGTATTACTTTTCATCACATACACACTCACACATATGGATTATATTCATATTCCATATATTCACATATCCATATGCCGGCATATGCGAACGAAAAGAAATCGTGTTACGTGCTTTGGTAGTTTTATTTCATATATCATTTGTGCCAATGAGGTAGAAAAAGATGTATAGCATCAAATGAAATGAATTTTTTTTTTTTTTTTTCATCAAATTCACAATTTGGGTGAGTCTCTTTTGAATCCATCATGATAATAAACTTTTTCGTTGCTATCTTTCGTTAACTCATGTTCGATGTTGGAAATATGCATGCTTGAAAACAAAATTATACGGCAACAACTGAACAAGTATTTTTGCATTAGTTTCGAGCACGTTTCACAAAGTATATAATTTTTAGGAGCTTAATCTGAATCTGGATAGAGAGAGTAAAAAGTCGGAAGGGAAATGATGGAGCGCAAATAGATATCATTGAATGTCTGAACTTCATGTATAATAATAATAATAATAATATTAATGAAGATGAAAAAAGTGATAGAAAAATTAACGAAAAATGCAAAACAACATAAATAAACGAAGCTCATACATCGTCCGCATGTCCTTATGTCCTTATGTCAATGAAATGCCGGCATAAAACCCAAAGTATCAATCCGAACACGGAACAATGACCGTTGAACGGTAATCAAACTTGAAATTGAAGAATTAAACTTATCGGAAACATCACAATGTTCTATTCAAACATTTCAATTGCATTTGAAACCAACCGTATTGATGTTCAATATTCATGTTTTGATATCCATTCAATGGCTAACCGCTCAGACCAAACTGAACCACAACAATGCATAAAAGTTCACACAGTCCACAATATCCTTTTTGAAATTTTTTGGTGTTTTTGTTTTGTGGTCAAATGTAATAATTTATTTGAAATTCATAAAACAAATTTCTTTTTTCTTTTTTTTTTCTTTTTTTGGCAACTGGCACACACGAGGAAGAACAAACAATATTTACATGACCATCACCATTTAACCGTTCAACAATACACTTTTATATTCATCTGAAAATGGTTATTTTATTCAACTTTTATTCAAACTTTTCAAATCGTTTATTTAAAAATTCGAATGCGAATGCATTCATGTAAAACTGAACCATGACCATTTGTGGATGGTCTGTTTTTGGTCCATTTTCCCCTTTTTCTTTTGTATTATGGATTTTATTTCCTCACTTGTCTCGACTATGCGTGTGAATATCCGCAATGGCGGTTTTTGTATCCGAAATACTAAATACATCCATGATGAGCCAACCATCCAGGTAGTTCCACAGAGTGATTGCTTGGGAACATTTAGTTCAAAAATTCTCAAATATCAACTTTTGGCGCCATCTGACATTTGTCTTATCCTGTACGTTATTTTGTATGATGAACGCCTGAAGTTATACATAAAAATTGTAGATTCATCACACAAAATAACATAAACGCAATGATAATTGTCAGATGGCACCAAAAGTTGACATTTGAGGATATTTGAGTTGATAGAACTCTGTGGGTAGTTCATTTCATTCCTATGAATTGTTTCCCTTTTTTTGTAATTTTAATCATTTAGCATTTTCCAACGATTATGATCTGTAAACAATTAGCGTCGGACCAAACAATGGATCTGTAACAATTTTGTGAATAAATGGAAATCCGAATCGAAAGTAACTGCAGAAAATTTCGGAATTTGTTGAAATTGTAAAACTATTTGCATATCGCATTCCATTGAAATTTTGATATTGATGC
Organism: Mayetiola destructor; assembly: GCA_000149185.1. Taxonomy (NCBI): domain Eukaryota; kingdom Metazoa; phylum Arthropoda; class Insecta; order Diptera; family Cecidomyiidae; genus Mayetiola; species Mayetiola destructor. Next base: position 638,022 of record GL501517.1, read on the forward strand.
AAATGAGTCGAATTTCGAAAGTTATTTGTCCTCCATTCGGTCAATTTGACTTATGCAAAATGTTGGTTGTTATTTTTATTGTTTCTAATTTCATTGTTCCATTGCGGTTTTATTCTGTTCTTTTTTTGTTTATGCTATGTTACAAACAACAAACTATATTCACACACACACACACAACATTATTGAAACCACATGAAAGCGTTTTATGGCTTTAAGCGAAAATGTTAATTTACCATTTCGATCTAGACAAATAAAGGCGAAAAGAAAACTAATCACACAAATGAGAATTATGTATTATGCACACACACCAGTACACATTTACACAAAATAAACGCGATCGGACTACTTTGATGTACGTTTTTTTTTTCTTTACTATTGAACATTGGACTTTAAGTTTGAGGTGAACGAATGGACTCGTGTGTATTTTATGGCTTTTGGAGAAATATTTTATAGTTGGCATAGTTTTGGATAAAAACTAAGATTGTTCAGCCATATAGTCAGTGTCAGTGAAATAAGGCGATCACCAATGATAATCATGTGATGTAAAATTGTGATTACATGCATGAAATTTTCCCCGGTAAAAAGCGAAAATAATATTAATTCAACAGTAATTTCCATTTGCCTTCTGAAACGGTTACCACATTCTCCAATATATATGTTTTAATGGTAAATTGGCAAATGATATCAGCATGGTATGTATGCATATCGTATTTAGTATTATATTTGGTCGAGTCTGTAAGCCTATTAAATATTTGTTGAGCGTATTGAAAAGTTCAGATAATTTATTATTTGCAGCAAAGAGCACGAATACAATTTTGTGCACCGTTCAAATATTTTTCTAGCGAATAGTTTGCACATAAACTTATGCAACACAATACGTTCGGTGTAATATTAATTTAGAGATGAATAGTATGTGAAATGTAATCCTATGAAATTGGCCCTATGCGGTTCATATTAACTGTACATTGTACAAGCTTTGCAACTTTGAAACTTGAATCGATGTGCCTTTAGTATTATTAATAAATTAACGTGTGTTTATAAGAATATAATAATGATCAATGGTCATGCATATATTCTGATGAAATTGGATAGACATCCGTATAAAAAAAAAAACGAATAATATAGATTAATTGTAATTGGTTCGATGGAACATTTCAGTCTGAAATTCGAATGAATTTTGGGTGAGCTTGTAATAGGGATTCTTCGTCCTGTTTTGCTTACCTTTTTCAAAATAAATAAATGAATTAAATATGTAGATCAGATAGCCCTAATACCAACAGTTCAGTATAATCGCCGTTATCGTGTCTCGTCTCTTTGATCATTTATATCCAATGGTTTTTGGTTTTTTTTATGATAGCACATTTCCTTTACGGTTTTAGATCTCGCTTTCATGCTTTTGCCATTGTGTTTGCTAAAAACCACATCAATACAATTGCAAACCAAAAGTTTATCGCTTTCTCTTTGGTTGTGAATTTTCCCAAAGATTGTTATAGCTATTATTTTGAATAGATGAAGTTTGAGCATTCAAAATATGCTTCATCATTAACTAAAACCCAACGAATCCAGCTCAACATTTACAATTTAGAAAATTGTTATCAAAATGTAAATAACGATTTTCCCAACAATTATAAGTAACTAAAAATTTTTTGAATTAACGTGACAAACAATGTGATTGTTATGCGTTCAGTTGCCATTTGTGTTCAATGTTGATCATTATCATATAGAATTTGAGTAGCACTTGATTCAAACTTCAAACTTCAAACTTCAAACTACTTAAATTGAATGCAACAAACAAAAAACAAAAAAACACGTGAACATTAATTTTATCTCATTTCATGGTAGATATGCGGCAGTACATAATTGCATTTTGTATTTTGTATTTTGTATTTTGCCATCATTTGTATTGTATGCACTTGAAAATTGAATTGCAAAAAAAAAAAAGAAAAACAAATATTCGTTGAAATTGAAGTAAAGAGAACCACAAAATTGGTTAATATTGCATGAATACGGGCGAGAAAAGTTCCGGAAAATCGAGGAAGAGCGAATATGGGATTATAAAAAGAAAATCGAACGCAAAAAATGTCGCCAACCACCAGATCAAACTTTTATCATATATATTCACTGTTCACTGTTTACGGTTCATGGTTCACAATGTTATTGTCATTGATATTGTTTTGATGTTGCATCGATTTTTCAGCATTCGAATTTTTATACAATAGTTATATTGACTGTATGGCGCCATCGAACTACACAAATCAAATGTTTATTAATTTTAATTTATTATTTATTGATGGAAATTCGCGTTTGGTATTGATTGAGTTCGATTACTTTCCTTCAATTCGCATAGATGGTCGTAAATTATAATTCTTTGTTATGTTTGAAGTTTATTTTGTGCAACGAAATTATATTTCCGTAACTCTGTCATTTGATTCGCGTTCCATATTTTAATTGGTGTGGTCCATAGTCCTCATACTACACATAGATTCGCGATTCACAAGGAATTCAGATTTAATGGATTTCGATGTGACAGCCTCAAAAATGTTCAGTTAATTCAAATTTTTCATCTAAATTCCGAAGTCTTTTAATTTTGAAGCCGTTTAAATTTTACAGTTGCCTATTCACAATGTTGCGTGTTGATGTTTGCTAAATGTATTTGTTTTTCTTTCTTTCTTTCTCTCTATTTCTTTTAATTTCAGTATATCTAAAGAACTCCATTCATTGGTATTAGTACTGCAAATACTTGAACTTCAGCATTTCAAAGTTTGAATGAAGCCATTATTTTTATCTTGTCTGATGAAATGGAATCCAACCATATTATAAAATTGTCTTTCGTCTTTTTTTTCATTTTGTCCTTCCACACACACACACACACACACACACACATACACAGTGTTCAAGAATTCATCGAAATGCATTTAATTCAATATTCATGTGAACCACATCAAAATCGAAAGAAAAAAAAATAACTTCAAACTTGAGACACCCTTCGAATGCAATGAAACGAATCTAACTAACTATTCAAATCGATTGTAAACGCAATTGTATCTTGATTTGAATGCCATAAACGAATCGAACTGGTGATAATGATTGTTCATTTCGTAGTAGAACTTCTTCTCTTTAATGGAATATGGAATTCCGTTGATAGCATAATACAATCGAAGAGAAATTGAGAAGAATAATAAGTCGTCGGTTAGGCTCTGGATTTTTTTCTTCTCATAGTCTCTGGCTCTCGTTTTATATATATCTTTCGTTATTTTTATTTTTTTTTTTTGCCTCCTCTTTGTTATATAAGCTCTCGTATTTTATTGAAAAAATATGTATATTAACTGTACACGATGATACAATGTTAAAATGATGGAGTCAAGAATAAAGGAAAAGTAAATGCGTGAGTCCCTTCGAAACAATCTCGAAAATAATACGATGGAATTTTGGAATGGCTGTTGCGCTATGGTATTGAATGCACACATTTACAATATATTTATATGATCTTATTTTCGTATGTATTGTATAAAGATGAAAAAGAATAAAATAACCAACCAAAACCAATGGTAAAAATAAGGATCATTATTTTGGTATATTCACATTATTATTATTATTATTATTATTATGGTTGGCTTTCATCAATGGCTCTGCATGAATGTTGCAAAAATGCTTGTGAACTTGAACGATACATATTTTTCGATTCAGAATTTTTGTGCTTTTTTCTATTTTTCGTTGCGGAAAATGTTCATCGCTCTCATTTCTTCAACTTTCAACACCAAATCATATCAAATTTCGTTGAATTGTATTGTCAATAATAAAACGCTGAAAATGGATATAAGCTAAGCGTACTGTTGGGCATACGATGGATGGTCCGTACAATGAATACAGACAGTATCTATTGCTCTCGATTATCATAGATATATATATATATATATATATATATGCAAATAAATTCGTGATGACAGCAAACAATTGCATGCAATGCTGTGTTAACACAAGCACAAAAACAAGATTTGCCTTATGAAATAAACACCCTTTTGACAAAACTAATAAATAAGTTCTAAATTTATGGGATCTGTTATTATTGTTATTATTATTATAATTTATGAATAGGAGCGAAGTTTGTAAAATTGTCATTATACGATTATTAGTTCAATGTTGTTGTTGTTGTTGTTGTCGTTGTTGCGGTTTTCTTTTACGCTTCATCGTTTCGATGATTGTTCCCAATTCTCATGAACATCGTCATCATTCCATATAAATATGAAGTCCTTTACGTTGGGCACTTATTACAGGCCCCCGAATCAACACATTTTTACTTTTGACTTTTGATAATAATAATCAGACAACGTACCGTTGTATTTTCTTTTGTATGCCTCCATTGCCCTTACCGATTGTTATTTTACGTTTTATACATTAATATGCTTCAATTTTTCATTTCATTCTTTTTTTTTTTTTTTTTTTGCTTTTCCATTTTTTGGTGGATGGCTCAATTCAAGAGCCTCTTGAATTACTTTATTTATTTTGATGATGTTAATATTTCTTGATGTTATTATGGTCATTTTTGCTTCTCTTATTTCGCCCGTTTTTGTCCTCTTCCATTTGGATTTGAATAAATATGTGTAAGCTTATGACTTCATTTTCTGTTGGTTTTGGCTACTTCGGATGATCCATTCAATATTACTAGGGGAACCAAGCGATCAAAATTCGATCGCATTCTAGGGAAAGTTAAACAAAATGTATGAAAGCTTGGTCAAATTTCAGCTTGGTCACTCTCCCAAACACACATATTTTTCATAAAACACACACCGACACACACCTACACACACCTCCACTCTCTCAAACACACATATTTTCATAAAACACACACCGACACACACCTCCACTCTCCCAAACACACATATTTTTCATAAAACACAGACCGACACACAGTGACACACACCTCCACTCTCTCAAACACAGATATTCATTATCAAACACACACCGACACACACCGACAAACACCTCCACTGTCTCAAAACATACATATTTTTATCAAGCACAAACCGACACACACCTCAACTCTCTCAAACACAGATAATTTTTATCAAACACACACTGACACCCACTGACACACACCTCCACTGTCTCAAACACACATATTTATTATCAAACACAAACCGACTCACACCGACACACACCGACTCACACCGACACACACCTCCGCTCTCTCAAACACACATATTTTTTATCAAACACACACTGACACACACACCTCAACTCTCTCAAACACACTTTTTTTTTATCAAACACACACTGACACACACATTCACTCCTAAACACACACCGACACATACATATTTCCTGTCAAACATACCCTGACACACACATTCCATCTTCAACACACACATTCCCTCTAAAAAGCACACACCGACACACACATTCCCTCTTTAACGAACCAAAAATCAAAAAAATATCTTTTTCATGAAATGTGATCTAGTTGCCAGTGAAGCACATATACACTGCGAGAGACGAAACAGAGAAAAACAAAACACACGCACTCAATGAAAAAGAATGCTACATTACTACATACACACAAATAAGTTCGTTTTTGTTGAGCGCCCGCTGCAGTGTGTGTTTTGTAGCTACATTGCTACACTGGTCGACGGCTGTGTGTATGAATGTATTTTTTCTTTCATTTGGTTTATCGTCCGCTACACTGGTCAACGGCTGTGTGTATACATTTTTTTCTTCTTTCATTCCGTTTATTATAAACATGTCCGTTCCTATGAACTCCATAGCATAATTTTTATCATCGTTTTCACATACGTAACGTTCTCATATGTGGAACGAAAAACATATGCTGCACTCCGCAATGAAAATATCTTCATTTTGGTATAATTTTTGAGAAATTTGGTTGATGCGTTTTCGTTTAAAAGGGACTTGAATATTTGCCCGTCGCCTATTAATTCAATATTATATGTTAATTTTGCAAACGATTCCTTCCGTACTCTTTACTTTCTCTATGGAATTTAAAGATTCAAGATGAAAAAAATAATAACTCATTTCTTTTTTTTTCCTTATCGGAAATCGGATATTTGCCAAATGCTTAATTTACAATGACGACAATTACTGATTACTTATTTGTTAACAACATACTATGGCAGCGGCTAAATGGAAAATATGATTGCAAACCTTGAATAACAAATGATCGAAACATGAATGAAAGAGACGAGCGGCGCAGTGCTTAGATTAAGAAATGTTTTTTCGATCGGCCACTATAACAATCGATTGAAATCGATATATTGAACTTCCCGTTCATGATATCAATGTTATGGAATATATTTTGTTAGACAAAAAGCCATGGAATTGGTGAATGGTAAATAAATAAAGACTGAAATCATTCAAATGCAGCAATCATTCGAAAACAATGGGCACGATGATAAAAATAAAAACAAAAACAAAATGAAGAATGAAGAATGCTCCATGTAAATGGTTTTGGAAATACGAATATTTCGATATAAAATACTTAACATTAACGGTTCAGTGATGGAAAATTCATGATTTTATATAATATGTAAGTTTATATTTAGTGTATTATCTTCTCTCTTTCCATTGATATTTGTCGAAATCAATTTTCGTTTCATCAACGAACGACCAAATTTCAGGGGGCCAATCGGTGAAACCGATTAAATAATTTTGTGAACAAAAATAGATCAATGCTAACGAATATACCAACAAGGAATCAAAATTATTGAAATAACTTGTGTTAACCATTAAATGCACGCACACAGACACCCATACTTTTAGTAAGATCGGACAAGAAAATGAGGACGCAGAAAGTGTTCATAAATAAATTTTTAATGCCCATCCTCTTATTTTCCCTTTTTTTTCCCCATTTCTTTTATCGAAAATTATTATTATTCTTTGACGTATCATCACCATTCTTGATGCTCGATGTTCGCTTGAATTATATTTTCCTTTTTTTTTTCTTTTCCTTTCGATGAAATGTTTTATATATTACGACATTATTTTCATAGCCTTTCAAACTTGTGAATGTTTTTCCTCTTTTCATTCAAACTTTCTTTACATCGAATACATTTGACGCATTTACTCACATGTAATGAACGACCCGAATAGCCTATGAACAGCTTCATTCGCTGTCGCTTTCTCTCTCTCTCGCTCTCTCTCCATTTCTTTCTCCATACGCTTTTTCGACTTTTCAATTTTATGACTTCCAATATTAATTTTTGCTACGAAAAGAATTTATGAGCCAAGGCATAATTCTTAATCGGATAATAGATTTTTATATTTGCATAAAATGTTTCAACATGAATGAAATGGAAATTACGAAATGCGGTAAAGAGCAATAGAGATGGAGAATGGAATGTGCGATGGATAGCGAGAAAATAAACCAAGGGCAACCCATCAAGAGGCCACTTCATTCAATTTTCATACGAAATTTTAAACCTCTTTCTTTTTTCTCATTTAGAAACATGAAGGTCTTGACTTGTCTTGTCGTTTTGCTTATGGCTTAAAAATTGAACGCATTGAATTGATTTCATTTTGGTAAAACTTTTCGATTCGTTTTTTTTTTTTTTTTTGGATTCAATATTCAGAAAACCAATGGAAATATTACACATATGAGCAACATCTGCAATTAAAATAAGATATTTAAAACCATTTACCAAAACATTGAACACTGAATATCGTGCGTATTGCGTATCATGACAAAATTCAATGAAACTTTGTATTTCAATAATAATATTGTAATAAATAAAATTATTATTATTCTCAACAACAACAATAACATGTTTGATATTTGCTTCAGAGATTATTTCATTAAAATTGTGTTTTTTTGTCAAAATACGTATAAAAAACACAAATGCATTTTATTTCGTATACAAAGGCACCGAAAACGTTTTAGTTCTTCAAATGGATCCATTGCTAAATTTGATATATTTGAGAAGTGTCGGTTGTTTGCAATGTGTGCAATTAATTCATTTAACAAAATCAGCAAACTCAAATTATTATTCCACGTGTTGGATTGTGGTTGTTGCTTGTTGGTAAACGGTTAACGATTAATGTATACGTTGCAAATAATAATAATAATCATTTAATTAAAATTAATGGCTGTGCAATGTGCAAGCAATAACAATTACAACTTCATATTAATAAATTGGAAAATTATGAATATTGATGCTTCATAACTGGATTTCAAATTATAATCTGAGGCTTGAACCACTCGAATGCTTTTAGATCGAAAAAAATAAATAGATTTAAAGTTTAATTGTCATTTTAAAGAAAAATATTATCTAAAATGGAGCGTATTTGCATCAGCGCACCCAATACATATATGAATCGTCGGTGCATTATTCATTTTGTGACGTTTTATGTAGATTACAAGACGTCAATTTACCGATTGGTTTTCTATTTCTGATGGAGTCCAAATCAATTTTCAATAAAAAAATTGATTTATCTTGAGTCATTTACAAGATTTAAGACGCAATTTTTATCAATTATCTAATCCGATATAAATGATAGCAATGACAATTGAACATGAAAGAAAAATACGTCAATTTGTGATTTTGTAAACATTTTCCGATATATTTTCCGACTATCGATGATAATGCAATTTTGCCCTTTTTCTGTTCATTTTGTTTTCATTCTCATAATCATCATTGTCTCAGCTATACTTTTTGATTCTTGATTTGATTTTTCAAATGACTTGTCGAAATTACATATGAAATACTGAAATACGCATCTAAAAAAATACATTCATTTCTAGTCAACACAAGCGATTCATTAGTATTTTGCGTCGGTTCATTAGTCAAATGGCCCTAATGATTTAAGCTAATTATTCTTAGTTCGGTTTTTGCTTAACATTTCCATATATACATGCCCAGCTAACGATACACACGGTATATCAAATGAAATTGAAACGAATAATCATTTCTGGTTTAACTTTGTATGTTGTTTTTTTTTTCTTACGTTGTGAAGAGTGTTCACATTAAGGATGATTCGTAATTTTTCTTTCTCATTTTTTTTTCTTCTCTCTCTCTCTCTTCTGTTTCGATTAAATCAAGTTTAATTGGACGAATATTATGTGGTTTCTTGGTGAACGTGGCTGTTTCCTTCTTTCATATGTTTTGTAGTTGATGATGTTGTTAAACTTTTTTGTTTCAGAGGTCAAAACTTTATGTGGAAATTACAATTTCGAAACCATAGAGGCGTTTTCACAAACAATTTCCATACTTCTATGGAAGCTGAGAGAGCTTTTTTTCTATGACGAAATGTCTACAGGCTTGATGAGCTCAAACGATGCAATATTTTATACTCAATGAATTAATTAAATAATTATTTCGCATTTTGTGTTGTTGAACCACTTCATTCATGTGCATATTTGTTCAAGAAAATGAAAAAAAAAAGAGAAAAAAACAGGAATGGAAAGAACGAACTCTTCAAACGAATAGTTGGCAGCATTTATTTGAAAAGCTCTGAAGCCGTTTTTAATTTAATATAATCGTAGATTTTTTTGAGCATGCTTATTTCGTATCGATTGCAATCTCTTAAAATGAATTTCGAAAAAAAAAAAAAATTAAACCAAAATACATTTGGAAAGCATATGTGTGGAGTAGAAAAGGAATGAATTATCTTATCTTGTCACAGTGAAGTTGTTATGATTATCAGTCTTCGGTAGCTCCGGTTTTGACATTTGCACATATTTATGCTTACAGTTTAAATTTGCATACGTTGTCAACGCAACTAACATTCCGTTCATCTTATTTTCAGGACTTTTCTTCTCTTTCTCTCTCTCTCTCTCTCTCTATCTTTCTGTATCTCCTTCTTTTATTCCATATTTATTGACTCAATCTTAAGTTCCTGTTCCAGTGTTTGCTTTCAGTTGCTTGCATGAAACATTAAAAAGAAAATGCTTAAGATATGTGCATTGAACATTCAAGTAGGTAAAAAAATTTGAATCGTACACCAGACGCAAACAAAAAAAAAAACTGATTGCCACTTTTTTTTTTTATGGGTTCGGTTGGGCTTTATTTTGAGAAAACTTTCCCTTCACACTGCTCAAAACGATCAAAAAGATTCAACAATACAAATTTATCATTTATATATTCCGCCATGATTTGCAGATATTTTTGTTTTTTTTTTCATGTCATGAAATTCGTTGTACATACACATATATTTACAAATATTCCATATTCTGTTGGGATTTTTTTTGCATTTGTGCCGTTAGGCTGAATAAACTGGATGGAAAATTGTTGTGGATGTTAAGTAGAACGAATGCGATTGTGTGTGTGTTTGTGTGTGTGTGTCTATGTCATTCTTCATTTCATTCAATTTCAAGAGCCATTACTTTCAACGATATTGTGTGATTGTTTCATATCCATCGTCGAATTGCACACATTTTTTTGCTATTTTCAGTTGTCAAATTAGATCCATCACACAAATCGGATGCGTACAGATCGAGGCTGACATCTTATGCAAAGCATCTTGAATTTTGATGAAAAACTATACTTTTAGACTGGATCTGGAAATGATTTAAAAAAAAACAACAACAACATAATATTCGTTCCACTTTAATGTTATATTTTATTTATGACATTTGAGTGTCTGTGATTTGTGATAGCTTCAGAACTGAGCTGTGATTTTTTTGATAACACTTTTTTTCCTTTATTTTTTTTTCTCGGGGAGAAAGAAAAAGCGACTGAATTGAATTTTCAGAAATAATCGTTGCTAATAATGGTCGTTGTATGATTAGCCAGTGTCTGTGTCTGTAATTGTCACGATCATCGCTAAAAATTTATCAATGACGAAATAATGAAATTCAAATTGATTTGAATGGATCAATTCCAGATCGTTATCGAACGAAGTACATACACAGTAAAATAATAATAATAACAATAATAATAATAATAAAAATATTTCACCATTCGATATGTTGAAATGGAGATACAAAGTGGTTTATAAATATATGGACATTGAACATGTGGCCAAAAGGATGCACATTCGATTCACTTTTTCCAATTAACCTAAAGCATATAGCACAAGATTACAAATGAAAGATAATTCAATGAATAAATGCTGAAACAGTAAAAAGCCACCGTAATGACCATTGCGCAAACCCTATACGTACAATACTGTGAATGGTTAAAGTATCGTTTAGTGACGGCATAAAATTCGATATTTAATCTATTCGAACACATCGAATAATATGATGGTCAATGGTCATTGTGGTATGGTCAATTTGATGAGATTCAGTTGATGAAATTATCTGCATCGGTCATTGTACTTTGAATCTCAAATCTCCGATAAAGGAAAATAAATGATTCTGTAATGTTTTGAATTCATCTATAATCTTTCAATTGAATTTATCTTTTGATGGTATTCGATATGTATTTGATATTGTAGGCAATTCATGATTGAGTATATTTTTCATCATGTATTCTCTTGTTGTTTGTTTGGTCATTGTTCGACTGCGATCTTCCATCACGTTAATAACATTTAATGGCATTTTTTAATCTGCAATCTACACGCACACACGCGCACACTCAAATTTGGTTCGAATTTGTTCATTTTGTTTTGTTTGGTTGTTTTTTTTTCTGTGCATTGTTATTGATTCAGTGAATTCATGTTTTTTGTTTCCATTTCTCAATCCTCAAACGACATACTTGATTTAATGGTTATCTAGACCTGCCTATCGGTCCATCTATCCAATTTTTGTCATTGTTGTTCTCTTTTCTTTTTGTTTCTATTTTCATTTTCCTCTCGAACGCCACAATTCAACTTCAATTAATTTAATGAGTATTTTGAAACAATGGGATCGGGCGTCATTTGTCACGGAAACAGATTCATGTTGAGTTTGATGTTTGTGTTTTATGTTGGAACGTCACCAACTGAACAAAGCGCTTAAACAACTCAAATACAATTGCGTGCATGCATTTGTTCATTGCATTCGGCACACTAATAAAGTAATCAATTCAATGTTCGGTCAGTGGTGTTTGCCAGCACATTTCTGAAAGCTAAATATCATCGATTTTTTATTTATTTTTTTTTTTGCTATGACCAAACAAAGTGATGCCAAACACCCAGCCAAATGCTTCACAACCATTTTAACTTTGATAACATTGAAAGGAAAATTATTTGTTGTTGTTGTTGGTGGAGAGGCAATCACGATACGGTAATATAAATTTCACCACAATCTAGATATTCATTACAAAATTCAAACAAACATTTCACACTCGATGCACCCGTTCGATTGTTCACATTACATTTATGGTCATTTTGTACGCCACATACATAAACGGAAACGGTAATACTCTCTATTCAAGGAAAATTGATATCGATGCATCGATTCGAAAATTCTCCACAATTTGGTTAGTAAATTCCATTTTCATTTGTCCAATACGAACAAGATCAAGGTGAACATTTTCAATTTTGAAATTTTCAATAGAACTCAAGAATCTAAAAAAATCATATCCAGGAAATTGAAACCATAATAATTTTCATTTGTTCGGTTCGACTAACGTTAGAATGATACACTTTTTGGTGTGATTGATTCTCGTTTTGTTTCATCATAAATTGTAAATCCAACAAATGTGCAAATGCATTCAATTGAGTGAATAGCACATAAAGTGTAAATTTCAATGCTGGATGATTGTGCCCGTGACATGCGAATTTACTTCGAATTTGAAACGAAAATGTTAGCAATTATTATTGAAAGAACTGAAATATAATGAAAGAAATGGAACGAAATAAAATAGAAAAAAAACTAAATCGCTGTCTATACAAATGTGTCAGGATATGCATTGTATACAATAGTGTCATTAGTAGCGGGAAATGGTAAAAAACGAAACACCAGAAAAATCGACAATTTCCTGAAAAATACTACTGTATTCCATTCGACGTCTTCCCAGATGAATTCAGATAGTTTAATTCTGTTTTTTATTCGATGCATCGAAACGGCATTTGTCGAAGGGGATTTCACCATTCTGTGGCCCCATTAATATTAAGTGAATGGAATGATTTGAGAAGAAGAAAAAAGAACCTATCATCTTGGTGCACACTTTTATCGTCAATGGGATTATTCTCGCAATGATTTTTGCCGATAGAAAAATGCTCAAATTATAATGGAAAATAAGAATAACAAATCATTATCGCTCATAGCGATATATTTCGTATGATGCTCTATTTTTACACATTGATGACATTGTATTCATTGTGTGTACATTGTGAACATTGTTCGGATTGCGTAATGAATTTGCTCGTTCTTCCAATTTATTTCCGTCACTTTATATGGTATTATGGCAAAATAAATTCATATCATATATTTATTTGGTGTTTAGTAACAGTCATTGAGCTGTGCCGAGTCTTGTACGTTCACCTTCATCGTTCGCCATAAGTTTTGATCCCAGCTATCCATTGCATGATGGCTTTTATAATGTTAATGATATTTGTGTCTGGATCCATTGCCATTGCATTTGGATGCTTGAATGCTGAACGCGCGTGATAATGTCGAGTGGATAGTGAATTAGATGCTGAGAATGATGCTTAGGCCATGGCAAGGGGAGATGATGAAACAACTTATTACGAAAGAAAGTAACGGTTCGACTTGTGTTCATCGAAACATTAAAGAATAATCTTCATGAAATTGGAATGCGGTTGAATACAGTGCACAGTTTGCAGATTGTGACACTGTCTATTATCGCAATGTTTTACAATTAGTTCCGGATTAGAGTCAAATCAACCATCGATATTACATAACACACACACACACACATATATTATAATATGTATGAATGAATGGAAAAATGCCACACCGAAGATAGCATTTGATATTGGATGTTGGTTGATGTGGAACTGTATTCATGGAATTATTGAATCCAAATTGGAGAGACACATGTTTGAGCCATGTGGATGAATTTATCGTCCCCTTTTCATTCGTCGCATCTTGTTGTCCTGTCGGTCGTCTAGTGTTGATACAAGATAATATACAGTAATTACTTCATTGCATTCATGTTGTTCCTTCATACGTTGCACAACAAGTGTGTAGTATCGCCAGTATACTGCAATGTGCGATAGAACAGCTAACGAATGAAAAAAAAGAAAGCATGCGATTCATTTTAATTATATTGACGACAACGACGACGACGATGACACATCACCTGCTATCTTCCATTCTTCGATTTCATGTTACGATCGCAATTCAAAATCATTTTCACATCTTCGGTCCGATTTACCAGAAGACAGATTTGTGCTCAAAAACGTGCCATCATGAAATGTTCGAACCATTATATCATTTCATGCCAGCAAACCGATTGTGAATCGTTTCTTTCGATTGAATGGCTATGTGCGGGTCATAACACACAGAACAACGAACAATGAACGAATGACAGAGCAAACCCTAAGCAAAAGTTTATTCTATAAAAATTCTCTGCAACAATAAAGAAATAGAGAAATATATATTGATAATATAAAAATAAACTTTCGATTATGACCAATTGAAGACAGAGAACCAATTTAACTGATTTCATTTTCGCTGCTCGTTCACAGACGGAAAAAGGTATCGCATTGTGGCATATCAAAAATATGTAAAAACACTTTCTAACCTTTGGAATCGATAAAATCCATACTAACTGCATGTAAGTGTATGACAAAAACCAAATAAAATCAAACGGATTACGAAATATAAAACCACGAATTATATGAAAAGTATTGTTTGAAAGCAAAAAATAATAATAGAAGAATAAAAGCAATATCGGTGATGTATGAGCGTCCGTGATGGTGGTGCATTCTATGTATAATTGTGTAGTGTACAGCTGTACAGCTATATATTGAAGTGTGTCATTCTACAGTTTCACGTTCGACAATATTTTATTTTAAAACTATAAAATACAATGTACAGAATATGCTGAGCACATTCAACATCCAACATAGACAAACTACTATTCGCCATTTTCCATTTGCCATTCGAATCGGTATTCTCTGTATACGTACGAATGTTACGTATATTCCTTTGCACATAAAACAGTGTTTATAAAACATACCGAGATTTGCATTTTAATTGCATTTTAGATTTATATTATCTAAATAGTAAGTACAGCATGCTGAGAATTCATTTTCCACAATCGTTCATTCTTCAACCTTCAGCCTTCCGCTTTCAGCCTTCAGCCTTCAGCATTCAACCGATATCGACCAATATTCATTCATTCGGTTGGTTTGGATTTCATACGCAGAATTGTTTTATTTTCGTATTTGTGAATATGTATCTGCGAAAGTGCCAAAGCGCACTGAATTCATTTTCCGTTAATTTTAGATGGATTGCATGGTGATACAAACTCAATCTAATGCTCAAATTCAATTGATGGCTTTTTATTTTCCTTTTTTTTCACTTTTATTTATGTTGTTCTTTTCATCAATGTTCATTGTTCGATCGTTTATTTGTTGCATTTCACTTTTGTTTGAACATTTACGGTTACGGTTTGACACTGGTTTTATTGCAAATAATATATATTGTATGTGAAATACCAAAGCAGTGTATTGAACACGATTGTGATGTGAAAAGGGCGATGTTCGATGTTTGATGTTTGGTGTTTGGTGACAGATTAAACAATTCATTGCCAACACTTTTCATCCCGTTGATTGTGGATTTTGGATAAATCTGAAAATCTTATTTTATGTTTATCATTGTTGTCTTTGCAATTCATGTTTGTCATTCATCACATTGAAGATGAACAGTTGTTTTTTAGTTTATGTAATACGTTCGTTACTTTGTCATTCAATTTTGCTAAACACATCAAAATCAAAAGAGAGACAAAAAATTGTCAAATTGAAAAATTCAATTTTGTTCATGATTGAATTTTGAATGGAAAATTGGTATGTTGGAAGAAAAAAAAAGGATAATTTTCAAACACAAACTTAAAATGATTCTTCATAAATGAGACAAGGAAAAAAAGGGGGAAAAACTATGCGATAAATATTTCAATATTTGACCATTCACCATGTAAAATGTTAACCCACCAATCAATTTATTTAGAATTTTAATTTGAATACACTTGCATGGCATAAAACGAATTAATTTTTTTTTGGCGGAATTAATTCAAAAATATTTATTGCTGAATTTCATTGTTAACATTTATAAAATATTCTGAAATAATGTTTAATAAGCAATTTATTAATTTCATTTGGGAGCATTTTCGGTTTTCAATTGAACCATAAAAATCCAATTTTCGGCTGAATGAACATGTAATATGGAAATTTTTTTTTTAAAAAAAAGATCTATTCTAACGCTCATTTCGATTGAAATTTGGATTTTATGCACTCAAATTTCTGGGTGTAAAAAATGGTACAAAAAAAGCTTCGCAGATTTAGTTATAAATCAATGGGATTTTGTATTCAATGAACAGCAATAAAATAAAGTCATTTTTTTGTTTTGTTTCATTTTGATTTTGGAACAATAATAAAATTAATGAATAATAACACAATAATAATAATCGATCCCAGTGGACCAGTAGAGCGACAATTATTATTTATCTATTGATATTTGTTCATCAAATGAATACAAACGCCAATATTTCTGCTTTTATATCGAAGAGAGAAAATTCTGTATAATTTGCGCTGTGTGAATGAACATCCTTCGAACATTACATGTATGATGATTATGATGATGATGATGATGATGATAAAGGTGCGTCTGAAGCAAAAGATCAAAAGTGTTAAGAAAATGGGTAAAAGTAAACAGCATTACCAAATTAAGGCACTGACATTATACGATTTTTCAGGGATGATTTCTTGACATTAAAATGGTAAAATGTAATTTAACTTAAGTCACATGTTTAAATAAAGAGCTGATGTGGGAAAGAAAACGAAAAAAACTTGTTGAAAAGTTGACATAAACAGTACCCAAGGAGTTTGCACAAAAGCCAAAAAAAAAAAAAAAAAGGAATCTTAACGACTTTATCTGCAAAAATACGCATAACAATTAACAATTAAGCGCTCATGAATGAAAAGATAACAGTATGTATTCTCTTTCATTAATACCGCTAACCTGTAATACATAGCATAAATATATTATACACTGTATACAGTAAACAGTGTATACTGGCATAAAAGCGCGTACATCGGCAAATAAACACCAACAGATAAACCTCTTCAATGAGTTCATAAAGAGAGACAAATAGGCGGAATGATTTTTTGCGTATACACATAAAATTTCAAACACAGAAAAAGGGATTTGAAATTAAAATTCGAAAGCATTTTATTTGATGTGATTGAAATTTATTTTGAATCGAAATATTTGCTGGATTCAGGCTAAAGTTGAAAATGTATATATTGGAGCTGAATATATTTGAAATAAAAAACAAATAAATAAATAAATGTTTGGCCTTTTTTGAAAATTCCTTTTGTGTATATTGATTAGTATTCTGATGGCTTCGACATTGAATCAATCCATCCCGTTTCCAATTTGAATACTTCCGCATTTTTGATTGTTGCTAAATGCTATTTTCCATTCGTTCATTCATAACAATTGTCGCATATAAATGAAAATAAATGAAGGACATAATGAGTGTTGTTCCAACAATTTAATGAATGAATCAACAAACGATACGCATTATGCGAATGAAATTTAGAAAATCGGCCGATTGCTTTTCATTTGGAATTTTATTTTGTTTTCTCATGTAATATGCCTTCGATTTTTTATTTTCAAATTTTATCTCAGGTTTTGTGTGTGTGTTTCGACCGATTCAAAATTCAAATTTAATTTTGAGAAAGAGTCAGCATTTCGTGCAATGCGTTATGTGATTGGTATGCAAAAATAAAATGGTTGATGGTTAAACACCATCAAAATAGATGAATACACAATTTCATCGGGTTGAAGGCAATTAATGACAAACACGTTCTACGTTCTACTTAGTTATGAAATAGAAGCCAAAACGGAAAATAAGGAAGAAAAATAAAAAAATTAAAAAAAAAAAGAACAAACAAACAAAAGTGAATGAATGGAAAATGAAGGAAATGGAAGAGAAAAGAAAAGAAAACTTACTTCAGCTGTTTTCTTCATTGGTTTTTATTGCTTCTGCTCGCACGGCTGGATGTACTTTGTTTTTAGAATTTTAATAAGTATTAATGAACAATTACTAACAGTCGGTGACTATTGCTGATGCTGAAAAACTGCTCTGTGCTTTGCTACTATTTTATTTCCAAACGTTTATATCCAAACGATAACAATTCTAAAACATGTTTTTCCTATACAACAGCATAATTCAACTCGATCTTCACATAATTTATTGTAAACGGAAAGGCTTTGTGGAAACTATATTACTCTCTCTCTCTCTCTCTCTCTCTCTCTCTC
>GL501517.1:665627-700106 GCA_000149185.1 Mayetiola destructor
TCGGCGAAAGAAACAAAACAAAAATAAATAGAAAAAAAAAAAACAGAATAAAGGGAAGAAATGTAAAGAAGAGCTCCACAATTCCATAGATTAGATGATAAAATGAAATTTAAATCAATTGTCACTGAAATCTAGATGAATAATAAGTGGAATTTGAGCTTCCACTAGTCTAAAAATTAAACACACTTTGTCAGTGTTCAAAGTTGAAAAGTTGCACAATATCAATGGATTTTTAGCGTTTTTACAGTTTGAGATAAATGCATAATTTCAAACGGGATATGTGGTTATAATAAAAAACCGAATACAATTCAGTCAAACGATTGACAAAAAGGTTAAACGGAAAATTCCAAAATTATTATTTGTTATCTTTTGCTCGATATCACAATTTTAGCATTTTAGAAAAATAATACAATATCAAATTGGTGCACACAGCAAATTGGGCTTTCGTGTTGTTCGAAATAAATGAATAAATTCATTGAATATTCATCGGACAAAATGAAACCACACAAAATGAAATTGAACAATGCACGTTCCATCCACTATCCACATTATTCAGTGCTTTGTGATAGCTGCGTGTATCGTATATTGTCGTATATAATATTTGATGTTTTCGATGTAATGCAACTCACTCACACACAGTAATAATACTTATATTTATGGCCAAATCATATCCTCATATTTTCGATTCACATATATTTATTATTATCGATGTTAACCGCATTCGATGTTGACCACGATGTCGATGACATACTATATGACTCGATTGAAATATAGATAAATGAAATTTAAATGTGAATATTTTTTTAACCGACCGAATGACCATCAACCGAAACCGCGATTCAAAACTTATTCAGAAATTATATACATAGTTTTTTGTTTTGCATCAAATTCAAATTTTCCACCAGATTATAATTATTATTATTATTCAATTTCGTAATTCGTTTTTTCCTCTTCTCACATCCCATCAAAGTTTTTCTAGAAAAAAAAAAAAATCTCAACATATATAAATTCAGATGAAAATCATTCGCTAAATGAATAATAATAAATAATAATGAAAAAAAATTTCAAATTCAATGGAATGGTCCCGTTGTCTTGACACAATTTCACTTGTTTGCTGTCCGCTTAAAGAACACATCAAAGAATTTTCCAATTAATAAACATTGAAATACATGTTTAAATACACTTAAATCTGATTGTTTACTATTCGTTGCTGTGACTTATGACTATCCTCTGTCAAACAAGCATTTTCATTCGCTTGAACATCATTATTTTTTTATTTTTTTGTTCTGTTGTTTTTGTTGTGATTGCTTACTTTCATTTTGATCTCATTATTAGAATGTCAATTTTGTAAATTATATTTACAAATGATTGTTTGAGTTCGTTATAGTTTTTGAAGGACAAGATAACTATTTGTTTTGTATGTGCTCTATTCTGTAATAGCAACAGAACTAAGCAAGGTTTTATTTGATTTGCATTAAACGTTGAAAATAAGCCAAAACATTTTGAAAATTGTATACGTGTACAGCAAAAAGTGAGGCAAAAAAAATATGAATAATAATAGGTACTCAATGCAAGTAAAATGTAATTGGAAGTGAGTCCATTAATATATCAGAACTATTTCAATTTTATGGTTCATGTTTTGTTGTTGAGTGAATTTTGTACATACTATTCACAATGTACATTTATTCAAAGATAAGATAGACACACCAGACACACACCAGCCATATTCTGTTGGTCTGTATGAATAATTCAATATGGGGGATGATTCGGACCACATTGTACATTGCATTGTTATGCATTTTTGTTTTTTGTTGTTTTTTTTTTTTCAACCAAAATTTAATTGTGCCAAATACTTACGGATACGTTCGATCAATGCGGTCCATTTTGCGCTTCAATTGCAAAAAATTGTTCGTCGTCGGAAAAATTGAACAAATTCAACAAAACCAAAAACTCATCTATGCCCGCAAATCAAGTTAACTGTTGAATTTTATTCTATATGAGAAAAAGAATAAATAAGATCAAGCATTGGCAAAACTATGTTGGCATTTGGCATTCTAAAATTACTATATGTATGTAATTTTTATTATGTATATTTTGTATATTTTAGTTACAGAACTTTTATTTTGGTGAAATTTGCATGAAAATTTCTCTCATGCCTCTGTGCTCATGTCTTTGCTCAGGCTTCTGCTTTATTTTGATATTATACAATACGTTATACGATGTATGGACGGTATGGAGTATGGAGTATGAAGTACAGTTTATTGTATATTGTATAATGTATATGGTGTGTATGATAGTTTAGCCGGATATTCGACTGCGGACTATATCTTATGATCCAACGTAATTTCCAATGCTATTTTCAGCCAAATAATAATGAAATACACAATTGTTTGTTGTTGTCGTTGTTGTTGTTTAAAATGCCAATCCCTTCTTTGCATTTTCCATATATAAATACATTAAATAGATATACAAGTATATATATGCATATGAAAAATGCAAAACGTATAATTACTTTAGTTTACTCTACTTCCATTCTTTCGATCTTCTGTTCGGAGACTTTGAACGGTTCATAGTTTTCTATAATAATGTGGGACGCATTGGGATGGCTAGTGCATGTCAAGAAACAAGAAGATAGACCAACTAAAGAATGCATGTTTCGCATAGTTGGTGATCTGTTGCTGTGTGAAAGTGCATATTTTTATAGTTTAAAGTTTTTTTCCTTTGTTTTTCGTTTTTCGTTTTTTTTTTGTTATTGTGATTGTTGAAAAAGCAATTTGCAGGAAACAAAGAAAAATGAGAAGAAGCAGCAACAGAAGAAAAAAAAAAAAAGATACAAGAAACGGCCCGATATAGCCGATATAGCAAGCACAATATTCCAATGCACACAGTTGGGCATTTGGCACACACACACACACACACACACAAAGAAAAGAAGGGCTTAGAAGGCAACAGTGAATTATATCAATATCAAGAGAATAAAAACAGACCCAATTCCATTCTGTGCATAAATGGAAAATAGCTAAAAAAATAAAAAACTATGAGCGGTGAAAAGAAGCTCTTATCAAGCTATCGGCCACCATTGGTGTCCAAGCACAGTGCAGACAACCAAACACTGTATATACAATAAAATATTATATTGTTGAATAGCCCACATATTGTTCATTGTTCACTGTTCACTAGCTTACACCACTAATATGTGTTATTATGGTTTTGGCAGGAATTATTATCGCTATTAAAAGTTACTCAAATTCACCGTTTCGTTTGGGCAAGTTGATTCGTCGGTAATGGCCATTTTTTGTTGTAATTTTTGTGTTTCAACAATTTTTCGCGCGATAAATTATTGCATCAAAAAAATACTTGGGAAATTGTTCACCGCCTTTTGCCAATCATTTGCTAGCATGTTTTTGGTAATTAATTAACTGTGAAAATGAAGTAAATACTTCAATCCTTAATCACTTTATTTATTTTGATTATTATATGAGACACCCGGTATAGCATGAGCTGGGCCATTTTCATTTGCCAAAAATGTTTTAATTCGAAATCGATTGACTGTTGAAATTATCTTAGCCAAAAATTTGAAGCGAATAATGCGTTCGTTGGTATGTGATATTGGAAATTGGAATTCGATATAAACTGTATAAATAACATGGCCGATTATGTCGAGTTTCAATATTCATTGGGCATTCAAGTGAACGATGTATCATGCCATTTTAGGACTTTGCCATTTTAGAACTTTGCCATTTCAGCATTAAAACCAATATGCAAATGAGCGCAATTCACGTGCAAAGAAAAGAATTATTATTAGCAATTGAAATATCGTTAGCGTAAAAGTATTTAGTTAATATGCCATTTTGTCGATAAAGGTTAATTGACTGGATAAATGCCGTTGCAAGAAAAAAAAAAACTGAAAATATACGAAACTATAAAATGCGCTATGCCACGAGACTATAAGAAAAAGAGCCTAAAGCAAAAAATTTAAAAACTCAAACAATATTACTGAATACACACAAATTGTGCCAATTTTTCAGCCACTTCTTCGCTAACTATTGATGTATTCAAAAGTTTTCAGTGTTTATGTCAAACTTACTAAACACATCATAAATATCTGTATTTATTATCATATGTTTATTATGAGGAAACGATATACACACGATGAGCGCAAAAAAATGTGAACAAAGATTGTTATCACAATGACGGAGCAGCATAAACACATTCGGGCGAATTCATTTCTTTGATTCAGAAGCACTGACGATTTCGCTTGCATAATACAGTAGTGAGCGCTACTTGACGCAATATATTTTTGTCTTGACTTATGGAAACATAATAATGCATTTATTTAAATGTTGAATAGAGTAATACAAAGGTAACGAACAAACGAGAACCATAACAATTGAAGAGGCAAAAACATAAAACAACAACAAAAACTCAAGCAAACAAAACAACTGCATAGAATTTATATTTTACATAGAATATTCGTTTTGCTCAAATCAAATGAAATACTTATATTTTAATTTGCGTGAACAATATGTGAAAAACAAAGACATCTTGAAATTGAACAAACTCAAATATAATAATAATGGGAGGAGAAATATTGTGGTTGAGCGAGAAAAAAATGAATAAATCTAAAACGTTTCCAGTATGAACTGTGAACACATTTGAACGGGAAATGTATGCACGCAATGCAATTGATCTGTTTTTTTTTTTTTTAGTGAACATTAGGAAGAAGAAAAAAAGATTAAAAGGATTTTTCGTCCGAAAATGTTTACAAAGATTTTTGTATAGCAATAAAGATATCAGATACGAAGGACAAGTACAAACATATGCATACTCTTAAAACTATTATAGCTGGGGCTAAGAGCGTCGCTCGTCGGTATGTTGAAATATGCATTTATATATTTTATTTGCGATCGTGCATTGAGCACAAGTGCATCATTTGTATGTTTTGTGAATGTCAACACTGTAAATCTATTATGCTGATGAAAATAAAAATATTCTAGTTTGGTTTTGACAGGCCAAATCCAATTCAATTTCAAGAGAGAGTGAGAGAGAGTGAGAGAGAGAGAGAGAGAGAGAGAACGAAAAGAGAAAAGGAGGAATACTGTACTTGTTTCCGTGTAGAGATTCCTCGGTATCTCATCCACCGTTAGATTATCGTTCAACATTCACAAGTATGCATAAATTATTTATTAAAGTCCAACGATGGAAAAGTTGGATTGAAATTGTTAGTCGGCTATGAATGTTGAATGTTGAAAAGGCCACCAATTCTGCTTTTTTGATATAACAATATCATCATCATCATCATCATCAGCCGGAACTATGCGAGCGAAAAGAAAAAAAAAGTTTAAATTAGATACAAATTTCTTTATGAAATCATCCCGATGCACGTGCTCAACAATGATATTCATTCGGTTCACAGTGTTCAGCTGTGTGGATTATTGCAAATCGTAACAAATTATCTTTGGTTAACAGAATGAATACGAGAACTGCCACACCGAATATTTTATGTGACACATTTTGTATTAAACTAGAAAATTATTTTTTTCTTTTTTTTTTCTTAACCGAAATTTCAAAATGATGGAATTTTCAAATGAGACTATGGTGATGATGAGAGATGAAAGAAGTAAAGTATTAGGATTGAGTAATACATAATAATAATGGTAAAATCAGTATGATGACAAAGAAAGCGTGTAATGTTGCGTTAAATGATGGCCAAATCACTATAAAAATTGTTTTTTTTTTTTTTTGGAAATTTATGAATGATTTGCATTTAGATCGTTTCCATGATTATCTTGGCCATTTTTTGTTTTACATTTGCCAATTTCGTCAATTTTCCTTCTTACTTTCGCCCTGAATGCTCATCAAAGCAATCGAAAAAGTTATTATTATGCACCACAGGTGCATTGCTATATTTGATTTTTTTTTCTCCTTCTTCTTCTTCTAATATTTAGTATTAGATTTATTGGGATTTTTTGTGATTCAATTGGAAATCTGTATCGGTATTTTCCGGGATTTTATCAGGATTTATGAAAAGTATAAGAATTATCCATGATATTTCCTTCTTTCGAAGCTATGAGTTGCATTTTTTTTTTGAAATTCGCTGCTATCGAATTTAGCTTGTTTATTTGATTCGATTTGAGATTCGAGTTATTTTCTTTTAGAATGAATTCAAAATGTGAATATAGCCACGAATTCAATCATATATTCAAATGGCAAATGGCATCGAGACAACGAACGCATGCCTCGACATTGACACCATTTTTCGAACAAAATAAGACATGAGCGCAAAATGTAAAACACATCAACGCTCGGAATTCAATTCTCTTTTTTTCTTTTTTTTTTTTAAGCCACAATTTTAGTTTGTGAGTTTTTCCGAGAGTTTCTCATATTTCTCATCCTTATATCGTATCGTTTTTCACATCCAAGATGTATATACATAATACATATATATTTTCATCATCTTTCCATATCTTTCGTTTGGTAGCAGAAGCCCAATCGGCAATAGCAAATCAAATTCCCGATACTTTTTTAATTTTCTTGTTAGTCGTTCAATTTTTTCTTTGGTGTTTCATTTAGAAGCCACGGTCCCTTTTTATTTTGCATGGTTGGCAGTCGTATACAGTTTTCTTTTTTTCACAAATAACACACGTTTCAGAGTCGAATCAAAGTTTTCGATATTATGAAAGACTACGTGCTAAAATTACTGATTGCTTGTTGATGTATGTTTGATTTTGTTTCCATTTTCATGTAGCTTGATCGATTTCAAGCCTGAAATTTCGTTGAATTCGTTGGGTAGTTGGTAATGGATGTGCATACTTTCTTTCAATGCCAATGTTACAATTTCTTAAGCCTTAAAATTTTTTGCATGAATGTCTTATTGAATAGCGTAACATAGTATATTAACAACCACCACCACCATTTCCATTTAAATAGCAGAGTACACATAATGTCAATGTTCAATGTTTCAGTTCTTAGTTCTCAGTTCTCAGTTGTCTTGCAATGTTATTTCGCTAATGTGCTCAATCACGTAACAAACTGATATAGAATAGATTCGCCTGACAATGTTTAACAAGCGGCACTTCATTCAATCGTATTTTTGTTTCGGTGGATGGCATGAGAAGGAAAGGGCAAACATAAAAACTTTCAAAACGTCCATAATATAGAAAATGGGATTAAATCGATTGATATGTCCGTTTTATAAGTTCATTTTTGTCTGCATACATCCGTGATCCATGATCCAAGATCC
Organism: Mayetiola destructor; assembly: GCA_000149185.1. Classification (NCBI taxonomy): domain Eukaryota; kingdom Metazoa; phylum Arthropoda; class Insecta; order Diptera; family Cecidomyiidae; genus Mayetiola; species Mayetiola destructor. The sequence continues at coordinate 672,871 of GL501517.1, forward strand.
ATGTAAATACAAAAAATGCCATGAAACGAGTGATTATTATTACATATTATTCAAACGAAAAGCCACACATATTCATTCGAGTATTGAGTATTATTAGATATTCGCATTCGATAGTTGATTTCACTTTAGGATGATGCAATTAAATTAAGACACATTTAATTGCAACAAAAATGTCAACTCCATCGAAAGAAACTTAATTTCAAATGTTGAACACATCCAAATACAGAAAAACCAAAGAGAAAAATGAAAAATTATTAAGTTTGAATTCACGATTCATTTAAAAATTAGGCTTCTCATGTCATTCATTTAGCAGCAATCAACTTTGCATCCATTGCGTTGGAATCTCAATTTTGAAAATTTGATGCCAACGCACAATACATCTTAATTTGTATCTATACAAACAAAACAATATCGCGTTTTTCTTCATTATGTACACATCGAATGTCCAATTTCTCTTTAAAATGCGATAGGCAGCTCATTGGTAAATTTAATATTGAATGCTATTTTAATTTGATACCATTCGTTCATTCATCATTTAATTCGGCATCATTTTATCCGTTAAGAAACACAGACAATGTAACGCATTGGTTGTTGGCAAAACAGCCAACAGTCAACGAAAAATTATTATCATCAAATGAAATTGAATACAATAATATATTGTACAGTGTACAACATTCAACACTCAACACATAGAGATTATAGGGGATATTTTGCATGAAATTAAGACAATTCGCATCGTATGCACGTCGTCTTCATGGCTGATTACGTTTCCGGTGAATGTTTGATGCTGTTGTTCAATGTTCGTTGTTCATTGCTCTGCAAACTCAAAATACTTGGATGCTTTGTTTGTACTAAATGCTATGTGACTTCTGGTTTCAAGTGTAATATTTGTTGACTGGCTTATTTGTGCTCTGTATTTTGTATACAAAGTTTTGACGCAGCTAAGCAATAAAAATCCAAATGGAATTCCGGCTAAAAGTTCACGAACAACACACACATACACACACACACACACACACACACACACACAACAATACTAATAATATACATTCGACATTTGAATGGTTTCAAATACTGCAAATGTAAAATGTTTAACTACGAACAACACACACATACACACACACACACACACACACACACACACACAAATCTAATAATATACATTCGACATTTGAATGGTTTCAAATACTGCAAATGTAAAATGTTGAATGTTGAATGCTCAGCAACATTTTGATCAAACAATTTCAACATCAACTTTCAACATTCAGTATTTAGTATTTACATTTATTTTATGTATTCACCTGCTCACTATACCTGCTTTACTCACATTTCCGACTTTGGCAACGCCACGTGTTTTATGTTAATTACAATGCAAATGATCTCAAGCATTTCGAGATCCGAATTTATTTGCTGCTTATTTAGCTGATAAGTTAGTCAGTGTTGGGTGTTCAGTGTTCAGTGCTGAGTGCTTCGTGCTTATTGTTCATATCTGGTGTGGCTATTTCTTCAACATTACACCATCGCATTGATGCGCCTGCAAAAACATTGTGGTTTCATTAGTGTTTTTATACTCTTCAATTCTTATTATTTTGATTGAAATCAATTTTTGTTTTTGTTAAGCAATTTTGGAAAATCGTTGACAGCGTAACGACCACATACACATTTCCCAGTTTGGGGTGGATTCAATTTCAATGACAAATGATAGATCACCATACGAAAAAAAAAAAAAAACATGAGAACTGGGTCCGATTTCTTTATCAACGGAAGCCCCTTCATACACCTTCAAAAATATTGAACTATTTTATTATTTTCGTCTACTGTTTGTGGTGGAAATAATTTTACAATTGCGCGAAATGTAGAAAAGAAAAATTATTAGGTGTGACACCATTCGGTTGACCTTTTTCCTTCACTAATGACTGTGCTCCAATGGTTCGAATTCCATTTACTATTGTTTCTCTCAATTTCTCGTTTTCAATTCAGTTTCAGTTCAATATCTATATATATTTATATATTAATGCCGCTATGTATACTGTTCACAGCCGAACACTGAATACACCACACAAATCTAAAACCATTTGGTTCACTGAAGTCAATTGCTTTCTAATTTTAAATTACGTTCCAATGCGGCCGATCATTATCATTTTTTATTTCCGGTCATTGTCATTTTGTTTACCTGTTATTCAGAAATGTAAAAGTCGTTCAGTCAAATCAATTTGCCATGGTCATCGTTGCACACAAAATCTTTAGGAATCAGTGAAATCAGATTCATTGTCATTCGATGTGACCATTTTTCTAAAGATGGTAAATTCTTTGGTTATTTCAATCGCTAATACAACGCTGGGCACGATTCCAATGTTCAATACGGATTTTACGTGAAACGAATATTGCTCAACCGAATCCAGATCTCATTTGAAATGAATTCCACACAATAATAGTTTTAATGTCTTGAATCGATCGACAATTGTATCGTGTTACACAATCATTCCCTCTTTAGTTTTTTTTTAGTGGTTGGAAAACAATAAATCGATTCCAATTAACTTTTAAGGTGGACACAATGACAATTTAACCAACGACTCGTAGTCTCAATCTGATATTGTTTCGAAAGTCAATGTGAGAAACATGTTATCCATTTTGTGCCATTTTTTCATTGCACTCACGCGCGTCTAAAACATTTTCATTTTGGTGTCGGTCTTTTTTTTTCTTCTCTCTCTCTCTCTTTCTCTTTCTCTTTCTCGCTTAAAAACTTCGATTGAACTTTATACGCATTAGATTGTACTTTGTACAAAGGTGAAACATGATTCTGCAAAGGTTAAACTCTAATTCTGAATGTGCTCAATGAGCACAAGAATCTTTGCTCGACCATTGACACGTTCGATGAATGAAAAAACACTATTTTTCATTTCCAACTTTCAATTAGTCTCACGTCTCGCATGATTATTTACAATAATTGAATGTATTTCCATTCAATTACATTTTTGTTAAAGTGCCCAATTATTGTTATTATTGTATACGAATCAGTTGAAGCTCAAATTCATTCGATATTGAATACATAATTAATGATTTCAATCATTTCCAAGAATTGTTGATTTTAATATGAAGCAAATTAATATTCAATAATAAAGTATGTCGATTTTGACTGTTTTCATTTTTGCAACAATTTCCATTCAATTCTTATGAATGCTGGAGTCGATAATTTGTTGCAGTTAATTCTGTGTTTGTTCAGAAATACTGGAAAAACGAAATAAAACTGTAGAGACGATGACGAGGATGCACGATTGCAAAGGATGCTCCTTTTTTTTCTCTCTCTCTTCAGTCACTGTGATGTAAATTTTCGAATGAATCCCAAATGAAAATCCCACGAGGAAAATGAAATATTTATGAGATAATAATCAATTTATTCAGAATTCACATCAATACAAATTGATGTGCGTATGTTATTCGAGCTATGCGATAAAAAAATAAAGTAGCACATCGTAACCGAGACGCTTATAGCTCGAATTTTGTTGAAGGGTGTAAAGTATCAAAGGGGCAACAAAATTCAAAAAGAAACAAAATTAAATTACAATGAATATGCGAATGAAAATGTGATTTATTATTGGAAATTGAAAAAAAGAAGAACAAAAAAAAACGTTCTCGATTGAAGATGTGGTAAGTGGTAAATGCGCGTTTAAAACGAATCTGACGACGATAAACACAATTGCAATGAGAAAACCACATCAAACCATGTGCTCCGGTTTTTTTTTACCATCCAAATTTACTTCGTTTCAATCACTTTTTGTCTTTTGCTTCCTTTTTTTTTATTTAATTTTTCTCGATTCTGTCACTGTTTTTCTGGTTAGGTTATCTTTCATTCTTGCATTTTCTGCCGCCGGTAAAACTTTCTCTTATCTTGACTTATTTGAATGGTGCGAACCGTGAGCCTTCAGCAAATTGATACATTAAATGTCGGCGTTGAATGGTAAATATTGAATATAAACGCGCGCAAATTTTCGATTTTTTTCTTTTTTCTTTTTTCTTTTTTTTTTTGATTTTTCATTGCAATTTTATTCAATATAAGTCGTGAATATGTGCGATGTCATACATGTATATGGTTAAATTCGTTCGAAGCGGTATTACATTTATATTGGCAATGTGTTTAATATTTGATGCTCCGTACCAGCACACAAATTCGATACGTAATTCATGGGATTTTCTGCAGGGACTGCTTTGGGAAAAAGTCATTATTGCATCTCCTGAAGCGACATGTCATTCGATTTTGTGCCGATATTCGGGAAGAGGTCATTTGTCTGGAGAATTCCATGATAAATGAATTTTGCATTTTTCGAATTATCATCATTTTTCCCTGAACAGAGAGGAGTATTGGAGTTTGGAGAATTGAAGACTATAGAATATGGATGATATAAAACGGAACAAACGCTGCCAAAGAAATACATTTTAAATTACAGTGTTCAAAATTTGAATTTTCCATTGTGAGAGCTTTTTTTTTTTGCTCCCTCTTTTTCGTTTGTCATGTTCAAACAGTTGAACTGGGGTTTTTTTTTCTTCGTTTGTTGACTTCGATTTTTTTTTCTTCTTTCTTTTTCCAATTCTGCTATTACCGCTCAATCTACACATGTATGTATTACAAAAATTCGAGAAAAAGAACATAGACGAATGGTTCACGATTCACCAATCCGCTCAATTGACAACGGCAATAATTCCATAGCTTTAGCAAACAAGTTTACTGAATACGAGCGCAAACATTCACACGCACACACACACACACACACACAAATCCGATAAATTTGATAAAATTGTTGTTATTTGAATTTTGTTTTAACCACTTGTTCGTCGTATGTATTCATACAAATTGCAAATAGAATAAAGTGAATTTCTCAGACGAAAACAATAATATCGAACATTCGCAAAATGATTATCATTCCAATACATAATAATTCAATGTGAATATTGAATATTGTTGTTGTTGAAAACCGAAAAATAACCGCTTCCATTCGTCATATGCAAGACTGTGCTTTCAAAAAATATGTAAATATCTAATACAATATTAAAAATTAATATTATTTACAGCTTGAGAAGAGAAAAGAATTTTGAAAATCTTTTTCATTGCGTTATTGATATCATTTCAGCTGGAATCAGTCAACGAATTCGATTACCTCGATGAGCGATCATTTCATTTCGAGAGAATTTCATTGGAAATAAATTTTCATTATATAATAGCAATAAAACAAATAGAAGATTCAACCGAATTTTTTGGTTTCAAAATCTTCCATATTTAATTTCTAATGTGGCTTTAAGGGTTAAAGGTTCAGTCTAAATACGGAAATGATTCGGTTGAATCCGTGTACCATAAATATAATATGTATTATAGTTTAATTTCAAAATCATTGCATTATGGTCAACAGTTTGCCTTTGTATAAAACAGAAATTCGTATTTAATTTGGTTGTGATCTTTGAATCTTTGAATCCTTCGTCGTTAATTCGTTAACGCCATTTTCATGCACAGCCGTTAATACAACAACACTATTACCATCTATGCATCCAAGGTTTTCCAATCTCTTTATTTTCGATATAAATTTACACGCGCTATTTTTCTGTACATCTATGGTATATATATATATATACTGGATTTGTTTTTATTATTATTGTGTATATATTTTGTATATATTGGTCGGTTGCATCGTTTCAAATTTGTTCGTTTGACTGCATTTATCTTTTCGTAACTGTACGAAAACGATGAACGTTGATTGTACCTTATTTGGTTCGTTGGTTTACTGCATCAAGCTATTTGATTTTTGAGATCCATACGAACGAAACAAGACCAAAAAAAAAACGAAAAAAATAAAAATATTATTATTCATCATTTCATCCACAATCTACACCGTACTACGCATACACACGAACGATTCAAAATTTACTGTTATTTTTGTCGTTTTTCCATATTCCCATCCACTTTCGAAATATATTTATGTAGTCGCTTCTTTTTTTCTTCTCTAGAACGACGTTAGCAGTCGTTGATCTTTCGAAATTGACGTTGGCAACAACTTGAATCCACAAGGACGAATGTTTCGAAAATTGATGTGAGCACACATTGAAAATGAACAAACGGTACCGCGATAATAGCAAACTGACTTTTTATTATTTCATGTGAAACATGAAATACAAAATATGAAATATGGAAAGTGCACACAGCAACCCAATTGTGAATGTGTAAATAATATAATGTGGCGCCAAGAAAATGCGATATGAATAACAAAATGTTAGAACAATCTGGTATATGGTATAGCCGGTAGCTGGCATCTTCAAAAATTCCAAATCTGCATTCTTAGCATTCGATTTCGTTGAGAAGATGTTCAGTAGATGCATGGAAAATAGGAGAATCTAAATGTATTATAGGAAATAAAATCAAATTGAATGCCATAAGTTGTTGCTAAAATGTGAAAACTTTTCAATTTCATATTCGAATTTCCGCACAGAATACGCATACAGTGTTGTGTGTGTTTTGTGCGCCATTTGGTTTCATACAATTTCCAAACATTGAATTGACAAACTACAAGTTCAATGCACCAAAGTCTATTAATAATTCGAAATTTAGCATAAAATGGACAAGTAGAAAGACTTGTGATATGAATGTTCAACAAACATTCTCCTTCGACTCAAGTCTCAAGGAGCTCACAAATGCCATTGATTCAAACATATGCAATGCATCGAATGCGAAAAAAAAACAACTTTATGTCAAAAATACTAAGTCATGAACTGCATGAAAAAGATCGTTTTCAATCCATGATGTACATGATATGATAATACTGTCTCACTACAACTCCCAATCGCTGAAACGACGAACCAATGCAAATAGACAGAAGTTTTTTTTTTTTTTGTGATGAACATTTATTTATTTTTTCATTTTTCTTCATCGTTTTGCTTTAAATGTCCACAACGTTTCACTCGTGATTGTTTCTACTGATTCATCCATTTAATTCAAAATGATTTCATACGTTACATTCAGTAATAGCTCATGTTCTCGACATTCTTTTTGTACAATACGTGTGTGCATGACAAACATTAGCTTGAAAATGAACCAACACATGATACAGTCAGAATGTGTGCTTCAGTGTTCAGTGTTCGGTGTTCATTCAACGACCATGTTTCTCGTACACTAATTTTTTAATTAATTTTGTCAGTGCAATGATCACAACCGAATGCATGTTGATTTACATTTATCCTTGTATTTGTCGATTATTTTCGAGGATATCAAGTGCTTTTCTGCAAAAAAAAAAAAACTTGAATGGCATACTTTTTTCAGCATTACATCCAGATACACATGAACATTGAACATATATGCACAAGTGTTGTGTGGGCCATCCATTGGAATCGTTAAAAATGCAACAAGATAATAACTTTCGTTCGTTCGTTCGTTCGTTTTTCTTGAGGGGTTTTTTCGTTTTCATCTCACATATTTGAATTCATGTTTCCTTCAATGACAGTCACCACTGGTACATTATTTTTTTTTTTTTTTTGGAGCAGCCAGAGATTTGGATTTTCGTACGTGAATTTGGTTGGTTTCGGTCATATAAATTTTTTTCCAAACACATTATTTACATACGATATACGTGTGTATGTGACTACGATTGAAATTGCTAACGAACGAACTAGAAATCGATGATTGGAAATTCAATGAAACTCACGAATCTTGAAATTTGAGATGGCTACAAATAATTTGCTGATTATTCACACACAATATTTTGTTATATTCATGAATGAAATATTTCATATCCAAAGCAGACATTTTGACATTTGATTTGAGTACAACAAACGAACATCAAACCGCATCTATGGACACATTGCAATGTAAATACTTTTTATTCGGATTTGAATATGCTCCAAAGGGAAAAGCTGAAATGATTTGAATGAAAATGACGGAGCTTTTCATAAATTCACCATTATTGTACACCTAATTTTTTGCCTTGATATCTCAAAATGAGATGAGTAGATGGATTTTTTTTTTGTAAGAATGGTGCAGTGTAGTGAACAAATGTCGGATCAATAATTTTGAGATTGACTTCATTTCCTATTTGTATTATCAAAGATTACCAAAAATGGCCAAAAATCAATGGATCTAATGAAAAGAACAAGGAAGAGATTTATTTTCATTTTAAAATGCAAATAGTCACATGTGAAAATGATGCATAAAATCATACACATGTAAAAAAATTATTATAAGTCACAATAGAGGAAACGGTGCATAACTATCGTATATGATTGGTTGATGGTGGCTAATAGTTCTCAATTTGTAATTTACTAAAATGAGGAATCTTCGAAATTTTTCGGTTGCACGTTTGCAAATTAGTTTGATAAAAAAAATGCCATTAGATATTCGGTGTACAACGTATGAAATATAAAATCTATATATATACATATATATGTATATCAGTGTGGCATATTACAAATGACTATCATAAAACCAGTGCACGTTAGTTGGTTTTAATGAAAAGCGCATAAATTATTCTATAATTTGTTCGGCAATGCGATATAGAAATTAGAGGAAAACGGCATTTCTGTCGCGCAAAGGATGGCGCGGAGTTGGATGAAAAGTGAATCAAGATGAAAATACACTTAACAACAATTTTGTGTGTATCCATAAAGCTTATATATTTAAAATCCAATGTGTTTAATGTTTGCTGTTCGCTGTTCGCTGTTCGCTGTTCAATGTTCATGCAATGCGCAATATGCAATCTGGGTTTGGAATGTGCAACATCAGCACTCGACACCATCACGGTATGGCGTATGGGTATGGCAAAATGAGAGCATATTCAAAGAGAAAAAGCAGCAAAAAGCAGAAAAAAATGAAACTTGTTATGAACATTGAACATTTATGATGCATGCTTGAATCATGATTTAATCTATTTTGCGTAAGTGCAATACTAGAGTTTTTACTCAACGGTGATTCTCTTCGACAATTCAATATTTATGAAATTCATTAACATATTTTTAATAAATTACGCAATGCAGCACGATTAATAAAATGATTTGCTTTTCGATAGTTTTGTCGCTACTCTCACTACACTCACTACACACACACACACACACAATTACTGTTGTTATATTCGATGTACGGTAGCAATGGTGATGAATGGAAATTTCATAGATAGATTATGGATGCCAAATAATAACTAATAATTAATCTGAAATATTTTTTTCGTTTCTTTCTTTCTTTCTTTCATAGCAATGGGTGCAACACAAAATGTGGCCAAACATGAACCGATATTCGTAACACGTTCGGAAACATTCAAATTTGTGGCCGGTGAAACCATTCATTTACCATGTGAAGTTTCTAATGCAGGTAAATTTCGATAAGTACGAAACGAAAAAGAAAAATGCAATTGTTGCAGCATGAAAATTGAAAATGAAAGTAACAGCATAATCTTTTGAAATTAATATAAAGTTTTTAAAAACACACAAGTGTATGGTGCATGAATATAATAACCAATCAATGAGTATTCTAATTTCCAGAAAATGCATAAATTAATAATAATTGAAAACTAAATTTAAGCAGTTTTGCAAATAGAATTAAAATGTAAACATTTTGCATTGCGTACAAAAGTGCTAGAAAAAATGGTCCATTTTGTCGATTTGAATTCAACATAAAAGCAAAATGCTTAACATTCAGCTATTTTTTTTTTTTTATATTCACTTTATTAGGCAAATTCATTTCGGATGTGAATGTTACATATTGATTGTTGGATTTCGGATACGAATCCTCACAAAATCTAATGCACTTCGTTATTTCGTATTGTTTAACATATTTTCGTGTCAATTTGAAAGTTCCTGCTTGTACTTGGTACTGGGCAAAATATGCGTTTGGCAATCTGGTAATTTATGTGTGCATTCGAATTGAAGATAAAAGAAGAAATAAAATCCTATACACTTCGGATCTAAATTCAAATATATTCGACGAATTCAAGCTCATCGCATGGATAAAAAAAAATAAGACAATTCGTCAAATATAATTCAGTTTGTCAATTGAGCATTGTTTCATGTTTTTTTTTTTGTTGCGATAAATTTCTATCGAATGTTTCTTCATCCTTTGAATTGAATGTTCAATTGTATGTTAAACAATGCATAATGTATATCCAATCTGATGCTTTCATTCTCGAACACTTTTTGAGATACACACAACATGTACAATGTACAATGTACAATTGTATAGTAAATATATACAATGACAGTCACTAGTCACATTTAAAATTTATCCCTCATACATAGAGACACAGAATGTGTGTGTTTGTTGAAATGGAAATTTTGTTTGCATCAGCAATAAAATGCATTTGAAAATTTTGGTTGAATGCAATGAAACAAAACGATATGAGGGAAACCAAAACTAAAAGAATGGATAAATCGCAATAAAATTCATCTGTCTGTCAGCCACTGCAAACTTTATATACAGTAAAACAGAGCACTCTCATACTCTGAAAGCACAAAAGCACTCCGGATTGAATTTATCTAAAGTGAAAAACGAAGCAACCAAAATAACTGAATGCAAAATACAAAATACATAATTTCGATGACAAAATGTTTTCTTTTCTTTGACTCATAGCTTGGCTGGTTTCAATTCATGTGCAAACATATATTAATTTTTTTTTTTAAATTCACAATATTGTGAGGGATTTGCATTTTGGATGCCGAAATTATTTCATTTTCGGCAACAATGATAAATAACAACAGTGAGAATAGGTAACGATTAAATTGTCATGTCAAACGAAATGCAATGTTGTTGCAAATTCGTTTCATGTGTTTAACTTCCGCATGAAATGAATTCCGTTTTCGTTGCTGTTCTTCGGCAATATAATTTATGAATGATAAAATTCATTCTTATGCTTTATTGTTGTAAAATGATTTGCTTCCAAAATTGTTTTATTGTCATTGCATTGTAAAATTGTACATGAATGGCCATTGGCGGAACGCGTATATTGCATATTTTGTAATTTGTAAATATAATAACAATTCATAAAATCTCTCTTTCTCTGTATTCCAAAATAGGTGATTATGTGGTGGCATGGAAGCGCGGAATAGCCATTCTGTCAGCTGGCAGTGCTAAAGTAACACCCGATCCGCGCGTACATCTAGTCAATGGATATTCCTTGCAAATTAAAAATGCTGTACCACAAGACGCTGGCGATTATGTATGTCAAATTGCAACACTTGAACCACGTGAAATTACTCATACCGTTGAAATATTAGGTGAGTGTATAAAAACAAAGAGCAATGCCGGTTTCTGCCTTTTTTCAAAACCGCATAGAAACTAGCGCCATCTATTCAATGCTATTCTTATGGAGATGTCAAAAAAAGGCGAAATTTCATATAAGCCTCCGGCATTGCTCTTTAATAAATGAATAAATCGATTTCGAACGAAACGTTTGCAATAATATATTTTCAATACATTTGAATCAAATCGCACATTCGAAATGTGAGTTCATCGATTGAATGTTTTCGAAGGATTATTATTAGATTGTTTGTTGCTCACTTCTTGAAAGGGAAAATTTCTCTTAAAATCTAATTGAATTTAAATGCTAATAAGCATTTGAACTGATTTCGATGTCGTATGACGACATTATGCGACATCATGCGACATAAATCGCTTACAATCATTATGAATGAATGAAACAATTTAATTGCAATGCAAATCTATAATTTTCAAAAGTGAACTTTTCCTCGTTCTTAGTTAACATTTTATTCACTTTTATTACATTTTTGCATTCGATTTCAACTTTGAATTTTGAGCTACAAATAAACGTTAAGTTATATAAACGTTTTATTTTTTATGTATTTGCACGGAAACTAAAAGCTAGAAATGCTATTCACGATAACTTATTATCAGTGCTTATACTATGAAAAAAAAAAAAAATAAAATAAGAAATGCAGCAATTGTTAAAGCAATTTTCTAATAGAATCTGTTGAATGAAGGACTTAGTTAGAAAACGACACGTTTCAGAGAAGAGATTCGAGACAGTGCAAAATTAAACTAAAATCAAGTCAGAATAAATTGAATGTGATCATGTAGTTTTTGAAATTGTCGCAAGGAAAAGGAATTTTTTTTTTTTGTTCTTTTATGAAATGTAGACGGTTCTGATTCCATTTACCCTTAAATTTTTTTTTTCTTATATGAAAATTGTGTGTTCGTTTGAATGCATGCATTTGCATGTGTGCAGCATTCGGTGCTGAATTGTTGTCTTGTTTAAGTCAATCTCGACTCAAATTATGCGATTTAGTAAAATATGTCGTAGATGTTGTGTAAGGTACGCGCAAATGAGTGAAATGATGATGTCGCCGAAATTCAGCATAAAAGAAAAAATGAATGCAAATGAATTTATTTCAAAAGATTGTGTAGACAGTAGACATGAAACGAACCGTACTGTAAATGATGAAATTTAGCGTGCCATTAATTTGCGTACGATTATGCAAATAAATGTGTTAAAATATTCTGAATCCAGTTTGTACATATGTATGTGTGGCATTTGTTCACTGTTGTCAGCTACTTTCCATTTGGACAATTTCATGCACAGTATTTCATGCTCCTTCATGCATTGCGCGTCCTTCTATCAGTTTTCAGAATTATTATTATCATTATTACTTCACTATCACAGGGGGAAGATGATGAGAGAAATTAAGTTTCAGGCTCTGAGCTAAAATTTTCACCAAATCATGCGCTCTGTCAACCGTTAACCCTGTTCTTCGCTGACTAAAATAGGTTATTTCTTATACATTCGACCGAACATACATTGCATTTGACACATGCAACAATCAAAGTTTCAATGGTTTTCATGAATTGTTCCAAAATACAATTTGATAAAAAATGAAAATGTTTGCGGAGAATTTATTTCATGCAATGATTGTCATATAATAATTTTATTATATGAATTAATTGAAATTCGGTGACAGCTCAACACCTGTTCCATTGTATGTTATTACTTCCGTCTGGTATTTCCTCTGGGTTTAATGGTTGGTTTTTTTTTCGTTTCTTGTTGCACATCTTGGCCATGTGATATATGAAGCATTGGTGCTCTGCACAATGATATATCAGCAAAAGTTTTTAACTTTGAACAAAAGTCAAAGTTGATATCTAATGTGCAAATGACAGGTGAAATGATTTAATTTGTAATTGAGCTGCAATGGGCTAACGAATTTGTTCCGGTACATTTTCCCAAAGTTCAATTTATGTGTATCTCAAATCAGAGACAATACGGGCTATTCAAACAGCTAAGCGATTGAATACTTTCAAGTCGCACCACACCAATCATTCAATGGCTTTTATCTTACGCTTGATGATGAGCTTATACGAAATGATTTCGTTTCTAATGTTCTTTTGGCCGTTAGTCTGCAAATGGGCAAAAATTTAAAATTAAAGAATATTGTTTTATCTTTTTTGAATCTTTTATTTTATAGCAGCGTATGATTGCGTGTCCATGAAATACAGCTCATTGAATAATTGTGATGTTTTCTTTTCGTTTTTCGTTTCATTGATTGTTTTTTTTGGTTTTTTGTGTTTCTTATTTTCTTATTCCGTTGTCCTTTTTCCAGTGATGCAGAATGACGGTATACATTTAATCCACACTCCAAACAATAAAACACAATGCTGAACCTATAGGATAGAAATAGACTTTTGTTTGTTTTTTTTTTCTTTCTGATTTACTTTGAAAATGGAACACCACATGTGTGTATTGTTATTTTGGGATTTGTTTTTTGGCTAAGCTCTTTTATACTAAAGCCACACAATATGTTACGCTAAGCGACCATTCAAATATGAAAAGAAATTGAATTTTAACTCGTAAGTTAAATACAAATCAAAACTACAAAATGGAAAACAAAGTGGAAAACGAAATCGTAACCATTTTCCGGTCATTGTGTCAGCAAACGGCAGATTCTTTGTTGTTGTTGTTTTTTTTAATGAAAGATTCAAATGGAAATTCGATGGTAATCGTCTCGCTCACATCGATTATTATTATTATTATTATTATTATTATTATTATTATTATGATTTCACATTGCTTTTCTACCTTTTAGTTTAGCGCCCTTCGAATGTAATTCGAAAAGGATCGTTATGTGATGTGTTCCATGTTTGTTGATCACCCTCTAGTAAAATACAAATTTTCCATTTGACGGCAATTTGCCATTCTTCTTCTTCTTCCTCTTCCTCCTCTTCTTCTTCTTCTTTTTCTGGTTAGAACGCATTAGCTATTCAATCCATGCATTTATTTATAATTTCAGTTTCATTCTATGGTTGTGATATTGTGAAATTACTTTCAACATATACGTAATGAAATGTGTTCAATTTACACATTGAATATTGGATATGCAATATGCATGTGTTGCATATCGTGGTTTTTGTGTAGAGATATTTTGCTGTTCATTGGATCGTCTTCGACCGTGTGGAAAAGAAATGATGCTTAAAATGGAAACTAGAAAATGGATGCGAGTTCATTTCAAGTGCTATATTACATATAATTATTATTGAAAATTCGTCTTACTTAAATGCTTGATTACAATTTGATACCCCATAATCTATCGTATATAGCCTAACGCCTTGGTGATGGGCGTTAATGCCATTTTGTGAGACATAGAACTTCATTCTTCTTGGCTTTAATATATTCAATGTTCAATGTTCATATGTGCTTTGAGCATAAGCCCTTTTGAAATTTTCAAATTGCATTTGAAACATGGAATATGTGTGTGTGTGTTAGTAGTGCGGGTATGTATTTGACACGAATAAGTGTTTTGGAATGGCATATTGAACGGTGGCACTCAAAGACATCAATATTCCCATTTCCCATTATTATCTATATTGTTGGCAAATTCTCTTGTACTGAACAACGTATCCAAAAATTAGTGGTAACTGGCAACGTTTGCTGTTGTTGAAAGGCAAACAAACCACCTGAAATGCAACCGACCAAACCGTTTGCTATTATCAAGTGTGAAGAAGACAAAAGACCTTACGGTAAAATGAAAGACAGAGAGAGAGAGAGAGAAAAAGAAAGAAAGAGAGAAACATAAAATCTTGAATGCAAACATTGATCAGAGGTAATAGTTCTGAATGGATTTCCAACAATCTTAATAACAATGTCAGTTAACATTTTAATATGCTGGATCTCAGTTCTCTCTCTCTCTCTCTCTCTCTCCTTTCTTCTCTCCGCTCACTTACTCCTATTTAGTGAAAGTTTGTACATTTACACAAGAGAATTGACGCCAATAATACATCATATGCACAATACATTTACACAATTTACAACGTGTCTCGATGTCTCGCTGTCTCCCTCCGCTTTTCTTTGTCCAAACGAATATACATAATTCTTGGCATAATTCAACGTTGCACGTTATAAGAAATCTGTTGATGTGCAGTGTGCAGTATGCAGTATGCATTCATTTTGAATTTCTAATTTTATACTTTCCACACTTCATACAACAAATATTCATGTACAATATGCAGTTTGAAATGTGAAACATTCATTTAGTCTAACAAGATCTATAACCCGTATAATGAATATTGTACATTGTCGTAGACACCGATACACCCCGGCGCTATATCCTAATTGCAATAAAATCAAACTAAACGAAATGTGACACGTTAAATGCATGTACAGATTCATAACCTTCTACCTTATCGATAGAATCGAGTTAATATTACGATGTATTTTGGTTCTTAATTTGTGCCACAAGTACAACAGGCTCTCAATCAAACATCAAGAGGATAAATCAATTTATGAAGAAAATTGTCAACAACAAGATACACATATATTGATAGTATACAGTTATATAGTTTTACAGTGTACAATTTCACACACACACATCCTACATATTTCTAATAAGTTGAATCATATACTGAATTGAATGCTATTCACTGTTCATTTCAAATGATTGATGAAATATTAAAATGCTATTTCTCGGATGTTTTGGATTTAGTTCGATGTTCAAACTCCAATGTTCAATCTTTCCGAATAAATTGAATGTTGTCGATGTGATGATCGAGCCCAGAAAATCATCTCATAAATAAATCTGATTTTCCGTGTTTCTGTTTCATAGTTATTTAGTTTCACATGCATATTGGATATACCAATGGTACAATATAGACAACGATTCAATGGTTACATCAAATATACATATATATCTGAATGATATTTGAAATGGGTCACTAATCATATATATCAAAATAAGTTGTTAAGTCAGCAAGTTCATTTTCTATATGTGTATCTCACAAATAACATGCGACAATCCGTATATCGGACCAAGCGTACACTGGAAATTCCAATGTCTTACAATAATTATAATAATAATAATAATAATAATAATGTTAAGAACAAAAATCGAAACATAATATTTCATAGGATTCGTATTCCGGCACACATGAAACCCAATCCATATCAAATATCAAACATTTTAACACTGCTGAATGCTGAGCATTTAGCACTGGTGGTGCACGTTTACAGTTCACAGTTGATAGTTTATATATTTTATTATTATTTGTCCATTTGCAAAATGGCATTGACTGGCATTGCTTAACGCAGCATTTTTCATTTTCATATGATGAGCTCACCGCCAGCCCAACCCAACCCAATGTCAAATTTATTTTTATTTTTTTAATTTTCGTTTTGTTCTTTTGATGACAGTGCGCTTAGTAACAATGAGCACACTGAGCATCGTGACAAAAACGAGAACGAATAAGGAAAAAGTTGTTGAGACAAGTTTAACAACGAAAATAAAATCCTTTGAATGAAAATGAAAATGAGAACAAAAAACCGGCCACAAAATGAAGCATGATGTGCATTTGAGTGACATCACAAAAACAAAAGATTCTCTTTGCATATAACCATATTCCTGAAATTAGCAAATAATTAGAAGAATCCAATTTAATGTCATCATTCAGAATTGTTTGAAATGACACAATTTTGCGCTTCGATGGTTAAAACTATTCTCTTGCAACCATTCCATTATGTACCAAATCCATTTTATAGATTGCATCATTTGCATGAACAAAGCTCTTTTATAATTTCAAGATGCAAACATTTAAAACAAGATCCAATTTGGAGGAAATAAGCTTTCGCTTATCATTACACACAAATTACAAAAGAATATTATGGGCTTTTAATTTGTCTCTTTGCAAGGTCACCAAATAGTATTTTGTCATCAAATGAAAAACATCGAATACATTCTCACACTAAAGAGTGTCAAAAACTACTTAAGTTGCTACCAAATTAAGCAAAGCAATCGATTCTGGATGCCAAATTATTGTCATATTTATGAAAGAAAAAAAACAAACAAATCAACCGATGATTATCCATACATTTTGCTGGCTCAATAGTCCGGTAAAAGGTAACAGCTATCACTTGAATTCATTTAGTATAATCATATTCAATTCCTAATATTGAACATTAAATATGATGCCATCGCGAATAGAAAAAAAAAGTTTGTATATTATGTTGAATGTTGATAGACTTGTTGCTTTATTACCCATAAAAATGGATTAACATTTAAATAATGATAATGATAATAATAATAGTAATAAACGAACACATACTAATAATCATAGATTCATGTTAAATATGTTCAAGTTTGAAAACATTTTGGCATTTGCATTTTCTATTTTCTAAAATGGATCAAATATGAACAAATCTCGCAAATACATATTTGATTAGAATATCGGCATTGAAATAAAATCTAAATACTAGTCCGGTATCTATATGTTCATAAATGTATATAAAATGTTGTATGCGGTATGCAATATACGTAATTCGTATGGCCCGAATATTCGAATCTCAATTTCATTTTATTACAAACATTTCATCTAAATGAAAGCCCGTTAAATCAGACCGTTGAAGAGCAACAAACCAAATGTAATGGACATAATCTAACCGAACAATCTCCGTTTATAAAACAATGACTAATCGAATATTAAATAGAATCACAATTTGATCGAGCTTTCCGGCTGTTTTATTATTATTATTATTTTTCTTTTTTTTTTCTTTCTTTTTTTTTCTTCTGTTTTTGGAATTTGAAATTCGATAAAAAGATTGCTCTGAAACTCTGAATTTCTGAAACTCTGAAACGTATTCGCGTTTGACAAACGTTTACACATGAATATGGGCATTGGCCCCTTCGGGATAATAAAATAATATTCATTCTTATTTTCGACATGCAACAAAACATCATAACTTTTTCGCTTATCTTCCTTTTTTGGTTTTGAGCTTTTTATCTTATTGCGTTGTGGCCATGTTCCATGTTTCATCTCATTTCGTTTCGTTCAGTTCGGTTTTTCGTGACCCACCGATAAAATGTAGCTTATTCATTAAAACATCTATTGCCGAAGGCTGTTCTGATTTCGTCCATTATATTGATGTTTGGCATCGATCATATTTTGCAAAATACAATAACAAATCTCTTCGTCACATCTCACATCTTTTGTCCATCTCTCATGTTCCATATTTTAATTGGAATTTCTGTTCGAGGATTTAAATTTTGTTTTCTTTTTTTTTTTTTTGTGCTGATTGCTTGCATTGAATAACCAACACAAATGGTTTTATAAGTAATAGACATCCGAAATTGGCATAATTTGAATATGGCTCCGAATATTTTTATTTATTCATTTTAATAATAATAATAATAATAATAGCAAACTTCCGTCTATATTTTCGCAATGAATCAGTTTCTTCGATTTCAAGAACGACAAATAAAAACCAACCCTAAAATCCAATGGAACGCCGATTTTTGGTGGCTACTGTTCCATATCGTTAATTATACATATGTATATATGGGGAAATTTGTATCAATGGCAACTGAAAACTGCCAACTATTTGGCCAGTTAACGTATTTCAAAACACATTCATGAAATCACAACCGTTTTTGTTATTTCCGAAAGAAAGTCATCCGGAATGCGTTCGACTATCTCGTACCAAAAACAAAAGCAAAAAAAAAAAGTCACGACGCAAATTTTATTTTTTTTTATCACAAGAGATTTGCATATGGGTATTTTTTTTATCATTCCCTTGACTCTTCCTTTTCCGGAACGAATGATACAAATGAAAGTTAAAAAAAATAAGCAGATCAAAAAATGAAGCAGTTCAATTTTCATGGTTCTTTGATTGAACAATTTTGTTCTTTTTTTGTTTTTTGTTTTTTTTCTTTCTTCTTATCATAAGAGTCGATTCCTTTGAAAAATATTCAAATCAAATCGAATTTTTATTCGTATTACAAATGTATGGGCCAAAAACAGAAAAAAACTTCTGAGCACGTTACCAGTTGGAAAAACTTCTGAACTTTTGTTGCACAGATAAAATTGAAATAAAGCTTATGTGGTGGCGAATTGCGAACTGCGAATTGCATGCATGAGTGAATATTGTGTATTCGTGTACGCAATTTGTATGAATTGAACGTATGGTTGAGCTGATTGTTTGCCATGAACTTTGTAAAGCTATCATCAAAAACTGATAGACACCGACAATAGCAATAGACGATTGAATAATGTGAAAAACATGTTAAAGATTTATGTACACAATTCAACATTTAGGCTGATGTTTTATTGCCAACAGCTAACAGGTTTTGTCTTCTTCTTCTCTTTTTTGCCGTCACTTTGTTTTCTAGTTTTTCGATTCGATGGGTTTTTCGGTTTGCGTTGGCGCCATCGTTTGTTTCGAACGAAACGAATTGAATGTTCGGCTGGGTGTGCATTTACATAATATTAATAACACTATAAATGATTTGACTGAAGTTAAATTAAAATATTTTTTTTTTGGATGATTCCCTTCTGTATAACAATTCTTGCACCTCGTTCATGCACACATTGGTTATTCTCTTCGCATAATGTTCTGCGTTCCATACAACTGTATTCCAAGTCAAATGAATTGGACCATTTTGCATCTGTAACAATGCAAAATCAATTGCTTGATTTGTTTCCAATTGGCAATTGATCGGGTCTATTATATGTACATTATACAGTATGCAAAGATGCCGAATGTTAGGGGAACATTTGAATTGCCTTGATACATAATAATCCAATGTTCAGAAATTCATTTTTTTTTTTAAGTATTCAGCACTTGTTGCGATACGAATTGATTCGATTTCAAACATTCTCAAAAATTGGTTCCAATTTGAATTTTGAATAATAAAAAACTGACGTCCATGCAATTTAATTATGTCATTCATTTATCTGTTATTTCCTCTTCTTTTTCTTTTTTTTGTCTCTCTTGCCCAACACATTTTATTCAATTCATTGAAAAGAAGATTGGGGTTTTGTTCATCAATTTGAAAACCATTCAACATTTCATTGTTATGAAAATGTTGAGCGGCTACTTTGTCTATTCAAGTTTATTTTTTCGTTATTTTTCCGCTTGCACCTCCTTGCTGATGTTTTCATAATGATGAACAAACGGGCCCATTGAAAACTTCACAAACAATGAATATCATTTTAGCAGTATCCATATTGGATTTTCATTTTAAAATGTATACGCATCGCATAACTTATAACCGAGAGAAAAAAAAAGACGAATTTTTTTTTCGTAGAAATTATACAGCAGTGTGGAATGTTGAATGTTGAATTTGGAATGCATACCATTTGCGAAGTTGGTTGAAATGATGCTGTAACAGCGTTGATACGGACAAAACAATGAGTTTTTCAACTTTATTGTTTGGGTTCGGTCGTTTTTCTCGATTAAGGCACGCATATTATTTATTTTTTGTTTTTTTTTTTTTTTCTTTCGCATCTCACACTTTTGCATGTTTTTTTAGGCCTCATTTCATTCGGCTTTGTGCTGTTTTATCCGCAAACTTACTCCAACAATTCGACTATCTATGAAGTCGGATGATGAAAATATCATCTGTCGTCGCAATCTCGCTTATTCGAAAGCGATATGCAAACAAGTAGCAAAAATTGCTCGTGATACAAATGGTTTTATTAAAGAATTACAAGACTCGTCTCCGAATCTGTTCACGCTTACTGAAACAATGAACATAATCCAAAATGGAGCCAATCCTACCTATGGTCACATTGGATTTATTTTTGTGACTCCATTGAGTGCAATGAAATTATTATTATTAAAATTAACTGCAAATAGAACAAATTATGAAATAATATTATTGTTCAAATATGATTGTCTTTTTTTTTGGTTACATAATGTTCGGAACAAACTAAAGTGGTCCTGAAATATATAAAATGGTCCGCATAAATTCCCAAAAAAAAAAGTCATTTTTCCCTGTTTGCATTTGAATTTTCTTTAATGTTTTTCTTTTTTTATCAATTTTTCTCTGACTGGTAAAATTGTATGGCTTAGTTCCACCACGAATACATCACATCAGTTCTGGCGGTCATATGCAGGTTAAGAAAGGAGCATCTGTACGAATTGAGTGCTCGGCATCCGGTGAGTTGGTTTTTTTGTTTTGAATTTAATAAGAACATGCTGCAAAAACATCAAATTAATGGCTTTCATTTCCAATGATTGTTTTTGTTTTTAATTTTCTCTGCAACAGGTAACCCGAGCCCGAATATAACATGGACCCGCAAATTTGAAAACCTTCCGAACGGTATGTAATTTTTTTTTTTCATATCCAATACATTCGAATATTAATTCATTTTTCTGTTCGAAATCAAATGATGATTCATATTGAAATATCGATTTTATTTCAATGTTTCCAATAAATTCCAAAATTTTCGTAGGCGATGCAAAACTTTTATCACCAGTTTTGCTTATCGATGGCATGGACCGACACAAAGGTGGCACCTACATTTGTACAGCTAATAATGGCGTTGGACAATCGGCATCAACTCAAGTTGTTTTGCATGTTCTATGTAAGTACAATTCATTTTTAATGTTAATTTGATGAATAGATTTGCCAAGAGATCGGTTCCAGAGCAATTTAAAATTTATTAATTATTTATTTTATTAATTATTAATTTTTAATTTATTGTATTGTATAAGCTTACATACTAGATAAGTATGCATAATAGATAATGACCTGTGATAGGAGTCATCATTAATCAAATATCCATCAAAATGATTTATGTATTTGACAACTACGTTTACAAAACATGAAAAGAAATATTCGTAAATCGAACGCATTCACAATATCGAATAACAACTAATTGTTGTTTAACAATTTCCACGTTTTTTTTTTATTCATTTTTTTTTTGACACTCTGTGAAACAAGTGATGACAAAGTGAATGTTCCAACAAAAAAAAAAAGAGAAAAAACAGCGAGAACGGTAGTATTAGTCTCATACTATCATTTTTCATTTAATTTGTGAACAGATAATTTCATTACGGCACAAAATATGGATTTTCGGCCGAAACGAAAACCCAAAATTGAATCATATTAAACGTGGTTTCATATCTCTCGCGAAAACTAATTGGAATTAATTTAAATAATATGTGAATAACATGATGTGTAAAATGTGAGAGCGATAATCACGAACGAAAAAAAAACAAAAAATAAAATACAAATGAAAAAAAATATGCATCAACAACAATGGTACTATCAATTAAAAATCATTCATATTCCATTGAATATTACTTTGTATGTATTTGAATAGCCATTTTGTACTAAAGTCAGCTTTTTTCATTATTCGGATTATTTTCCGACGTGCCATTTTTTCCGACATTCTTTTGTTTCATTTCATTTATTGATATAAATTTAATAAATCCAAATGTACAGTAAGCCACTCTACAAACAATCCAAATGGATCGATCATAAGATAACACCCGTTAACACTGTTTTGAAACATTCAATTCAAGCCTGAAAGTAAGCATGAAATGCTATGGTCACTGGACAGCTTTCCCACAGGAAAACCAGTTCGTAAATGTGTCTGGATGTATCAACAGAAAACATCACACAAGAGCCTATTTGTCACATTTTTCAGTCGACAATCTAATGCTACATTTAAACATCATCATGCATATATGCCAGGGCTGGAACAACTTTTTTTTTTTGCTCACAATCGCATTCGCAATTAATATGTTCCAATGCATATGTGTTTGTACTTCATGCATTATATTTAAAATGAATATTTACATTTTGTTCGGTTTTCATTCCACTAATAAAGTAGAATTCCAAAATAAGACTCCTTCTTAAAGTTTTATTGCAGCTATAGATTATAGAAATTGTAAATATGAAAAAATAATAATATAAAAGACAAAGATATTCAGATATTGATTTTTGAGTCCTAACTTGGACTGTATGATCAAATTATTATTAATAATGTACTGTTTGAGGCAGTTTGGTTCGGACGAAACGCGTAAGCGAACAAAAGTACAGCTCAAGCAAATGGAAAAAATTAACATGAAAGGATGCACAATAAATAAACAATTACAATCGACAATATGAATGAAATTGTCGTTTTTTTTACGTCAGTTTTTTTCTTTTTAATTTTAAATATATAATACACATTGGATGAGCATACATTTAATATATCGAAAATACGAAAAAAAAATTCCGATATATTTATTCAAGGTATATGAATCAACCAACAAATTGGATTCTTTTTTTTTCGAAAAAAAAAGGAAAAAAGAAATCGCACATCAATCAGTTTATTCGAATACGTGTTTAATTAGTACATTCATTTTAATGAATAATTATTTGCTATAATATTTATTATTACATATTATTGAATAACGAACAAACTTACTTTCGTTTTGTTGATTATTGGCTTTATCAGCGATTTTTTCAATCATTTGTCATGCAAATCGATGGAATTTGCTGACATCAATTTCGGTAAAAGCAATTTTTATTAACTCTCATTTATTTATCCGATCAATAATATACTCAATACTTATGCATTGGATAATCATTTTATTCATCATTTCTCCAAAGCTTAATCATTTTTTCAGCTTTTTGTTTTCTGGCTGAATTTTGGATTTCGGATGAACAGCTGAATAAAGGTATCGTCCGATTAAAAGTGAAAATAAGACATGAAATAAGTCAAATAAATATATTGTATTTATTTTAAAATAAATTGAGCGTTTCGAGTTGATTGAATATTTGAATACATTGCCATTTTCAATGGAATCTTTGAGGTATCATCTGAAAAATGGACAGATGATTTCGAGAATTGAGCGTACTATGATTTCAAACGAGAAGAAAAACTAGGATATAGTCAACATTCGGTATAATGTTATCTATAGAAGCAAAACAATCAATTACCAAAGTCAAGATAGTCAAAAGCACACACTAACCAAAGAATTTCAATGGACCAACTGTATTGCATACTTACAATATACATTGCGATACAATAATATGTTGTAATTTATATTAAACAATCCAACACCAATACAATCAACAAGATATTCAAACAAATACCAACAATATTGTTAATTTAGTGATGAAATGCGTGAAAACTGTCTGTCACTCATTCAGTGATTCAGTCAGTCAGTCAGTTATTTAGTCATTCAGCCGCCATTCATTTCGTAAGACAGACAGACATGCCACTCGAATCGCTGATTGGATGCACTGTATCATCAGCAACATAGAGAGAAGAAATTACTCAACTAGATATTTAACTGATGTTCATATATTTACGTTTACGGTTCTGTTTTTTTCTCATTTCGTTTAGTTTGTGATTGAAAATTGTTTGCGAATATACAATATATATGCCAAATATATACTCGACAAATGAATAAAATGAAATGAATTAATATTGTTGAAATCAAAATGATGTCGAATCTTGAATTCACACACAAGCAATTACGAAAATCAAAACAATTCAACGAACTGTACCTACATGTATTGGCAAAACGGGGACATTTATTGGGTTTCGAAACGGCGTTACCTCAATTGAGTATATTGAATATTGATTTCGTTTCAACAAAGTTTCGATTGAAGCAAAGCAAATTTACAATTAAGATTGTGGAAAATAGAATGTGACATATGACATGTTTGAATGTGATGAGCCAATCGATGCCACTGAATAATATTCAACATAAAACATCAAAGCAACTGAATTTCAAATGGATATCAAGATCCGTAAATTGAATATTGAATCAATGGGTAAAATGGGTTGGTACGAACAATTTTCCGAATGGATGTGGTCAAAAACATAAACAAAAAACTTCATTCTGAAGAAGTGTCTTACTTTGATACATACTATAGATTCCCCGATCAAACAAAAAAAAAAACAACCTGAAATTGAAACTATAAACTTCCGAAAATTTTACATAATTGATAAATATCGATGTGCATTGTTCGATTTTATTTGTCCGCACTGGAATTTTGTATGGAACACTGTTGCTGTGTCGTTATTCATTCATTTTTGAAATTTCGATGCTTATCTTTTAATTGCAAACGAAATAAAATTGGATGAGACGACCGTCTACCGTCGATCGTACCAAAGTATAAATCAATGAAAGTGCATTCAATGATAATAAAGCTACACATACGATAGGCTACAGAAAATAGGAATAGGAAAACAGGAAACGGGCAACAGACGACCATTCATTTTGTATGTGAACCATTTATATGTTGGCATGTTGGATTGTGTTATTTGTTATCATTGTTGGTGTTTCAATTTTTTTTCCGGTTTTTGTCGACATCGTTTCACATTTTTTTCTTAAAATTGCTTGTATTGCACTTGAGATCCAATGGTCGAGATGTTTCAATTTACAATTTCATCAGCAAATATACAAATTTAATGTGAAGGGTTTAAGCGCAAATTGAAATGACACTTTCGAAATCATAAAACCAAATATACAATTCATTCGGCTACAATTCACAATGAGCGTATAGCGATCGAACACATTTGAATCGTTTGTTATACACATATATAAGTATATCTGTCGGGGTTCAAAGCATTGTTTGTCGTTTGTTATTCGATTCACAACAATATGTCCAAAGTGCACTCAGCGCGCATTCATAGTCCAACTCTTCAACGTACAACATTATTCAAAATGTGAAAGACGGAAACAAGACAAAATCTGGACATTGAAAACAAACGAGAACTGAACGAATAATATGATTCATTGTTCATCCAGTTTAGTGAGAACCGAACAATTTACATTGTGGCATTGATTCATTTTGTGTGTATCTTCTTTCTTTTGTCATGCTTGTTCAATGTTTTTTTTTTAAATTTGTAGTGATCCATGACAACGGCCATTTTACCCATTACTATCAACAGATTTTATTTATGAATTCATATTTCATTTTGTTTGTTGCTAGTGAATAATCTAGCACAAAAGAGTTGGATAACACCGAAAAAAAAACAAACAAAAAATACCAAAAATACATGAGGGTGTTTTTGAGCATCGATAATTCCACAAATGCTTGGTCTTGATCGATAGTGAAACTTTCAGAATATCGCGAATAATAGTCGGTTGGGGCTCTCTCCAGATGTTTTTTTAAAGTTTCAAGAATTGGAGTATTTTATTGCAAGTTCACTATATATAAGTTGAGTTGGCTGGTCTCCCCCATTTTGCATATCGGGATCTTTGAAGATATATGAAATTGCTAATGAAACCAAAATCTGTCAATTTTAATTCAAACATCACTCGAGACAAGAGTTCAGGTATCATTGATTCGAATTGTAAGCCATGCATCATCACTCACTTTCTTCAATCATTCCTGCAGCCCAATGCAATTTCTCACCAACTGATTAGAAATAATTTTTCTCAAGTTTTAAATGTTTAAATTTTGATCACGTTTCAAATTATACGCAAATATTTACCAAATCATCGAGATGAAAAATGTTTAGAAACATAAAAGACCAACGACAACAGCACCACACCGAATGAAGCTGCGAAATAGCCGCAAATGAAAAATTTCACTGGCAAAAAAAAAACCATATACGAGCAAACAATAAATATTGGAAAAATTTATTATTATTAAACGTTTTCAATTGTGCAGACACATTAGGTGCTGTGTGTGTCCAGCAAAGGATATTTTTCAGTTTTACTAAAGTTGAAGTTAAGTGAAATTTGGCATTAATATCATACTCAAGTATGCATTACGTATTTGGTATTTATAAAAAAAAAAATTGAAGACGAAAGAAAAAAACACATAAATTGTTTAAAAATGAAGATGATTGAGAATTTCAATTTATAATTGCGATAAATTTTTTCACATAAATAAAAATAACAAAAAATTGCACTCAAATGAAGAGCAAACGAAATCCAATGGTGTTGACAATCGAAAGTGAATGGACAGATAATGCATTCTCATACAATTTCACCGACTAAATGAAGTGGTTTAACGGATACCATATCATCCTCTCTCTCTCTCTC
>GL501517.1:723090-744790 GCA_000149185.1 Mayetiola destructor
TTACTATCGCATTCTACTCTCTCTCTCTCTCTCTCTCTCTCTCTTTTGTAGGTCGTACATTTTCTTCTGCCCTCAATTTCTGGTTTTGTCCCTACTCAGTGTCACATGCGACGTGTCATTCAGTGTTCAGTTTTAGTCGTATCGCACCTCATATCATACCAAATGAACTCATAACAAAATCCACATTGCCAAATGGCAATGACAGTTCAAGTGTAGCAGTTTTTTTCTTATCGATAATTTTTTTTTTCCATTTTCTGTCTGATTTTCGATTGCGCTTTTTGTTCCCTTTTGGTTAGCAATGGGAAACGAATTCGTCGAAAAAGAAGCGCTCAAATTAAAAAACAATTTCCTAAAATTGTGTTTGCTAAACATTTGGTTAAATCAGATAAATCCCATGTTTACAATGTGAGTTCAGAAAAAAGAAAAATGACAACATTTTCAAAGCCTCCTTTTTAATGACTATTTCCTTATTGAATCGACCCCCTTCACCCATCGAATACATACTTCATTGCATAAATTTAGATCTCCTTCTCAGATCATTCATCCACAATCCACACTGAGTACACGGTATGTGTAGATTTCATTTTTCATCACTGCATTGTAATAATTCGAAGGGTTTTTTTGGTTTGCATTTGAATTTCGAATACTCAAATATGACAATAAAATCCACAATCAAAGTCTTCTATTTTTAGAAAAAAAAAGAAAAAAAAAAGAATTTTGTGTGAAAAACATAAAAACTTCAAACTGATTCCATTTGGTGGGATGTTGTTTGCTTAGTTTCGCGTTTTCTGGTATAAAATTATTACATTTATATATTGTATTTGGCGAACGAAGCGAAGACAGTACAATATTATAAATTGAAATGGAATTTACATTGGAAACGCAAATGTGCAGTAAATCTTTTTTTTTTTCTTCAGCTATCCATTTGCAGACAAATGTGAATAAGGAAGTGGATTTAAATTGCCAAATCACAGCAAAAAAAAAGTAATATATATATTTTCATACGAATTGAGCATTGAGCATTGAACATCAGGGCAAAACTTTTAAAACTTGTTTAACGTACATATAACGGTGCAGGGATTTTTGAACATGAAACATGCTTTAATGATGTAATTTTTCTTTTCCTTTCCCCACCGCAATTCCATTCATTTCTATCGCACTCTATTATTTTTAGTTTTTGGAGTTTTGTTCCGTTGATTTACACATGAGAACATTCGAATTTTGAACCGAATTGAAAGTCTGTGGAAAATTTGTTCGCCTTTGGAATATTGTGCATCATCTTTGTTTGCCATGGTGTTGTTTTTTTTATTTTTAATATTTAACGATGTGTCACGCATGTGAGCTTAAAGTAAATATATTTAACAACTTCCAACCAATTTTTGCATTATACGTGAGCCATTGACTCATAAGAGCTCTTTTTATGCGGTTCGTTTGGTCGCAGCTATGCGACAAACAATCCAACTAAAATAAGCTAATGCGAATAATCAAGCAATGAAAGAAGAAATTCATCAACCAAACAACATTTACGACACTGCAGCGTACAAAACTGGAATCGAATAACGGTGAACCGTTTGAAATTTAATTTTTTTTTTTGAAACGAAAGCTTTAGAACATAAAAAATGACATGTGCTTGTATGAACATGCACGTTTATGAAAAATAGCAACATCTTGACGCCAATGAATTAAATGAGCGACGAAAGAAAATTGTCACGGAATTGTCCATACCTTCATTTTTTCCATTTTATGATGGTGGTGTTTGGTGTTTGGTGTTTATTTATTGTATCACAAATGCTGCATATATGTAGCATATATGAGAATATGGAATTGGATCCCTTTTTGTTTTTGTCTGTCATTTTGGTTTAGCTTATGAGAATTTTGAGTATTTATTCAGTCTCGTACGGTTGCCATATTTTCGTCTTTTGCCCAAATATTTTTCGCCATTTATGTGTCGCTGTCGCCGTTGTCGATTCGTTTATTCAGCGCTCTGTTTATCTTAGCAATTTTCTGGTCGCAAATTTGAGCGACAAACAACGTTTCTTATGTTGTCTTATAATAAATACACGGATACGATGCTTTTATGCTTTTTTCTTCTTCTTCTTCTTCTTCTTTTTCTTCTTTTTGCCTTTAACAAATTCTGTTTTCGACATTTTGCCATTTGCCATATGAAAATGAAAGAAAATCAGTTTGATGTTTGATGATTACGTTTACGTTCGGTTGGGCGATGATGCCAACAAACAAATAACCAAATCATTTCAAAGGCCTCCAGATATTGGCATCAAAATATATACATGCCTTTCGTACGTTCAAATATAGCATAAACAACCAACAATAAAGCCTTTATGCGATAAAATATTCGACATTCCAGCGACACATGATTGAACCAGATTATGTATTTTAAATACAGGCATTGTACACATATTGTACACACATACGTAGTAGACACATTTGGGTTTATGGGATCTGACGGTGGCAACAATGACGATCAACATTCGACATTCGATATTCGCAATGATGTTTTGCACAATTTCATATCGGAGTCGCATGTCGCTTGTCGCATTTATTCAATATATACGTATACTATATGTATGTAACACAAGGTATAAAAATAAGTATGTGCGAAAGCGTCACTGTGATTATAGGCATGTTATTAGATTAGAATATGAAATTTTATCCAATTAACTTTCGAAACGAGCCCAGTATAACGGACGAATGAGCAACATGATTTTGATTCAAAGTCATAAAAAGATGAAGAGAAAAAACAAAAATTGGAAAAAATTTCAGCTTGTTAATCAAAGGAAAAAATGATTACGCACGGCCACGAATATAAAACTGCATCACTTTCATTCGGTTATGTCGGAACAATGGAATACAAATATCATGAAATCACTTTTTGCCTGTTATTCGTATTCATATCAGTTTTTATTCAACTTTGACTTGCCACATATATTTTTCTATGGTATATTTATTTGGATGCACCATGCGCCAAGCTCTCGTCTCGGTTTCCTGTTTTTTTTTCCTATTTTTTTTTTTGTTTGCATATGCTGTCAACGTTATTTTGCAATTTTAAGTTCAGTGAAAAAGATAAAATCAAATTGTTCATATTTTATTCAAGGATTTTTTTCATTTTTTCATATTTATGCAAAATGGATGTGATTCAATTGTTGACTGAATACTGAATATATATTCTTCAATTGTTTTTTTTTTCTCACTTTATTTGTATTAAATTTTTATCCAATTATTCGTTCCGGCCGCTGGACATTGATGATCAAAAATATTTTGGAAACGTGATGACACTGTGTCAATTAATGGCATTATTCGATCACAGCATTCAATTTTTCATTCATAGTTTGGCGGTAGGACAGCTACAGCTATTGGACCTTAATTGAAATGAGAAATTAAGGAATAAATGAGAGAAAAATAATGAAGGAACTGCTATGAAATGGTATGGGGGAACCATGCTGAAATGAGAATCAAGAATAAATTACAACTATCTTAGTGGATTTATACGGTCCAAGGCACAGCAATTACGACACCAATTGGAATTTGTGATGTTTTTCGGAATGTGTAATATTCATTTGCCAATGATCATACCATTTAGCAGAGCGTGGTGCGAAATGTGGAAAAAGCCACAAATACACACACAAACACACACACACATACGTATACAACCATAACGATATGCTGCGGCTGATGAAAGTTTTCCTAAGTACACTTGATTATCAAACTGTGCCCATAGTATAGGGCAGTCAAAAACAGCAAACCAGTACCTAATAAATTTTATGCCATCGTTGTTTTCATCGTTTTTATTCTTTATTCATCGTTCATTCGTTTTTCTGTTGTATTCTGGCTGCAAAAATAACCATATCAGAAGACCGTATCGAAACTTTTCTCTTACATAATTTTTCTTTAATTAGAAGCACATGCCCAAAATTCAAAAACAGCAAACCAGTACCTAATAAATTTTATGCCATCGTTGTTTTCATCGTTTTTATTCTTTATTCATCGTTCATTCGTTTTTCTGTTGTATTCTGGCTGCAAAAATAACCATATCAGAAGACCGTATCGAAACTTTTCTCTTACATAATTTTTCTTTAATTAGAAGCACATGCCCAAAATTATTTGTGAATATATGTGTAGTATATTTGTTTCGGTCAAAGATAGAAAAAGACAGAGAGAGAGAGAGAGAGAGAGAGAGAGAGAAATGGAGAAAAGTTCATCAAACACTCACATACACAAGTTCGCATACAATTGGTGCAGGCACATTTTCATAGTTTTTTTTTCTTCTCTTTTCCTTCCGCATTCGGCATAAGATTCACAAGAAGTTTTTCACAATTCACTCGAATTACTTGCAGGTGTTCAGTGTCCGATGTTAGATGGTATTCATAAATTCCACCAGAAAACAAATTTTCATTCATTTATTTTTGAATTCATTGAAAATGATTTAAGCCAATTAATTTCGACTAACTAATTGAAGGATTGAAGGTGGAAACATCAACCTACTATTTGAAAGCCAGAAGTCAAAAAGGAATAAAAATAATGTTTTGAAAGAAAGCTTTTGATGGTAGTGATTTCTTCAGTTATTTCTTTTGAATATGCTAAATTGGCAAATTGGCATCCCCGTTCAACGACATGCCAACAAAATAGATTCAAAACATTCAAATCATGACAATTTTGTATGCGGAATGGAAAAGATTGGCGTAAGCATCCCGATACAATTGATGATATCTCTTCGAGATCTGAAACGTGTTCGTTATTCGTTTACATGGATTTGATTACAAATAAGATTCATTGCATTCACGATTCTCACAGCAAAGAATGCAAACGAGTCCAAAATTCACAATTCAGATACGAGAACACACAAAAACTAATTCGAAAGCAAATATGCTCAATTTGAAACTATTGAAGTTGCATAATTTGGTTGCCTTTGACATCGGGCAAATTCTGCAGGTCTGCTGAATGCTGAATCACAAATGCTGTGTGCCATTTTTTTGTTTTTTGTTTTCTTGTTTTTTTTTTTTTTGATTGTTGTCTTTTTCGGTTTCGTAATCGCTTTTTTATATTCATGATGGTTTTTGCATCTCATAAAATGCACTGGTCCATCCATTCTATATCCAATTCGTAGAGTACGAAGTACGAACGGTAATATTGAGCACTGAAATAGCAAATAATTTTTCTGGATTTTGTTGTTTTGGTTTTAATTTACGAGAAAAATATTTTGGGATGGCACTTTTATTTGATAAAATCGAAACGATAGCTTCGAACACATATCACCAAATTTTAAACTCAACTTTGAATTTGAATAAAATCCGGAAAACGTCTACAACGGAAGAAACATCTCTGTCCGATTAAAATAAATTTTCAGATTTGACAAAGCAAAAACAATAAAATGGAAAATTTAAAATGCAAATTGTGTATCTCTCACTGGTGACTAGTGACATCACCAAAAATGCTTCGGTTCTTTATTCTTTTGCAAGTACATACGAACATTGTGCATAGCCGTGTAGATGGAATAGATAGAAGGCAAACAACGGGTCCAGTAGTATATTGTATTAGATATGCATTTGGATATTCAGAGTCTACATTTTAGACAACACTCATCCATGCCATGCGATCAACAAATTTTCACACATGACAACTCGTTGAATATTCAACCATAAAATCTGATGCCTTCGCACAATACCCAAAAATATTGACGTTCATTTGGTTGGTCATTGTGTTCCTGTTTTTTTTTTTTTTTTCTAAAAACAACTTTTACTCGTCGTCTATTAGATTTTTTGCTGCTATTGCTTGACCTTTATCTTTTGGCAATACGATTAAAGATTTTTTATCTGTTCTTTTTTTTACCATTTAAAAAATCGTTCAAAAACTCTGTACATGAATAAATGATCATCTTTTGCATTTTCTCACTTTATTTTCTATTTCTATTTCTCACAGATCCTCCTGAAATAACGGTCGAAACACCAATTGTATTTTCTGGTGAAGATCAAGAAGCATTACTGGTTTGCATCGTACATGGTGAAGCCCAACCAGATGTAAGTAAACATGAGTTGATTCCTCGGTGTCACTAATTTAAATTATCGTTAAAATGAATGAAAATCAAAGAATAAAAAAATCATGGAAAATTTGAATGGCAGACAATACATCGTTCGGTTGATTATTATTTATTGTATAAAATGGTTTTTGATTTCGATTTTATTATTTCATTCGTCATTCAACTTTACTTGAATACGTATGGTTGCGTTGCTTATCGATGTCATTTTTGATCCAAT
Source organism: Mayetiola destructor (assembly GCA_000149185.1). NCBI lineage: Eukaryota > Metazoa > Arthropoda > Insecta > Diptera > Cecidomyiidae > Mayetiola > Mayetiola destructor. Next base: position 729,360 of record GL501517.1, read on the forward strand.
ATATTAGGATAAAACTCCGAATGACTTTGTATTTCTGACCATCGGACTACTACGCTTATTTTTTTTTTTGCTTTTTTGTCGAATGATGAAAAAATGTTTCTGACTAAATGCTTAGCCGCTGCTTCATTTAATTTCGTTTTCAAATCGTTTTATTTCAAAAATTTAATCAAACTAATCTTTTGCGATTGAATGGAGTTTCGTTCGAAATGCATTCGGAATTTTCTTACATTTCACTGAAGATTTGTAATTGAATTTTATTGACTGAATTTAGAAAATAGAAAATTGCAATCAACGAACTGAATAATTCATAAAAGGTTGGATAATCAGATCAGTAAATAAATATTGCGGTATGTTGAATATTCCATCAGATTATTTTAAAAAGGAAATTTCACTGACAGTTGCTTTGCAATTTCTCTTTCGCTCTTTTCAGTCAGTTTTTGATTCATTTCTCTACTTCTTCTTCTTCTTCTTCTTTTTTTTCGATTTTTCCCATCGATTGAATTATGTAAAAAGATTCGAAATAAAACGAAATAAAACGAACATAACTCAAGTTGATGCTCATGCGATTCACGAAAACAAGACTACACAGTAACACATCCGAAAAAAAAAAAAATTAAACGTCGATTCAGCTTTTATTGAAATGGTATTCGGTTAACTTTGCTGAACATTTATTAGTGTTGACCTTTTGACCCAATAGAAAATTCTATACGCGAATGTTCAGACAATTCAGTCGAATGATTCAACGGTTCACAGAATTCAGTTGAATTCTATATCGAAAATGTGCAATGAAATGAAACATATTCCAAATGACAAATAAAAGCTTGCAACCTGCAACCAAATCAATCGAATTGATTCTTTGCATATATTTAATGGTGATGCATTGAGCACACTGAACTCAACCATTTCGAAGAATAACAATTTTCGAAAAACGATCAAAATAAAAAGTAAAATGAACAAGTCAAAACATTGCAAAACGAAACAAATTAATGTTGGAATCGAACATGTTTTGATAAATCTTATTCGTAGTTTGTTATGGTTATACTCCTTTCGGGATGAGCGACTACAAGATATCCCAATTCAGCTGATACAATCGAATTTGTTCATTGTATTGTAATTTCATTTTGGTGTTTGGTGCACCGATCCATCGTTTATTCAGCAAACAATCATTGTTAAAAAATGTATCAAGTCAAAAGTGCATCAATTCGAAGTAAACATCATTCAATGCCACACACTTGAAGAAACAAAATTATTTAATAAAAAATAATCGAAAATAAAAATGGATCATTTAAAGCATAAGTAGAGAAAGTTCACTTATAAATGTATTTGAAATTGCTGGTGTTCTTATTGTACAATCGACACAAATAACACCATATTAATCGTCAATCCGTTCACAAATTGGCGGGCTTGTCTTTTCAACAATATGCTTCACACATACATCGAAGTGATGCCGGATCTAACTAGCCTCACAAACGTTTCAAACTTTATAAATAATTGACAAAAATCAAATCGAAAATATTCAGGAAAAAAATGCCGTTTACATAAAAATCGAAATGGAATCAATTGGAGAGCATTTTGTGACGGCTGTGGCTTACATTCAACCGCTCCTTTCTTTCTTGGAAATGAATCGGAATGCCAGTTGTCCATTTCTATTTACAACTATAACGTATCGCTATTTCCCACTTTATGTTAGAGTCATACAGCATTCGTAGACACTTGAGCCACAGACGGTGCTTAAAAGTAATCTTACGGAACAAACGAATAAAAAGAAGACAAAGAAAAAAACAACTTTTGTTCGAAATGTTCTCCTAATCGAATTTAAAATGTGTGTATGTGTGTGTGTGTGTTGAAGATGTCATGTGTTTGTTTGATTGATTGCTTGAAATTGTAAAATTATTTTCTGTGCACTTTCGAAATCATGTTATCATTATGTGCTATTTGTTTTTTCGTTATTCAAAATTTGAGGCCTGTATTTGGATTCAGTTTCAATTTAACATTTTCGCAAATCTGTGCGTTTTGTTTGAATTGATATTGAATATTCGTATTTGATGGTTTTGGAATCGACACAAATGACAAAAAAAAGCGTTTCCCCATCTGCTCGACTCGTAACGGTAAAATGTCGTTGAAATCGAAATGGAATCGGATCACATTGATAAAATAATCGAATTTGTAGATGAGAAAAGTGTTATTTTTCATAAATGTTTAGTCACATTCTGTCCGCAAAACGAAAAATAATACCTACTGTAATTTTAAAATTACTACATATTATAAATTGTTTGAGCAAAAAAATCATTTTTCAACGAAAACTATTGTTTTCAGGAAACCAAAAAAAAAAAACTTTCGAAGCAAAAGAAGCATTTTGTGATTGTTTTCTCGAAACCAAAATCGATTATTATTCATCATAATTTTAATAGAATATTTAATATTTCATATGCGCTCATTTTTGCACATTCTTCTTTACATGAACATGTTTGAAAGTTTCTTTTTCTAATATTAGCAAAAGCTCAAATAATAAATAATTTTTTTTTAATTATATTTTGTTGTTGTGGTTTCCCATCCGACATTATAAGTGCTATTTGGTTCCATTTTTATTGGTGTGTTAAGTTAACGATGTTGAAGCATTTTTAAAACTAGTTTGTATACAAGCCGGAATTCATCGATTTGGATAATATCATTTCAATCAAAAAAAAAACAGAAATATGTATGCAATGTAAATTTTTTTGGTTTTCATACCAAGATAATAAGGTTGAAATAGGGAACATGTTACCCATTCTTGGTCAAGTAATTCAAAATAAAAATGTATTTGCATTTGCTAAATCGTATGGGTTTTAATTACTTGTTTGCGTGAAAAGGCGTAAAATTTGCAATTTTAATGCCACTCTATCGACATTTTGAAGAAACTATTGTAGTAAAACTAAAAGAAACAATTAAGCTTCCAATCAAGCAAATAAACCACCTAACCCTATGAAGCACACATTTTAGATGAATTAAGTTACGCTATAAAATGTAACAAAAATATAAATGTAAATTTTCGGATCAGATTTTGGTCGCATAGGAAAATCGGTCGACACATGAAAATGTGTGGTTCACCATATTTCGTACACATCTGAATACAAATTTTTTTTCCTTCTCTTTTTGCATTTTTCACTTTTTAAATTTTAAAATATTTTCCATTTTCTTTTGCTGACAACACACTCATTTCCACATTTAACCATCTATTCCATTTCTTTCATTTCCGTTCCTAAATTGGAATTCCACCGATGGTAGAAAACGATTTTAACGAGCGAACATATAGCATTGAACATTGAACATAATATCAAGAAATGTATTCAGTATTCAATTTGCATTGTGCATTCGAAGAAGGCAAAGGAAAAAATAAAAGAGAGAGAGAGAGAGAGAGAGAGAGAGAGAAAATAACGAAAGGGAAAATACAATATATAAGCTGAAATCGCACCTACTTTTCCCCGTCTCGAATTGTTATTATTATTATTATTTTCTACTCGTTGTTGTTGTATTTGGAAAATTTGAAATCCAAAGCGAGATCCATTTAGCGAGTTTGCATTCATTTTAATTTGACAAGTAGACATGATGGCTGGGCGATTATATTTTCATTTTAATTTTCGATTATTTTTTTTCCTTCTCTCTCTTCGTCTTTTTTTTTTTTGAATGAATAATAAATAAGTAATGAATTTGTATCCATAATTTACGTACAAGTATTATCACATCAGCCCTTGTTTGCATTGTAGAAAAAAGTGTAAATATTTTATATTTTATTGGCACATGAAAAATGTTTGCACTGGACAGATTTCCATTAAATTACAATAATGAATGGTTTTCGCTATTACCAAAAATGATTGCCAATTGAAAATTTTTATGAAAAAACTGAATAGAAATTGTTGAATTGGCCTGTCAGGGCATTTCATAATTGAAACATTTTATTTGACCAAATCACCACAATCCAAACCAAATTTAATCAAATGGATATGGATATGTTTTCGTTGAAAATGAGATTAGATTCAACTGGTTTGTTTAAAAAATTAAATTATTATTTGATTTGATGCCTTGGATATGAAACACGTAAAACGAATTAAGGTGATTGGTGTTGGGATCAAATAAAACGCAAAAGTGATGGACGAAAAAAGAGAGAGAGAGAGAGAGAGAGAGAGAGAGAGAGAGAGAGAGAGAAGAAATAAAGGTTTGTTTAAAAAATTAAATTATTATTTGATTTGATGCCTTGGATATGAAACACGTAAAACGAATTAAGGTGATTGGTGTTGGGATCAAATAAAACGCAAAAGTGATGGACGAAAAAAGAGAGAGAGAGAGAGAGAGAGAGAGAGAGAGAGAGAGAGTGAGAAATAAAAGAATCTAAAAATGGTAATGCACACAAAAACAAACCAAAAACAAAAACAAAAGTTATTCGATGTTTTTTTTTCTCCACCGCTGCAAATTTAAATTTGTGCATGAAAAATGATCATTTTACCATGGACACCTTCTTTCAGTGGTGAAAATAATTTTGAAATCTAGACGCACATGAATCAACCAGTAGCCGGCTACCACCAATCTTAAATTTCATTTCTTTTACCTAAAGAAAAAGTTTTTTTTCTACTTCTCGCAACGAATCAAAAATAAAACTGAAATGTTCGAAATGCGAAAAACTCTCTCATTAAAATGAAATTCTTCAGTTTTTGATTTGATTCGTATATTTGCAGTGCAATATTTTGCATTATTTGATCTGTGTTGAAAGTTGAGAGTTTTGCAATGAGTTTTTAGTTTAAGATGTTAAATAAACACATAAATTTCACATTAAATTGTATGAATTCATGTGCAGTGTACAGTGTGCATATTGAGACATGTTTAAAAAGTTTTTCGACTCAAACAAATGGCTCCTCTCTCGCCGACATTATAAATTTCAATTGTGAAACACGCAGTCATCATAAATCTAGTTCTTTTTTGAAAAAAAAAAAAAAAATATATATATATAAAAAAGAGGAAATTGTTGACTCAAAGATCTTTCTTGCTTGCACTGTCTATCGCCATCTTTTTTCTTTATTTGTTTTCAAATTAACTCGAAAAACGAAGCGAATGGGCGAAAAGAAATTCAAAGTGTTTTTCAATTATTTGTGATACTCTTCTCTGATACAATTCGGCATTCATTTATAATAAACGAAACAGTTTCATTTGTATCTGTGTGTTTACTTGAAAGAACAAAAAGAAGAGAGAAAACACAATGCAATTCTCAGTTAATAGATGCACATCACTGATTCAATCTCCCTCATCCAATTTTATAATCCTTTTCTTTTGCTTTTGGCTCGAATAGCATTCAGTTTATCATTTTTCATTTTCCAATTGTTTCATTTTTGGCTGGCCCATTCTCGAACAAACATTTCATCTCATGCCAAAGTTTCACCCGCTCAAACAAATAATCCCATTCAATTCCAGAAAACTAATTCGAAACAATTAATAAATGGAAAAGAAAATGAAAATAAAAAACAAAACCAAAAAAAAAAACAAAACAAAACGAATATTATTTACCAAACTAAGATTCGGGCAGCTTCTGGTTGCTGGGGTGTTAAGATGAACAATATTACAAATGGCAAATAATATTATATTTTCCATATATTTTATGCTGTGCAATATGCAATATGCAATATGCAATATGCAATATACAACATAACCGTATATTTATTCGAGATTGGGTTTTTGGGATACGAGACTGGAAATTCGAATTGCATTTATGTGCATGGTGCATGGTGCATTGTTCATTTTTAGTTCAATCTTTCGATTGTATATTATCTGTCATAAACACATTTTCGAGCGTTCATATCCAGTCTGGCATTGCGAAAACAATAAAGAAAATAAAATAAAATGAGAAAAGTAAATAAATGAACGGATGACAGAAAACGAAACTGTTGCAAACTGTGCGGCCAAAACTACCAAAACCCAAGTGATACCGCATATGACGGATTTATACATTTTTGTTAGTTTTCTCATTCAGCTTTCGTTTTTTTTTTCTCCACTTTCTCATTTTCGACTTGTCACACGTGTGTATTTTGAATTTCATAATGAAGCTTCGCGAGCACCTTGTTTTGATATTAAAACTCTCAATCTTTTGCCTGGTATAGCAACAAGTGAATTTTGATTCGTTTTGGCCTTCGTACATCAATCTTTTACCATCCAAAAAAAAAAGAAAAAGAGCAAAAAAAAGGGACAATTTTTTTTTTTGTTGAATTCATTTTTCGATTTGAACTTTGAAACCAATTTATATATTGTCATCGATAAACGTTCCGTTTAGCTCTATATTCATTTGATTTGTTGATCTCATTTCGAATAATCGGTATCCCAACGTAAATAAAATAGCTGCAATGTCACGATATCTCTTTTTTCCGTGTGAATGGTGTCGAATGCGAGAACAAAAGAAAGTAAGTAAGAATTAAACATCAGAATGCGCTTAAAATCCTTCTTCTGGAAAATCTTTTGGGCAAAAGTTTCTAAAGTTTTTCGGCAAACCGATTTAAATACAATGTTAATGTAAAACTGCAGAGCAAAATAAAGTACAACGCAAAAACTAGCGCAAATATTCACAAGAATGTATTATGAGAGATGGATAATAATGCGGTGTTCAGTGTTCAGCATTCACAGTGCACAATTTATTCAAAATGCATTTCATTTTGAAAAATTAAATTACTTATATGTAGCTGAATTAAAATTTCAGTAAAATTCATCATCTATATTTATTTCAACACCCGAAATTAATGTGGTAAATTCAGTGATTTTTGAATCAAATTTATCCCAACATTTTCATCATAGTTTGACTGGTTTGATGTTGATATGAAAGTAAATCGTCTGATTGCTGGCTGTCGATTCGATCAGAAACAGTTTCGGCTTGAATTTTTTCTCGAATTCAACACAAAAGAATAAATATGCAAAATTTAGACTCAATTCTAATGAAATATTGGGAAAAACTAACTGCACAATGCACAAATAAATAGCATTCAAAGAACGAAACATTCGATAGACACATAAATTTCCACTTATTCTCACATTTTACAACAAAGAAAGAATTTTGTTTTTTTGTTTTTGTTAATGTTCGTGGTTGAAATAATAGTTTGTTTCATTTTTGAATGTTGATTCAAAACTCTACTGCGGCAAATATTCAAAATTCAATATCATGTTCATTGATTGATTGGTCGATTTTCGGTGAACAGTGAGCAGACTGCATTCGCAATTGCTATTCGAGATACAGAAAAATTACACGAATCGCAAAATTTTTTCGGAAAATACAAAATATTAAATTCAAGTAGATTTAATATCCTGCGTTTGAATGATTCAATTTTTTTTTCTTCTCCTTCTTCTTCATATTTTGCCATAACATATAGTTTGAACAATTGATGCATCAACTACTCAAACCATCGACCAAATATCGGATTTTGATTCTTCTGCATTCGATTCCAATTCCATTCATGTTTTCAATTTTTTTTTTTTTGTTCCTCTTCCATTCCGCTGTTTGCAGCAATTGGAAACTATTTCAAAACTCAAACAATGATAGTAGTACATTTGATTGGTATTCCCAGTAGAATTTTCTATTTCTTTTGTATGCTGCTATGCCGCATTTAACTTTTATTACCAGTTCGCCTATCATTGCGAATGCAGCCACTTCTATATACAAATAAGTTTTTTTTTTTCATTCATTTTTTCATATTGAAACTCTTTTCTCTGTGCCTCAATTACAGTACTATTGTGGCATACAAGCAGAGGATTCGAGATTTCCATATTACATTTCACTTCATATCAAGTAATTGAAATTGAAAAAGTTCAATCATAAGTGTTGACTGCAAATGCAAACATTAAATAATTGTTCCAAATCCGCCATCGACTCAGGCTTACATTATTTGCAACGACCAGGTTGCCGATATTGTGTGTAGCCAATAATTAAATTATATAAAAAAATAAAAGAAAATACGACAGAATCCATTTTCTAAGCAAATTATCTTGTGTCGCGAGATTACACACAAGTATTGTCTGTGTTTTGTGATTTCGTTTGCATTTCACAACTTGAAACTATTTATACTTAATATTTTCAACTGCACAGAAAATGTGAGCTGTTTGATGAAATAGAGACGACCGAATACTTTTGCCAACTTGTTGAAAAAGTTTCGACGTCGAATCTTTTCTTAACATTTTTTTCACTTTTGTTCATTTAAATGAGGAACGGGAGGCCGTAATAGGAAATGAATCAATGCCAGGAAATTATACTTCTTATTCCGTTCATCGTTCTTTGTTCAGTTTCAATTGAATTGGATGTTTCTTTTGTGAGAAGCAATGCTGTTGATACACAAATTCGATTCCCTTCCAATAAAATAATAATTGGCTTGAACATTTCAATTGATCCAATCTTAATTGTATATATATATATATGTAATTCCATAAGATTTTCTTCATTTCCTCCACATTTCATATAATAAGTCCCGCTCATTTTTTTTTGTCCCCTATATGTAGTATTATTCTTCGTAAAGTGAATATTTAAAAATAAAAATTCGGATAAACGAATGTAAATAGATTTATAAATTGATCCAATGATGAAATTGGTTGGAATGAAACGATAATTGATTCATCGATCAATTTTAATGATCTATTTTAGGTTTATTGTTCTTGCTTGAAATCATAATTAATATGAAGTGTGTTTTTTGATGTTTCAATTCATTCGATTGACGTCTAAAATGCTTGCAACTTGAAAATGATCCAATTGTCTCGAGAATGGAAACAACAACAGTTGAATGAATGTGTGAAAGTGCACACATCAAGGAACAAATCAATTAAATGGAACAATTATTACATACAATAATATGTTTATTAATAAAGTAAGACGAAATTAAAACAAACCAATACCATTCCATTTTTTCCAGAAATATTATGAAAATAAATTCAAAAAATTATGATTATGAATTTTGCATATTTGATCTTAGTGATCTGCCATTAATAAATGTGAATTCAAAATTGAAAAATTCTTATTTGGATGGGAATATAATCTGATTGTCGTGATAGAATATTGAAATATCGCATAATAGTTCGTTTGCATATTTTTGGTGAAAATAATCTTAATCTATTCGCCAAGCGTTCATTCAATTCAATTCATTAATATGCATAAGTTTTGCAATTTAACGTCCACACGAGGGTAACAAACCAGACCTTTTACCTCCAACTACTATAGTTGTAAGTGCATATTATTGCATATATACAGATTCCAACATTTCATCAGTCATTACACAACAATCGAACGAACAACGAACATCAAACACCCGAGACAGCTAAACACGCACTGTCTCATGCCGATGAATTTTGGAAATTCACAAAAACGAATGGATAATGTTGAATCATTTTATTTTGGTGTATGTTGTAAATTTTATGTGAACAATTTTACATCTGCATATCGAATAATTTATTTCATTAATTTCAATTCGAATAAATTTGTGGCCTACTGCATCATAATAAGAAATGTGAAAATTGTATGAATGCTCACGCAGTGAAACTATTTCTTATCATGGAATTCAGTAAAATTTAGTATATTTTAAGGATGAAAAATGGTATGAAACATTTTGACAGGGGCAAATTGTTGTGCTTAGCATATAACAAAGCGCGTCCGATAAATATTTTCAAATAAATTAGTCAAACAGATAAGCAAAAACGTCTCATAATTTATACGGCTGGTTGCGGCTGGTGCATAGCAATGCTATTAGACATTCGATTACACTAGTTGACACTATGTTAGCGGCTGAAGCAAATAGATTTGAAATTCTTCTCTGTTTACTGATTATACCGATGAATACGCGCAACAAACAAACACGCACACACACATCACACATACGGTTTTAGCTATGAAATTGAATGAATGATTTGCATTCGGAAAAAGAGGTTCTCAGTTATGCGATAATATGGAAGAGATGGAATGGGAGCTGACAAATTTGAAAGATTCAAATTTCTCAATTTCAAATCAATGTTTGGTTCCATTTAATTGGAATTATTTTCATATTCTGTGTATTTTTTAGCTAATTTACAGAAATTATTCCCCGAACTTGATACATTAAATTATGTGTATGATGTGTATCGAATTCGGCTCTGTTCTATTGCAAAATTTCTCATAATAATGAAATACAAAGCCAATCGATGAATTACATCTTAAAATTGAAAATTTCGATAAGAATATCAGTGACATCACCAATAATGCTCTAGTTAGACCTTTATCGCCAAAATGTTTTAACTTTTTTAACAAATTTTTTCTTCATATCTTTATTTATTTTCGTGTTTCCCTTATTTTCAAGTGTTTTTTTTTTTTGCTCCATTGTTTGGTTATTTTTTATTCATTGTCTGTTCGAAGTTGAAAAAGAATCGGGGAAAAACCCATTGTGCTACATATAAAATGTGTGTATGTTATTATAAATTAATGTCGCGCACCAATTATATTATGTACTTTTTTTTTTTGCTTTGGCTTTGTTCGAAACGCAAATGTGTCCCCTCAACATTACGATAAAACCACATGCAACAACAAACTGTTCTCAATTCAATATGCAATTGAAAGAGGAAGCTTTTTTCTTTCTTAACTTTAAGATGTGGACAGAATTAGAAAATGTTGTCATTTCGTTAGTTGCACCAGATTCTCCGGATTCCATTAAATCAACCAATACATTTCTGCGAGGCTAAAGTAGCCAAAAGTGAACGAAATAGAATGGGGTTGGTGGTTATTTGTGTATGTGTGTGCCCACGCAATATATTGCTACGCACAGCACCATCCTCACTTCACTCTCTTCATGTTTACCTTTTTCCACTTGTTCATTCTTCACTTGGATTACGGATTTTTGATGTTGATTCCTTTTGTTTTGCGTCTCCGGCAGAACACTCAAGTGATTCGATTTGGATGTGTTCACATGTTTTGTTTCATGTTCATTGTTCATAACAGATGAAAGCATTGACTTTGGCTAAACTATTAAAATATTTATAAAACACATAAAAATTTCCGAAAGAATCCGGAACATTAAAATCATGTTCTTTCGAATTTTTGATGAAGAAGAAAAAAACGCGCACAGCAGCCGTTGAATACACACACTGGGGCCAATTTGGCTTTATCTATGCACATGGCAGTCTGCTACCACATGAACAAATTTTCTAGTTTGTTCTTTTTCTACTTCTTGTTGTTTTTTTTTTTGTTTTGTTTTGTTCATATTTCACTTTTTCCCTATTTTTGCTTTATTTTCTTTATCGAAATTCGTGTCGTACATTATTTGAGCGCCAATTTTGTTTTCGCAAGAGTCTACTATCTTCTTCTTCTTCTTCTTCTTCTTCTTCTTCTTCTTTTTCTTCTTCTTATCCGTTGCCGCATTATTTGCCATACAAGTGAAAAGCGAAAGCGAAAAGTTTACTTTTTTTTATTAACTTTCGAAATTCAACTTTTTCAAACATTAAAACGAACGTGAAAAAGAAGAGAGAGAAAAAACGAAAACAAAAGTATAAAACGCAAAATACAAACATAATTTTCAGTTCTGTATTCGATTTTTCTCCGGTTTTTTTTTGCCTTCTTTTTCCAGCGTCTTTGTTTGCTCTCCACGTAATGCGTGCATTACCCAAAAAAAAAAAAAAAATGAAGAAAAATACTTCTTCCTTTTAAATCTCCATTACATTTTGTGGTTTTAATAATGATGTTTCGTTCTTATGAAGCTTCAAAATTTACGATGTTAAATATTGACTGTATGCTTCCAATCGCTCATGCATTTGCCAGAAACAAAAAGTCCATAAAAGAAAAAAAAAAATGTGGAAAAAGAAAGAATATAATAATATGAAAATATAAAAATTCTCCAAGGCTCCCCTGAATTGATCGAATGAATGAAAGTGAATATGGATTGAACATTGAACAACCATAAAAATATGCCATGTTCGCGTTATTCGCATGCATCAAAAAGTTCTGAAAAACTGTTTTCAATAGTCCTGTGTGTACTCGTTTCGTTCTTATTTTGCTTCAATAGAGAAATTGCATTCACCATTCTTGATCATCTTTTGTTCTTTCGCATCTCGCTCGCTTGCTCGCTTTTCTTGTTTTATCGTTTCAAGCTCAAAAAGTCGCTAGCATTGGCTGTTTCACAAAACTTATTATTGTTGCTCGGAAATTGCATTTCATAAACGGTGCGGTTTGGATGTATAAATATTCTGGTACATGGCAAATGAGCTCTGGTTATTACATGTACTATTTTATACACATCTAACATTTATGGCACAATATCGATGATGCTACTACCATGTTATTATCAATATCGAAATGGTTTCGTTTATGAGCATCTTCATGTGCTGTACACCGCACACCGCACACCGCACACACTCATCGCCAAAATATGAGTTTGGAAATTTCTTTTTGAATGCTGTGGTCTAATAGCCATCGTGAAAGGTAAAATAAATTGAAATATGATAAGAATGGAAAAAAAGCCGATACGCTGAACAATTTCCACGTATGAAAGATAATTTTTTTTTATCCACCGCTCACCGAACCAAAGTGAATAAACGTTATTAACGACAAGATAGAGAATGGATAAAGATCAAACAAATTCCAAATTTTCGGTTACAACAAATGTATAATGAGAAATGCAATGATGCGATACGTACAGTATACAGCATTTTGTTTTAGTTGATATCAAAAATTTATAAGCATTTTTTTGCTTCAAACCTTTACAATTCTCATCTAATGATGATGACAATGGTGATTATATTTTGACGTAAGCGATAACAAAACTCTCAACTATTTTTTTTTTTTTTTTTTGAATAATTTTCCGATGTGAGATTCAATAAAAGTTTTTCATTTTTTCCTCATCTTTTGGGTCGATGTTTTTCTGTTCCTTCATCACGTCGAAAACTCCTCAAATGTTCGAACATTCAAAAAGTGTGTCTCGTTTGAAGAAATTGATTCATTCAAAGTGTTGTAACATTTTGTAATGCGTGGCATAAATTATGGAGTCGCACGCATTAATTAACCATTTAAGCGATAAACATATACATTGTTTTTCTATTTCAATAACAATGGAATTGGATTGAAATCAAATATAATCTAAATTTTAAATATAATAATATTTGCTGGCTTTCATTTTTTTATATATATATTTTTTTTTTAATGAAAACAAATTTATATTTTGCAGGTAATTTGGTTCAAAGAAACGATGCAATTGGATACAACTGAACGTCATATAATGGGCAACCGAGGAACACGTCACACGCTAATGATTCGAAAAGTTCATCCACAAGATTTTGGAAACTATTCATGTGTTGCTGAAAATCCACTTGGAAAAACACGAAAAACATTACAATTAACTGGCAAACCAAATACAGCCGTTTTTCGTTCGGCACCAACCAGCCAATACAAGGATAGGTAAGGCCAAAAGTACACAATCCCCGTAGCACATATCATTATCGTCGAATGTCAAACGTACAAAATTCAAAAGTGACATTAGCCCAGCAAACAAAAAGGGACAACAACAAATAAAATGAAATTGCAAAAAATAAAAAGAAAAAAAAACCAACGGAAAGCGAATGAAGGATTTGATGTTGTGATTGTTGATTCCATTTCCATGCCATTATGTCATGTACATCACTTCATTTCCGGTGTGCTTTCTGCAAAAAGGAAAAAAAGGGGTTTTTCACCCATTAGAAGTTATGACAAGGAATAAATAGTTATTTTAGCATCGTTTTAATATCATAAAATTACAGTTCTACGCTGATGTACAGCAAATTTATAAGCAAATCCTAACGAAAAATCCCATACGAATTCATTATTATTATTATTATTATTAAAGAAGGAAGAAGGTGCATTAAACCACTCAAACTTGAATACGGTCATCATAAATGATGATAGCCAGTTAAGTAGTTTTATAGTCAAATGTAACGAACCGAAACATGTAAAATGGTCAATGGCCACCACAATATCAACTCAAAAATGATTCCCATTGAAAAACGTACATTTTTTTTTTTGGCATCGGTGACTTTTAAGTTTGTCTAGAAATCTAAAATGATGAAATTTAGTTGACTTTATCTCATCATTAAAATTTATCGGATGTTTGCCATTGGTAGACGTTACCAAAAGCCCGTACAAAATAATTAACTTGATTTGATGAATTCGTTTCGCAATAAAATAAATTCAAATAAAATAAAACGAAAAACACAGATCTGTGTTCAAAGTTGAAGTGTATAAGCACTTGAGGCCTGGGCTATTGGCTAGCTGTGTATCAGTGTATCAATAATAACAATAATAATCAAAAATACCGGTTTCGGAATTTTCTATTTCAAATATATTCAATATTCAATATTCAATGATAAATAATTCACAATTTTAGTGGGCGATGGTTTCGTTTCGACCAGCAATTTGATTGCTCGCCTTTCGTCTATCTCTCTCTGTCTCTCTCTCTCTCTCTCTCGCTCTTAAAATTTCTCTCATTTGCGAGTCCAAACGCGTTGAACAAATACAAAACAGTTCGATCGCATAGATGCTCAATATGTGCTTTTTGTCTGTCCCTGAACTGAAAAATACGTGAAAGCAATAAAAATAATAATAAAGTGATATGAATTTGAGCGGCTTCAAGAGCTCTAACACATCTATGCTTTTATCAGCTATTCATTTTCCTTCCTTTATCTTTACTTTTTGGATACATAACAATTTATAGATATTTGCCACGATGGTCAAATGCGAAAAAGAAAATGAACACCGAACATTGAGCAAAGCGAACAGTGAACAGTGAATTTAGCATTTCACTTTTTGCTTAATTGCAGCCGATTCGTTCGGGCCGCGAAATTTTATTCCGCAAACCGAGCGGAAAAAAAGGCAAAACAAAACAGAGAAAAAATATAGGGGAAAAAAAATGAACGTTCTATTCTCCGATTCGGAAAATGTTTTCATTTCTTTTGCATTCGTAAAGGAATTGGTGGTGGACGTAGACGATGAGTCCATTTCCAATTTAAGTTTTGCTCAGGCAATACAGCAACAGCCGTGCATCGAACAAAAAAAAAAAAAAAAGAATCTACAAAAACAAATAAATTTTCTAGAGTGACTTTTATGAGGGTTGCAAAGTACTACACACTATATACACTGGTGGAATGTTGCTCTGTGGCCATTTCTCTATCTCTCTGCATATATTCACTTCATTCAATGTTTTTCGATATTATTATTTTTTTTTTGCGTACTCTTTGCTCTTCGCATTCTATTCCGCCGTTCGTTTATCTATTTCATTTGATTGAGTGAAATAACGACTAACTGCTGTGTGCAATGGCTTCATCTCTAATTCATTCGATTTCTCTCTATACATATATTTTCAATAAACATAGTATTCGGAATATTATTTTGAATAGTTTGAATACACCAAATTTTCCAACCTCAAATGAAAACTCCGGGGTTTTTTCTTTTTCTCCCT
>GL501517.1:744840-759320 GCA_000149185.1 Mayetiola destructor
TTTTACCTAACCTACCAAATAGAAACTACCGGGTTTTTCCGTTTTTCTTCCTCCTCTCTCTCTCTCTCTCCAAATTTTCTATTTAAAAATGTTTATTTTTCTGTTTTCGTAGATATAATATTTCATGGACCGTTGATTCGCATACGCCCATCGAAGAGTTCAAATTATATTTTCGAAGGATTCCATCAGGGCATGAAATCGATAACAACATAGATCAACAGCAACCCTCCCAACATCATACACTTCAATCGCATCGTAATTATGGTACTAATTTGATGCATTGGTCACGAAATGATTGGCGTGATGTTGTTTTACCATCAGTGCCACTATCTCATCATTATACACAAGGAATGAGCTACATGATACGTGGCCTTGATCCAGATCTAAACTATGAGGCACGCGTTCAAGCCAGGTATGTTGATAGCTGCTGAGTGTTGAGGAAAAAGCATTTCCAAACAACAAGATACGAATTTTGAATTTTTGTTGGCGAAAGATTTTATCACTTTTAAGTGTATAATTGTTTTAATCATGAGCAAAACATACACACCAACTAAGACATTTCTCATCATTAAAAGCTCATATATTCAAGTTCATTGTGTTTCAAATGTTAAACTAATAAACGTTAATTGCTATTTGCAGAAATCGCTATGGATGGAGTGACATGTCAGAAAGTTTTACATTCAGCACATCGACGAATGGTAAGTGCCTATAGTCAGTTGTCAGTTGTCAGTTACCAGTTTGCCAAAATGTGTATATTGTATTTGTATATGTTGATTCTGATAAGTCACTAATAATAATACGTTCTCAAAAAAGGGAATAAGTTATAAGTTATAAGTGTATCATTTTTCCCTTCTCTATTTTCACATTTAGTTTCGTTTTATTTTTGTTTTTTTTTTTTTGATTTTTTTTTTTGATGTTCGTTTGTACAAATGAATGTTGTTGATTGTTATAGGGGCATGAATATTACGCTATTTACTATTTGTCTGCGGCAATGATCGAAAGAAATGTAAATACATAATAATGCAAATAGTATTCTTCCACTTTCAAAAGGAAAACTTACACTGCATACTGCATAAGTAGTTGAAGTCTATTTTTGCGTTCGATGAACTGTATTTCTTTTCTTCTGCTCTTCCCTCACAAACGATAAAACCAATTTCATTCAAAACACTCTAGCTGGAGCTTTTTTTTCTTTCTTTCTTTTTCTACGGAGGATGCGTGGCATCAATAAACAAAAGATAAAAATATTGATTGGCAAAAACAATGTGTCTGTCTAGCCAAATTTTGATTTTCATTTGTTCAGACCAATTCAAAGAATGAATCAAAGTGACTTTATAGCTACTATTCTATTCTAAACAATTTTTTTCCCTTGCAACTATTTGTATTCTGCACTTTTTAATAGAAATTTGAACGTCGATGACACTTTAGCTTGATCGTCATTCCATTGTATTTCGATTTGTCTTGTCAATTTTGAGAGATTTATGTTTTAATTGTGCCTAAAATGGGGATGAATTTAATGGGCACTACCGACCATGGACATAATAAGCTGAACATCCACTTAATAGGCTGTAGCCAATTTTATATATTGAATTTGTCAGATGAATTGGAGATTGTGTGGCTTGTGGTCGTTTATAGGCAATAGATATATAGACGATTCTAGTTTCATTCATTTGATCGCAAGTATGGGGGTGATGTTTGAGGTTTTATTTGATTTGTATGTTTTGATATGCAAACAAGCACATTGACACACCATAAAAATGTCCAAATAAATAATCTGAAATCGAAAGCAAAGAATATAAGACAGTTGTAGTTAGTTCAATTCGCACAGATTTTTTTGAATCTTTTTTTTTTTTTTTTTTTGTTCATTTTGTATAATTTTGTTTCTCGCTGCTCATCAATTTTGGCCTTTAATCTTTATTTGAACAAACATTACAAATCACTTTGCTTGCACTGTCTTGCAGATGGCTTTTCTGATATCACTTCTTTCCTGAATCATGGCTTGTCAGGTTAGTTTAGTATTAAGTGTGTGCATTTTGCAATCACTCCCATTCCAAGTCGTTCATTACTATTATTTTTTTTTTTCGCTTGGCAAAAATAACCGATTGGAATCACAATTTGATCAGACCGAATTTGTTTTTGTTCGCACTCGTAGTTCAATCAACTAAATTCTTTCGCTTTTTTTCCAAAAATTAGATTTTCAATTGATTTTAGTTTTGAAAATGTTGTCAACAATTCGACCAATTTGCATAATTTTGTTTAATGTAAATGCACCACAGCCCCCCCCCCCCCCAAATAAAATTATCACCCATAAAAATTGATTTTATTTTCTGATTAAATTTCATTCGTTTTAGATTGTATTCAATTGTGTGAAAATATTTTTAATCCTAGATTCAAATACATTTGTCACTAATTATTTAATGTTTTTTTTCTTCTTTTTGTTTCGTCAATAAACAATCATTTCAGATTCCGAAATGCGAGGATTAAGCGTAACCTACTATCAAGCCACCTCTTCAACTAACGTAAATACAGCCATAAAAATAATTGTACCAATAGCTATATTTGTATTGAGACAATTTGTATAATTATCAAATTAATCAATGAAATCATCAAATTCAAATGCGTTCAAACTAAACGAAACATCCATTGCAAAAAATAAAACTTGAAAGATGAAGAAAAATTCACCACAAAAAAAAAAATACATACTACATGCCACATCGCACGAAAATCTCATTCAAATCACCGATTTACATGCAACTTCATTTTTCAATAGATTTCATGCAAAGCATCGAAGAAAGAAAAAACGCGAATGAAATGAATTGCAATTTAAGAAGAATCTGTGCTAAAATGGACCGAGTTTCACACAAAGAGTGGTATAAAACGACGAAATAATGAGTAACAAAAAACGACGTTTCATATTGAGCGTGTGAAATGGTGAGAATAGATATCAAATTATGAGGAATTTTTCTAACCGCGATACAAAACCGAATATTAGCCCACATGACACGATAAAAATCACATGAAAACTAAAGAAACACATTTATTAAGAAAATATATTAAGCTAATCCTTAGGATTTGAAAAAGGAAAAAAAAGTGAGAGAGAGAGAAAATCTATGAAATAAGTGAATTTAAAAGAGAAACTATCCAAACGATAATGAAACACCATCATCAGAAATAAAACCTTATGGATGAAATCCAATTGAAAACAGAAAAATAACAAATAAAAAAACCCCCACATGTCGCCATATCGTTCGTGAAAACGATCACTCACACAGACACACACAAAATCTTCAGCAAATGTTTTCGTGTATAAAATGAATAATAAATAATCCAATTAATGAATTTCGCATTTTGAGTCATTTAGACTCTTATTCGAGCACATTCAACCAAATCAATCCATAAAGGGTCAAACCATTCACTTTTAATTCCTCCAAAATCATTCATTTCATCAGACACAATCACAAACAGACTCACACATAACATAGATAAGAATGATGAAAAAGTAGTTCGCTTTGGAATGGTTTACATACTAGTTAGTCTGTTCTCATTGACTGACACAAAGAAAGTTGATATTAATTAATTTTGAAAATTCAGAAGAGAAAAAAAAACTAAACAAAAAAACTGATCACTTTGAATGGGAAATTTTTTTTTTGCACTGTTCATTATTTTCTAATCTAAATAGTTGAAAACGGCGGGAAAAGTAACCAAATGTATTGTTGCACACATGTGATGTTCACTTGCGAGATTTTGAGCATAACGTGTCTCGTCAAGTGACAAATTTCCAAAATGTATTTCAACTCGGAATGTCCGAAAAATACGGGAAAGAGAAAATTTGGTGGTTGGCTTAATTATGGCTAAATTTAAGTCTGACTCTTACGATAAAAAGGTGAAAGTGACATTGTCACACTTTAAGACACATACTTGTTTAATTGGCCAAATGTGTCTGGCGTCCGAATCATTGATTGTGAAAAAATAAAATGAAGATAATTATATGTACATGCAAAAAATAATTCAAAATTCAAAATAGACATTTGAATCTATTCGAATTTTTCGAAAAAAAAAAATAAAATAAAAAAATAAATAAATTAATAATAATAAGAGCGAAGCAAATTTTGTTCGAATTAATCGTCATTGTTCCAATCTATTATTATTTGCACATTAATCCAGCTCGAAAGTCAAACGCAATCAAATCAATTGCTGATTGATTTTGGCATTCAAACAATTTTTGGAATTCAATGTGAGAGCTTACTATAGAACATATTTCAAATTTCGAATCAAATTATCATTATTATTGACAATTATTTGTTCGTTAAAATTCCGCAAATATTTTGCATGTATCGTGCACCACACATTCTAATCAAATTACCATCAAAATAGACAGACTGAATGAACAATGAACCGAAATTAGCTTGACCTAAGTCCTAAACTGTCTGCTAGTCTCCTTGAAAGCTTTTGTTCGCTTTTAAGAGCTGTTAATTTAATGAAGAGATTAAATCCATTCATTGTTCAAGGCTCGAGTGGCCATGTTTGCTTTGTTTTTTTGTCATTCCAAATAGTAATTGAGTCTTTCGGATTGTCACTAATTATTATACATATTATTGTTCATTGGGATTTTTTGAGAGATGCGACTCCGTTAAAAATATGTTTAAAATATTTAAATCGATTTAATTAATTGCATTAAAATAAATAAAAAATGAAAAACCAAACACTGAATAAATAAATAATTAAATAAATAAATAAATGATGAATAAAGAGATGAAATTAAGCCATATAAATGCATGCATGAAGCTTAAATTTTACGCTGCACAACAAAAAAAAAAATAATAATAATTAAATCCAAAAATTTATGATGAATTTGTAATCATCGAAGTGAAGAGAGCGAAATGTTTGACAGACGGCTAGAAATGGCAATTTTTTTTTCCAAACGTAAGATGAAATACATAATTTTGCTTATAAGTCAACAATCAGCAGTCAGCAATCATTGTAATTCTGTATAAGTAATTTCTGTGTGCATTTAGCTTTTGCGCAAATAAAACGAAGGTGCGAATTGATGAAAAGCAATTCAATAGCCTGTTATCACTGCCGATCAGAACATCAAAAAAAAAAAAAAAACAACAAACAAATAAACAACAATTGGATCATGATCCACTCAAACGATAGAATAATTTCATTTGAAATTGGATTTACGAAACATCACATAATTCCTAAAAGATCTCTTCATAACAATCTGTTCTACTTATTTCAATATATTGTATTACACATTATGCTGTCATCAAAAATTGGCATACATTTTATTTTGGAGCTACTGATGACACACATGCACACACAGATACAAATAAATGTCTTAAAAATTATATATTCATGTGTGTGTGTGTGTGTGTGTGTAGATCGTATATCAATGATACGAACACTTTGACAAGAGATTGAAATACGTACAAATTGTTGAGCAAGGGACAAAGCGATGAATTAATGAACAAATAAAATCTAAAAAGAAGATCAATAATTTGGTCGCAATTCAAGACATTTGGATTCATTTAATTGATAGAATATAGAAATGTGATTTTCATTATCCAATTTATGTATATGGACATTTTTTGATCATTTCAGTGATTGAGCCACATTATAAACAAATTAACAAATCAATTTCTCGTCCATCCCATTTACAATCACCGCTCATTTCCGAAATAAAATGAAAAAATGGCCAACCACGCAAGTGGTTCTCACATATACATATATTTTTGTTTTTTCTTCAATTTTTCACGCAAAATTCAATAAATCAATATTATCAACAAGGATGTAGCTCAATTTGTCTTTGGTACTACTTATGTATTTTCTATTATATAAAAAAATATATAATATATAATTATAAATGAATATGAATAATAATGAAATAATTGAGTGGCTAAAATAGAATACATTCAAAATGTCATATGTCATAAATTGACAAAAATTTGAATTGATGTCTGCAATAATCACTAATACACACCAACACACGAAATACAGATGCAAAAATTATTTATTTGACCATGGAATTTAATTCGAAAATTAACATAAATCTACATATACAGACTTAGAACAGGTCATTTTGTTCCAAAAGTCAATCGAATCTTTCAAATTGCAAAAATGCTTTAAGGAAACAACATTTAGACCAATAAATACACACAAACACACACACACACACACATTCATTAAATATATTGAAAACCTAAAAAAAAAAAAAGATTATTTATTATATGAAATGAAAAAGAAATGTAGAACTTATTATTCAATGCAGGCCCCTGTATAGGACGAGACACCACATTGGCAAATAAAAGTGTAAAATTTAGGTAAATCAACGGATGCTTAAACACAATTAAGATTTATTAGAATGATGAAATGTGTTCTAAATTGACATTTGACATTTGACAAGTGACAGATTATTTGGTTGAAAATGGTTTCGTATAATTTTGCGGGGCCTGTTTTAATGCTTTATTTTTTAATGGTTTTTGTGCAGCAACACAAGAAGCAAAGCGTCGAACACTTGGAATTCTGTTCAAAAAAGCAAATACAAAACAAAAAAAAAATTTGCTTTGTGAGGAAAAAGTCTAAGATTTGATTGGAAAAAGGACAAGAAAATAACGAAATACAACAGAAAATTGAACCGAAAATAATTTCAAACATGAATATTTGACCGATACAAATGATAAAATTCATTTTAAGTGTGTTGTTAATGATGCAATGGATATTGCGTTATTTACATAGAATGCGGAAAAGAGTTTTCCCCTCAAATATGCATAACGCATACATTTGATGATGATATACGACACACACACAAAAAAAAAGCTTGAATTCATTTCTATGGAATATTCAAAATCGGAAATAAATATGTAAAATCAGAAAATTAAAATAAAAAAAAAAACTACTAAAACTTATATTATAAATGTATATGTAATACAGTGTAGGCAAATAGTTTTACAATTCCATTTCGTTAGAAGAAACAACAAAGCTGCAACAAAAGATATCCATTGTCGATTAATTGGCCGGCATCGAATCATCAACGGCCATTGCCATTCGATTTCACTCAAGCCTGAGAGTGAATCAAGCAAAAAGAAAATATCGAAAAAAAAACAAATATGTGTATTTTCCGAATGAGATTGTCAAACCTTTTGCCTCTGCTGTAGAAATGGCTAATGTATAATCATTTCAAGTTTAATGGTCAAAAAAAAAAAACAAAAAACAAAAAACAAAAACAAAAAACAGAAAAACAAAACAAACAAAACCAACCAACAAACTGTCTTTTATAATATACTATGTGTCGGTTTATTAATGTAAGTTGATGATATTTGATGAGACCCAAATATATTTTAACTGAGATATAATAAATAATTTGACTTTTCATTGTTAAACTTTCCCGCTTAACGACCCCTTTTTCTGTAGTCATGCAAATGAATGGAAACAAAGGACACGGTAAAATTCATTTCATGAATGAAACTTTAAAAAAAAATACAAAAATGAAAAATTCATTATCATGTATTACGTATGCGGCAATATTCAATAATATATCATCAAACTGAAGCCGATAAAATCAAAACCTTTTTACAGCATTAAACCTCCGGCTGCATCGTTTTATCGAATCAGTGGGTCAACGATGAACAACAAAAACAACAACAACAACAACAATATCTACATATGTTCATTTATTAAATATTGTACAAAAAAAATACAAAATTCGAAACAAACAAAAATGTGTGTTACAAAAACACAAAAGCTTAGAAGAAAGAGAATACCAAAAAAATCAGCTCAAGCTGATTGAGATGGGAACTGAGAGTTAGATAAAAGTGACTGAAACATTCATTGGAAACTGTAAACGTTAAAAGTTTAAATGATACTTTACCCCAATGCACAACGATTCTTTTTGGGTTTTTTTTCATTATTTTTTTTTTTGTGTTTTGTGCCATTCTCTGTCTTATCTACCATCTCAGTTTGTAGTTGTGTGTGCTTGGTGCTTGTGTATATTTCCCAGTCGATATTCTTCTGCATCAACTTGTGGGATTCTGTTTTCTTCGTCTTTTGTTCGGTTGATGTTGCAAAATGAACATTGGAAAAACTCATTAGCATTTATATGAGCTTCATACAGCAACAACAATAATGACAATAGCAAAATAGCAAATCAGAATGTGAGAGAGAGAGAGAGAGAGAGAGAGTAAGAGCGAGAGAAGGAATGAAACATTTTTGCAGCGAAACAGGAGAAAAATAGATAGGACAAAAAATCCATCGAGATTTCTTTTTTTTTATATTTTCATATTCCATCGTTGGTCCATGGGAATATGAAGAATGCCACAAAAATGTTGTTCAGCGTTTTGTCTTGGCTCTCTTGCTGTGTACACTTTACACAGTTAAAACTAAACTTGCTTTATTTTTTATGAATCGGCCATTTTAGGACTTTGCCATTTTAGAACTTTGCCATTTCAGCATTCAAACCAATATGCAAATGAGTGCAATTCACGTGCAGAGAAAAGAATTATTATTAGCTATTGTTTGTTATTTGTAACTATAATTTCTATAATGTCATATGAATGTTAAAAAGCTTGATGCTCGATGTTGGGGTCATTGTTGTGATTTTTTTTGTCTTTCTTTTGCTTTCTAAAGATTTCTTTATTAAATAAAATGAATGCGATGAAACGGCAAACAAAAACTGAACCAATACAAAAAAAAATAAAATAAAATAAAATGAAGAAAAAGTTAAAAAAGAATGCCGTTTTGGTGAAAGCTTAGATGTAAGTACCCATCGTTTGTATGCAATATCGTAAAACACTTTTCCCACTGGACCTCATAGGGATAATGCAATTTAACAGCAAAGCTGCCATGTATTGCATCAAATTTTTAAGGATTTTCATTTTAATTTCCGCTTGGAAATAGAAACAACTGGAGAACAATTCTTGTAGCACATGTTATGTAAAGTGTAAACCAAATATCCATTTGTTAGCCATTTTCATCATATTAAATACAGTTAGTTAAATTCAAAGCAAATTGTCTGAAGCTTTACGTAGGTTTTTTGTTTTTTCGTGCGTTCATTGAAGGTGTTTGTGAATAGTAAAAGGTAAGTGATAACCCTTTGCAAAAATTTTCAAAGAAATTTTTTTTCTCAATTTTATTTTATTTTTTTTTTTCTATTCGGACGACTTGAACCAGTTTCCTCAATTAAAAAATGTTCCCAAATGAAAAAATTCCGAAAAATTGAATGTTCTACATTTGGTTTTAGGTCCAGTGGTGAGGGCCCCTTCACTGAATAGATTCTCTTTGACAGAATGAATCCATTTTGATAGTAAACCCCAGATGATGCAGGTGCAGCAGCTGATTTTATCAGATAATATAATGATGACCGAATCAAAGTAACTGGTTCACTGGGTCTTTGTTAATGAAATATCCACAATTATTACCCTTCCAAAAAGCCATTCCCGGATAACATTGTATTAGTATTGATGTGTCCGTTAAAATGAATTTCTTTTGGATGGCTGAAAGCCGGAAATAATCACAATCATTATTTCAATAAATCAAATATTGAACTGTTCGGATTTGAAAAATTCGTTTTTTTTTTTCAAAATCACCGAAATCGCAAAAGATTCATTTGAATTAGAATTGTATGCCGGAATTCTGTGGCACAGATTCACAATCACACTTGAATAATTTTTTCCACATCGATGAATATCAATTTAAATGAATACATGTCATTGTCATCGTCATCGTCATCATTAAATAAATATACTGTCAAGAACCTGTGAAGTAACGCTTGATGTATGATTTCAAAACAATCTAAAATTTACGAATAATGTACATCGATGGATTACAGATTGACAAAATATTGACATATGAAAACGGTAGGCTTGCAATTCAAACTATTGGAATCAAAATTGCTGTTTAGTATTTGTTGTACTTGGACATTATCTTATGAACTATGTCCCCTGTGAAAATTTAGACAAAATCATTTGTTTGGTTCTCGAAATAATGAGCATCGAATGAGGTTTTTTTCATATATTTTAATGTATAAAATCAGATCAAGGCCGCTACAAATAGTGTGTCAAAATTTCAGAGCTCTAGCTACCACGAGAAATAAGTTATGCTCAGAACATCCAAACAAACAAACATTTTATGATTCGAAAGCTTGATATGAGGTATCGAACAATAGAGAATTCGATTCGACGCTTCATGGACTTTCACCAAAAACGGACATGTTCCATGGCTATAATCTATGAATAGTTAGTTGATGGTTTGATGGAAACAACAATGTTTGATGTACATTTGGTATGTGGCCAGCTCATTTAAAATATTCGCAAAAAAATGAAAGCAAAAAAATGGTGATCGAAAAAGAGCTGATTTTCGGGCGCATAGCCATTCCGATATATACATATATTTATATATATATATACAATATGGGACCATGCGTTTGTGTCTGCTTGATATAAATTATAACCGGATATTATTTTATATGTTGAATATGAAAAAAAAAGGGAACCAACCAAAGCCTTGAGATTCAATTCAGACTATGAGAGCCATTCCGAGCAAGGGTGCAAAACAGAGTGAAGAAAAAACTTTGATTCTCAAATATTTTAGCGGTGATGTTCATTTGACTGAGCATAAAATATTTCCAATTTTCATTTCATTTTTTAGTTCAAGTGAGTTTAAACGCCCCAGCCACGTTTAATTCTACACATGTATCATTTTGAGTATGAGCAATGAGCATGAATGCATTCTGCATGCCGCATGCCACAAATGGTGATCTCCATAGACTGGTTCCAATTCGTGTGCACTCAATTGTGGATGAGCAACGAACGCTAAACGTCCTGCAAAAAAAAAAAACAAAAAAACAAAAAAACTAACAACAAAGAAAGAAGAACGAATTGTGACAAAAAAAGAGAGAAATGCGATGATAGAATGGTTATTTTTTGAGCGAAGCCAAAATTTTAATTTAACCATTATACAATATTGGCAACGGCTATTTTACGTTTTGCCAATATTCCTTTTTACTCATCTCACATAATGCTTGAGCTAAGCATCAGAGAACATTCACAGAAATGATAATAAAAACCATTCACTTCACTTCAATGACATTCAATTTATGGCCACAAACGAAGATGAAATGCCCCAATGTAATCTCATTTTTCGGTGGGACACAACTTTTGAATGGAAAAATTAGCTGACATTTTACAGGACCACATTGAAATACATTATCATTTCAATTGCTGAAATACATCAATTTTACTGTCCACTTATATGAACCAATTTTCTTGCATCCATAATTCCTAATAATGCAACGATTTATTTAACTCTAAATTTCAGAATGAATTATCTCGCCTCCATTACTGTGGCCAATTTTAAGTGAACAATTGAGCATGGACGCAACCAGCATTAATGGAAAGCAGTTGTTCATTTGAATAATAATAATAGCTCAAATTTTGGGAAGGTATTTTTATCTAAAACCGATTTCAAAAATATATATCTGGAAAAAATGTCTAGGAAATGGGCACAACGGAATGAAAGAAAATTGCTTGTTCATACGAAAAAAAAAACAAAAATAAATTCCAAGATTCTGAAATTCACCACAAATACATATAAAAAGCAAAGAAGTATTTTGAGCCAATGTATTTTTTTTGAATACGTTCTCTCGTAGCCCATAACCCAATTGTACAATTTAATACCTCTTCCGGTATTTTGCCGAGCAAAAGCAAATAAATTATGCCGAAAACGCAACCCAAAACAATGGAATTCGGAAGAAATATTGAAATTACCACCTACCGATAACATTCAAATGGTTCACATTTCCAAGTTTCCAAAGATGTATCCGTCCGCATAGCAAAATATACATTATTACACAAATGTAAAACAAAATGAAACTTTTAACGAAAAATAAGCTGCATTACGCATTACCATAAATTAAATGTAATTAATTTCGTTCGTGGATGGCATCAAACTGAAGCATAGAAATGGTTTAGCATTCACCTTTGACTCTAAAACGGTATAGCCCAAAAAAACGCACTGGAATTGAATTGAGAGAAATGAAAAGGAAAAAAAAGAACCGAATAGTAACGATTCACAATAAACTTTCTTGACAGACAGAAAAAAAAGTGATCCACATCGAATCCACTTTCTTAATCATGACAATAGAGTGCAATATTCGGTTCAAATCAATCAAATTATGCCATTGAATTATTGATGTAATCTGCAATAAATAGGATTTCATTTAAACCAATTAAAAACACAATTAATTAACTGGTTGTAAATTAGCGTCAGCAAAAATTACTAACTTCAATTTATTATGTACTTGTACCTTGTACGAAAGAAGAACATTAAAGGGCTATCAAAAAATACCCTCGTTTTGATGGACGCTTTCCGGGCTCTGAGTCGAGTTCGGAAAAAGATTTTCGCGCGTGCAAAAAAAAAACAGAAAACAACATAAGACAAGCTTAAGACGAACGAATGAATTGAATGAATCATTCCATTATTATTCTCTTTTGTTCTTGGAAATCTTTGGCCCTTTATCTTCGGCTTGAGCCAATTTATATGATGAAAATAAATAAAAGAATATTGAAAAATGCGATAATTACACTTGTTATACTTTCTAATTAGTCCGTTTTTTGTATGTGTGCTGGTGATGCACCCGAGGATTCGGTATTTGTAATTACGTACACTTCAATAAACCGAAGAATAAAAAGAATCAGAAAAAAAATTGAGGGATTTTTTTTTTGTTTTTTTGCGGAAACTGAACTCATGTTATGTAATCATCTCTGATTATGTACCACTTAACATTCTGTGATGATCTTTTTTAACCCAAGGAATTCCATGAATCGTGAATACAAATCGAATTATTATAATTTTATAGATGATAAAGGTTTGTAGTTTTCAGCCGAAAATGGTAAATTGCGGCGAGAAGACGGCGGGAATGTCGAAGAATAACAAAATATGCAAAAAAAAATTATCCTGAGAAAAATCTACATAATTAAATGTTGGCGATTGATTTGAAGTTTGAGACAACCGTAAGCCAAAGGTCAAAAGCGATCCATTTCACATGGAAAAATAATTGTACAAACCCATAATTTGGCACTTTAACTGGAAATATATGAAATGATTTTTTTTTGGGTGTTTTTTTCTCTCCTTTTTCCCTTCTTTTTAGTTGAGAAGAAAGAATAAACAGTTAAAATTGTTGTAATTCCGGATGCATTCCATTAAAACAAATATTCTTTTTATCGTTCGATCAATGTTCAATCCATTTCGAAAGTTCAGTGTCCGAACCGTTGAGTAAAAAAAAATCGAAGACAAGCGAAAATGGAACATTCGATAAATAACATGAAAACATTTTGTGAATCTCGATTTGGATATTTTCCTTATAGATATTTATGTGTGTGATATCCGTATATGGCGTACACCAGTATTCAATGACAAAGCAAAAAAAAAAAAAAAAATAATCAACAGCAACAAAAACAAACACACGAGTTGAATGTGTGTTCAAACATGTAAATGTAAACACAAACAAAATATAACACTGCTACATATTAGCACCAAATGAATTAGAAAACATTTGTGGACTTGAGCCCGTAAGGGAAATGTGATACTGGTAGTAGTAGTCAGTAGTCAGTAGTCAGCGATTGTCATACATTTGTATGCTTTATGAGAAGTGCAAACAAACGAAAAATCGTAAACGATGAGCTGCAAATGTGACTTTGGTGGAATCGGGTCAACGCTTTTCAATTTCTATGTTTTTCGTTCAGTTAATACTATATTCAGTTGACGAGCCGATGCTCTTAAATGTATTGTTATATCAACAACAAGTGTTATAAACATTTTACTGTAAATAGAAAAAATTGTACAGGTCATACAGCTGCTCAATGTCACATTTCAGACACACGCACCCACAGGACTATTAGATATTAAATTATCTTACTTTTTATCATTGTTATTGTTGTTGTTGTTGTTGTTGTTTTTTATTCTTTTGCTTATTTTCGTCTAATGCTTTAGATAAGAATAAACCTTTATTTTTGGGCTGTTTCCATATTCTTTAACACAATGTTGAAAGGCTTGATGCTTAACAACATATTGCAGGGCAACGAATCATCAGAATATCGCCAAACCAAAGTAAATCCATGCCAAGAAAGAAAAAGAAAAACGTGAATCGATTTTAATGATGTTCGGACAAATACACTGCCAAGCTAGACTCGGTAGTAGTGCTTGATGTGTGATGTTATGTTAAATATCAGGGCTGGACATAATTGCGATTGCGAACGCTATAGGCAACCGATTTTTTCGCTCGCAATCGCAGTCGCTATTCATTGCGAGAGCTCAAAATTCACTCGCTCCCAAAAAATTGCTCGCTCAAAATTCACTCGCTCCCAAAAAATCGCTCGCTCCCAAAAAATCGCTCGCTCGAAATTCACTCGCTCCCAAAAATTCACTCGCTCCCGAAAAATCGCTCGCTCGAAATTCACTCGCTCCCAAAAAATCGCTCGCTCGAAATT
>GL501517.1:763833-780511 GCA_000149185.1 Mayetiola destructor
TGTTCATCGGTGTGTGTGTGTGGGTGTGTGTGTGTGTGCGTGTGTGTGTGTGTGTGTGTGTGTGTGTGCGTTCTTTGTATACATGATATGCTGATTATTATTATAATAATTCACGTACCGATTGTCAATCAACATTACGACAAAGATAAATCAATGAGGCGCGAATCTTTTCGACATTAAATTGATATGTCTTTAACTTTATCTTTCATTTCCATCCAGCATTCGAACATGTACCAACAGAAAGAATTTTCCAAATCATTTATAAGGAAATAGAGCAAAATTCGGAAGAGAAATGAGATTTTGAGTCCATTTGGGAAATAATTTGAATCGGTCCTTTATATTGAACGCGAAAATACAAAAAGGATACATGTATACGATGTTCGGTCACAAGTATTGTTAGAACATATTGCAAAAAACCACAATTCAAATACTACTTAATAATTGATGCGATTCCAAGGACACCTCAACAAGCTCCAATTGCCGAAGCCTTGATCTCTCTGTGAGAGTTCTCTTTTTTCGTTAATTTATTTGTTCCGTTAAATACACAGCATACGTTTAGCTCGCAAAAAAGCGATATTCAAACCCTCATACACACAACACACTACAGCCAACAGATGGAACAATTAATAGCATCATAATTTAAACAAACTGTTAATTCGACCACAAGAAACATATTTGGTGGTTGTTTTTGAAATTGTTAACCATTCAACAATTGGATGGAAACATTTATGAGCACAAACGATCTTCCAATTCACAAAATAGTTTCAATGTTTGCGTGTGTGTGTGTGTGTGTGTGTGTGTGTGTAACTGAATCCATTGAATTTGAAAAATTAAATGCATTTTACGAACAAAGATGAGATATTATATTATGAGCATAATTTACATCCAAATAAACCATACAAAATGTTCATTTCACACTCTGGAACCATTTACCTCAAGTGCTGTTAATGAGTCCGATAATTAAATGGGTTTTTGGGATGAGTTTATACATTTTGCCTCTATTTCTGTTTTATCGAAGTGGATTATGATTAGCATTTTCCACGAATGCTATCCACAAATAAAACAGCATGGCCAAAGTTTACACTTTCGGAATGACTGTGAGTCATCGAGTTGCTGTCGATCATATTAGCATACAGAGATTCACACAAAAGTGTCCAATGGCCACTTGATGGCTCGAAACAAGTGTATTGGGATAAGTATATCGTTGACTTTTTGTGACAATTCTTTATTATCATTTAGAATAATTGGAGGAGCAAAAATGTACATTTTTTTCGGATAAAAGAATTTTCTTTTCATTTTCATATTGTTGTGTTGTCATGAATGATGATTCACTGAAATTAAATTCCAAAAGTATTCCCAATGCATTGTTTCGTCTATTATTATTGAACAAGAGCTGGAGTTTTGAAATGCTCAATGTGGATAAAAATTACGAAAAAACATGCACAGAAATAGAGGATGCGAAATAAGAATTTGAGAAAAAATGTCTATTAATCGCAACGCAAAACAAAAACAAAAAACCAAGATATGATTTTGCTAATGAAAAAATAAAAAGAAGAAAATTGAAATGAACTGAAATGGATGAGTTCGATGTGCAAATAACCGAACCGAACAAATCTAGAGAAAGACAATAAGAAGAGACGAAAGAAAAGAAGAAACAAGAGCTCAACATATACGTATATCAAGAGATAAGACTCTATGAGAGAAAAAAGTATATTTTTTTTTCTTTAACGGCACCCAAAATAAAAACGGCGAAACACACTTGAGTGAGCCATGACATTCAATGATAGACTATTGCTATGACGAGCAAACGAGCGAAGACGAAAAAAAAAAATCTTTTCTTTTTCCTTATTAAAATGAGCGCGAAATAACGAAGGAAATGGATAACTTTTTTGCTCATTTTGAATTCGAGACGCAATAAAAGAACGGAAAAAATATTTTATTTTTTTTTCTGGCTCACAATGGACTGAATAGGAGAAAAACAATTTTTGCGGAAGGCCGAATAGATGGCGAACAAACTGAAATACTGAACAAATTATAAACTTTTCATGGTTGAAGTGGAATTTATGCAATTAGATTCGAAGGACATTAAAATGAAATATTTAAGATGATTTCAGTTCGCATATATGAATCATATTTTCTTTTTTTCCAAATTTATTTATTTATTGTTGTGGTTTTTCATTGTGGTTTCTTTTTGGCTTTGGTTTTTTTCTTGTCTCCTCTTTTTCATTCGATAATAACAATTATTATCACTTGCGATTTTTCGAATATCTGATGATTGTGTCCATTCAACGAAAGCCGAATTGGGGCCGAATCTCATTCAGATTCATTTAATTGTGATTTTAATATGAATCTTTGATTATGACGATAAATTTGAAAAAAAAAAAAACCTATTCTGGCTAAAAGCGATATTTCCAGAAAAAGTATTATCATCTCATGTACACCATACACCATACACCATACACCATTCATTCGAAATGAGCAATCATTTGTGAACTTTTCAATGAATGTATTCTTATGATACAATTCATATTTCACTCAGTCAGTTAATTTCATGATGACGGCAAAACAAATTCAAGAGTTCAAACTTTTATGAAAGCATTGCTGTGCGTCTCTGGAGGTTGAGCTGTTCATTCAATTTTTTGAACTTGCGTATCTTTTTCTTTGTTTTTTTTTCCTCTTCTGCAGTTTCCGACCAACAATTTAGACAAACATTCACTGAAAGTCAAAATGAAGGTGAATTCAATTCAATTGAACGCATTTACGCTCAAATGTTTAATTTGGAATGTTCAATGTTCAATGTTCATTTCGTTGTTGACGTCATTTTCGTTTTCGTTAAAGTGAGAAGCGTACAAGTGCCACCAACCTCATAGTTTTCAATACAATTGTCTGCAGCAGAAGTAGCAATGAGCAGTTTACCATTGAAAATTTCTTATTAATTTTTCACAGTGGGACGATGCATAAACAGTGAATGAAGAAAACTTAAGCAAATGAGAACAAATGAAATGATTACGCCTGCGGTTTCAAAGAAATGACTGATGCAATCGGTAGTGTCAGTTCAAGTGAAAGACGAAAAAAAAAGAAATCCAATAAAATGTTTTGAAACATTCTCAAGCATGTTTGATCACAGCTTGCTTATTGCATATTGCATATTGTATTTTGCATTTTGCGTACATACAGCCATAACAAACTATTCTGATTCACAATTCATAACTTTGGTGTTTGAAGTTGTGGCCTTTTTTCGCGTTAAATAAAATCACATCGAGAACCAAAGAACCAAAATGGAAAATACAGATGCATTTTTGTTTGCAACAGGGCTTGTGTGTTGGGTCGTTCGATCAAAGCTAGAATTTGACTTCAGCAGCAAATGATTGAATGAAATTGAAAGCGATTCGTATCGTTGACAAGTTGTAACTACTTTGCAAGTGAGATTACAAAAGTTTCATTCTTTTCACTTAATTTGTTTTGTTTTGTGTTTTTTTTTTCGAACACATTTTTTCTCGCATCAATAATAATCCATCAACACATTTTGTTCCCTTAATTGAGTTTCTGTCATCTCAGTTCACAGCTAAATTGTGATAATGTTTTAATTAAACTGAAAGATGAAGTAACAACAAAGGAAAGAACGATTGATCAAAATGGGGAAAAACGAGAAAGAGTGACGAAGCAGTAGAAGAGTGAACCAAACAAAATGTGTAATTTAGTGGTCATTGACTGTATTCGAATGTTGTTGTTAATATGGATGTAGAACATAAAAGTGATTGTGAATGCGTTTGGTTTTCATTTTGTTTAATTTCGTTGCACGATATTAAATGGGAACTTTTCACACAGGGCATTGAACACATTTGTTGTGTAAACAGCATGCAAAGTGTTATTCATCAACACTATTCAAACATTTATGAATAAATGTGGAGGTTTAATCGAAAAACTTATCGAAACATTTTCTTTCTTTTCATTTTGTCAATATTTCAATTCTACGAATGTTAATGATTATAATGTTTGATAATAAAAAAAAAAAAAATCTACTAACGATGGAATTTCATTTCAATTTAACAAAGCAATTTTCTTTTTAATCATCTGAGCTCAAGAAGAAAAAACGGGAAAAAAAAGGAATAATACACACCAACTGGATAACGGAAATAATAATAAGTACTTATGTATGATAGAATCGGAGGGATTCGAAAATAAAATCAATGCAACCGGTGTAAGTCATCCTATTTGCATAAAATGGGGAGATATTTATTATGTAGCGATGGTAAATATCAAAGAGAAAAAAATAGAAGAACAGAAAAAAATGAAATCGAAAGACACAGACTCGCCGAGGAATTATTTATTAATAATGGCTCATGAAACTCAAATCAAACAAAAATCAACGCGATTTCGTATACGTCAAATTATGGGTTGTGGATTGTGGCCAAATCATTCCTAGATTATTATTATTTGAACAGGATCAATACCAATGGAGTTCGAAAAATATTTTGAGCCGATGAAACGTTAGTGCTCGACCATAGATTTTATGGTCAAAGCTTTTATTTGCATTTCATGCATCGAATTTCGGCATCCTGATTGAACAAAACAATATTCATGGCCGAAGAGAGGGAACAAAATCATTGTGAAAATTCAATCGTGAATGAATGAAACGGAAAAAATAATAATTTACAATTCAAATAAGCATTTTGCTCTTGTATCGTTGAAATTCATTATTAGTCAAATAAAAATTTATATGAATTCATCAATGTTGGACACTATTTTTTTGTTTTTGTTTTTTTTTTGCGGAATTCAAGTGGATCAGAATTAAAGCGTAAAACTCATATGCGCTTTTTCAATATCACATGCCATTAAACTTTGTATTTATCTTAACAAATAAACGAAGCTGCAAATTCAGTATTCATCACAGTTGATGAAGGGAAACAATTGTCATTATTATTTGTTTGAATCAAGATTGAATTTGTGTTTTTGTTTTTGGAATGCCTAGATTTCTACTCGACGTTATGTCAAATGCCCACACCCATTGAATTTCAAAATTTCTATCATCTAAGCAATCGCAGAAACAAAATTTGTACGTGTGATTACTGTTTACCATTTCACAGATTTCTTATTTTAATGCCATTTTTACGTGTTTCATGTAAAAACATAAATTCATAGCAAATGATACTAATAAACATGTTCAATGTTCATTGAACATTTTTAAATTGGCCAATTAACATGAGCATCGAATTCATAAGGAGTGCGCGCCATACCATTCACAACAGATGCATTTTATTGTTAAAACATTTAAATTGTAAACATTTTTGGAGTGAATGATTGAAAATGAATGCTTTGTATTGGAATACGGGGCACGTATCACAACAAAATATTACGAAAAAAATAATAATAAAATAAAATAAAAATATGATGGTGTCGGTGTTGAGTTGCTCCCCTCCCTCTTCGAATTCAAAAAGTTAAATTGTACGTTTTTCGTTGTTATTCCTTCAAGTGGATTGGATAAATTTTAATTATTATACATTTTTTTTTAATATTAATTGTTATTCGACATGAAAATGGCACAGTGAATAAGATCAAAAACATATGTAACCGTTCCATTCATTGTTTTAAGATGTGCCATTATTTGTGCTGAGTACAATTTTTGTATCCGTTAATTTGAATTGCCGAACAATCAAAAATAATAAAACCATTAATGAAAATATGATGATCATGTGTGATGAGTTTCTTTTGCTTAATTCCAAAGAATTTGACTGTAATAAAATGGTGTCACGTCAGCAGTGTACTCGAACCGACGCCAGACGAATTCTAGAAATGACGCAGATGACGATGACATTCAAAATTTCATTCGAATTCCAATTTGGTTATTCTTGTATCTGCTGTCTACTGTCTACCGCCCCTCATTATCCCTTCCCCCATTGTCACCATTGTGGCACATAGATTTCTAATGTAATTTCTCACCAAATCCAATTAAAATTTTAACGCCGATTTCAGTATATGAATAATTTTTCCATTAAGAGCGTCTTGCGTATCAGTGCCAACATATGTTGCTAGTCATTGCATTGCATTGTGATGTCATTGCACTAGTAATTATTGATCGCAAATGCTCTCTCATATTTTCATTAAAAACACAAGATAAACTTATGATTGGTTTGAATGTAAATATTTCGCTTTATTCATTGCTTTCTATTTTATTATTTATAAACAAAAATTAATAGTAATAATTTATTCCATTAACAAATGAAATCACTGAGGTTCATTGTTCATATTGTTGTTCACTGGATCCGATTAGATGAATCATTATTATCATAAATTATAAATTATTATAAATCACTTAATGCGATTTCGTAAATAATGTTTCACTAAATCAATGCATACCTCAGCATCTTCAGCGCTATTATGACCGGCCTCTAAAAATGAATTATCAAAAAAGAAAAACAAAAAAAATGATTTTTGGTTGATGCGCGGCATAAATTATTTATTTTCAATACATACCGTCTTCTTGTATGATTCGTTTTAAATATTCAATGCACAATGTTTTGAGTGCACGTTTTTTTGGTGGGCCCATTTTATGTGGATACAAAATGGATGTATCCACAACGCAATCATGTATTAGTTTCAGTGCTTTAAAATCACTTTCGAGACTGTGACCAATTAAAATTGTTTTCGAATTGAACATGGATAATAGAATAGCTTGAACATCGCGCAATGTTCGCGTTACATTGGCCAATGTTTTTTCCGATATACCCGAATAGCTGAAAAGTAAATTTGTTTTCAAAAAAAAAAAAAAAAAATCGGTTAAAACTTAAATGGATGCATGAAATGAAATTTTGGCCAATGGAACAAAACGTTGCATTGCTCATGTTCATTTTATCGGTGTTAAATATTGATTTTTTTCTTTTTTTTCTTTAACAAATCAACATGAACAATTCAGTTGGTTTTGTACATTTTAATGAATATAAATCGAAACAATTGAATATTTATATTAAATGACATGCACAATGCACTCCATTTCATTTGTTCCATTTCGGCGCCCATGTCATGAATGAAATTGACCACGTTCAATACATACATGGTATTATAATCAATAATTTTATTGTCGGGCTTCACAAGTGCATCGTAAACGATTTTACGGTTTATGTCAACAACAGTGACACGTGTCAATTCTAATCCAACGGTGGTATAACACATTTCACAATCCAATGCAAATACATCTTTGCGGCTCGGTACATAGTCATCATCACAGGCAATGGTTTTAATAAAACCAGTTAAATTATTTGGATCAAGATAATCGGTTACGTGGTAATTTGCGTACATGCAACCTGGTGAACCAGCCGGCTGTTGACAACATCGATGTGAATTGTCAGCAAAACCTACAATCGAATTGAAATGAATAAAAAACAAAAAACAAACACACACAAATAGACGGAAGAAGATAAAGAGAGAGAGAGAAAAAAAAACACAGACAAAATGAGTACGTGCAGTAACATTCGAACTATTGAATAGTTTGAATATGGGGGTTCAAAGAGATTTAAACCGGGAGGCTAAAACATAACAAAATGAGTGGTTATGCAAAATGCTGCAAACAAAAACAAAAAAGCGAACAAAAGCCCTCACACAACCAAACAAACCATTGGTTATTATTATGTGAAAATTCATTGAATCGCATGTACTTTTACGTCATCATAATTCGAAACGAACGCAATATAGGCATTGTTCAATCGCTCATAATAATCGCTTCAATACGATATGGTCTCTGTAAAAATAATTACAATTTCGTGCACATTTACATAACGAGAATGTCATGTATCCATACTATCGTCGAAATGGTTAGTTAAAAAATGTGTTGCTCTTATTTTTTCTTCTTCTGTTCTCTTCATTTTAAACAGTGGTTATCGGTTTATCGTGGCCTTTTTTCTCGCTCTTTGGCTAGCAAAACTATTCTTATGAAAGTTTATTTTGTTGTTTTCTGCCTTTGATTGTTATGCATTTAAAGAAGCAGTTAACGCAGATTATTTTAACAAATAACAGCCAAATGGCGTGCTACGAATAAACTACTGTATTATTTATAATTATAATTATATTTATATGATGGAATTCATTTTACACATTCAAATTAACTGCGCTCAATGTTCAATCATCATGCATGGAAAAATTATTATGCAATAAACTTCCAAATGGAATGGCCACCAAAATGGCATATTGACGTTGTTTTTATTGAATAATTACCTCGACGAAAGCCAGGACTCTTTGGATGATAGTTACATCGATCGATGCATTCGTCATCATATTCACTGAAATTGAATACATTTCCACAGCGTCGACAATAGCGCTCATTTTCATTGATCGGTGTTGCTTTTATGCGATTATTGAAAATAGTTGCGATACCCGATTTATTTCCAGCACGAGGATAGCCATTTTCATGGAGCTGCTCATTTGTCATACATAGTTCAGCTATCATTTTATAGGCCTTTGAACTGGAGCAAGTGTCAATTAAATTGGTTGGACCGTTAGCACTAGTGAATCGAATTGAATGATGAAAAAATTTATAAGCCTTAAAATCTTAAATACATATAATTTCAAATATGATAAAAACATACGGTTTTTGTTTAACATTCCATGACGTATTCTGACCATGTTTTCCAGCTAATATTAAATCGTGCGAGATTACTTTGTTCCTGATAAAATAAAAAATGAAACAATTTAGATTTTAGAGAACAGATTTGGTGAATTTTAAGATCAATTATCGTTTAAACTTACTTTTCCGTGTTCACATTGCCAGCGTCTATAATGTTGGAAAAAATAAAAAATAAATCCAATAAAATCGAAATCAAAAGGCATTGAAAAAAAAAGGAATTACCCAAAGACTCTTTGCGAAGTTTATTCACAGTCAGTAGCGCACTACTTTTGTAAATAACGACTGTATTACACTTCTTAAATACGGCTAATTCTTCAGTTTGTGCCTATTCCGAAATTCGAATAATTATTATTAGTTTAGGAAACAAAATAAAAACCAGAGGCAAAATATTTTTATTTTTATTTTTTTTTTTCGATCAATGGATGGAAAATATTACAATACCCGTTCCCATGCATCATTACAGTCATCGTATATTGTTAAACAGTGTTTCACCATCATATTGTAATATTGAGTTCGTACATTATACGAAATTTTGGTCGATGTGGGCTCTAATACTGGTGGAGCTGGTTTGTTTGTCTGAATTGAATTTAAAATGTTTACCATTAAATTAAGCACAATTTATTCAAATTAAATGAGCAAAACCAATTATCGTTTAAACTTACTTTTCCGTGTTCACATTGCCAGCGTCTATAATGTTGGAAAAAATAAAAAAATAAATCCAATAAAATCGAAATCAAAAGGCATTGAAAAAAAAAAGGAATTACCCAAAGACTCTTTGCGAAGTTTATTCACAGTCAGTAGCGCACTACTTTTGTAAATAACGACTGTATTACACTTCTTAAATACGGCTAATTCTTCAGTTTGTGCCTATTCCGAAATTCGAATAATTATTATTAGTTTAGGAAACAAAATAAAAACCAGAGGCAAAATATTTTTATTTTTATTTTTTTTTTTCGATCAATGGATGGAAAATATTACAATACCCGTTCCCATGCATCATTACAGTCATCGTATATTGTTAAACAGTGTTTCACCATCATATTGTAATATTGAGTTCGTACATTATACGAAATTTTGGTCGATGTGGGCTCTAATACTGGTGGAGCTGGTTTGTTTGTCTGAATTGAATTTAAAATGTTTACCATTAAATTAAGCACAATTTATTCAAATTAAATGAGCAAAAACCAAAAAAAAGAAAAAAAAAATACCTGAATCGTGGTATTTGTATGAGCAATTCGTTCGGTTCCTCTGGCTGCTGTTTGGGCAATTGTTTGAACAGGCGTAATTTTTGGTTTTGGTAAAAATTGTTGGTGTAGCGCCAGCTTTTGGGCTTTTAATTGTTGAACTTTTTCTTTGGCTCTTTCAATGGCTAGCATATTAGTGACCGGTCCGAATCTTGGTCCAAATCGTGGCGGTGGAGCTAAGGCAGCCGGTGATATTAATGGTGTTAAGTGTGCTTTTGATTTCTCTTTTTCTGCTTCTAATGATTTTCGTTTTTCTTCTAATTGATTTGCTTCACGTTTTTCAGTTTCACGACGTAATTTCTCATCATTAGCTTCTTGTTGCTTACGAATAATTTCTTGACGCAAAAATACTGACTGAAATGAAAATGTTGTGAAATATTTTATTTTTGTTTTTTTGCGTTTGAGTTTTGCAACGTTACTAAATATCTCGAAACTAATGAGCATTTACCTGCATCGC
Organism: Mayetiola destructor; assembly: GCA_000149185.1. Lineage (NCBI taxonomy): Eukaryota > Metazoa > Arthropoda > Insecta > Diptera > Cecidomyiidae > Mayetiola > Mayetiola destructor. The sequence continues at coordinate 774,152 of GL501517.1, forward strand.
ATTTTGTACATGATTTAATGATTTTTTGAAAGGAAGTAAAGGCCTATCAGCATTCTCATATGCCGTACGTTTCCTTTTCATAATCTCCTCACTTCGTTCGGTTATTTCGTCGATTGCATCTGTCGTGTGACCGTTTGTTTGCTCTGATGGTTTTTCATCCGGGACATATTCATCGAAAATCATCCTACATTGGGCTTCAATATCATCTTCTTCGCTATCCATTTCGTATTCGATTGTGGCCACCGGCAGCATCTCCTTTCTTGTCATGAAACATTGTTGTAAAATATTTTGTTTTAATTTTTTCTGTTTTTTTTTTTCGTTCATTTTCTGGTTAAGCTACATTTTTCTATTCAAATTAATATACTCACTCTCTTTTCGATGTCTTCGACGAATGACTCGATGATCGATGTTTTGATGATGACGAAGATGACGATGATGAAGATTTTCTTTCGCTTCGATGTTTGCTTGATGATTTATCCGAATGTTTTGTTTCATCCGAATGTTTTGATTTATGCAATGAAGATGAGGAGGATCGGTGACTTGATTTGCTGCTCGACGAACTTTTTCGCTCTCGATCTGAATGTGATCGGCTACTTTTTGACCGAGATGACTTATGGCTGCTATGATGATGCTTTGATGTCGACGAGGATTTTGTCGTTTTGATGTCTTCGACATCATGTTTAGGTACATTTTCTAAATGATTTTCATCATCCGATTGTTTTTCGGCGGTTAATTCACTTAATAGACCAGTAATGTCATCACCATTTAAATCATTTTGGCCATTGGTGCTTTCGTCAATGATATTTATCGCATCAGCATTCAATTTCGATGGAATATATGTTGGGGTTGGATATTCGATATTTGTTCTCGATTCCGGTACATATTCCAATCGTTTCTTTTTGTCGGGTGGTTCAGAGTTTCGTTGTTCGGATGAATTTTGTGCTTTTCGTGCTTCTAAAATGTGTTTCGGTGTCGGTATATAAATTGGTGCTGCCGGCTGTTCTTGTTTTTCTATGAATTCTGAAATGGCAATTGACAAACAACACACTCAATAATAAGTGAAAATAAAATGTAGCAAAATGAATGTAATTGCGGCTCATAAATACCCGGTTTGGCATGATTGTAATGACAATAGGGCCTCGCACATGAATCCGATTTTGTTGAATCGTAGAACGGGCAATCGATTGCTTTAAATAATTTTGTGGTGGGAAGCATTGCTTAATATTCGTTAATTTCATACAATAATAATAATTGTTGCCGTTTTTCGATCATGCCGATATCATAAATGAAATTAAACATCAAACACAAATATAATCGTTGCGCATAACAATCGGGTTTATGCTGAAACTATTTTGCCATGGAATAACAATAACTTTTGATACAATGAGCCTTTTTTGCGAATACAAATGTTATTTGTTTTTAGGAAATTAAACTGAACAAATCTTCTTTGAAGTACACAAAATGCTCTCAGTAGTGGGCTAAATGATGCATTGTTTTTGACATTGACAGAATTCATCATACACCATAACACAGAGTATATTAATGTCGATATGAATAAGGCTTAAAATATTTAACGACGAAGCTTTTATAGCCCAATCGACGTGAAATGAAGAAAAAAAAACACACAAAAATCCCATTCATGATAAGAATTAAAATGGAAAAATATTTCCGTTTCATTTCAGTTCAATCAATTTGCAACAAAAAAAAAAATAATATCTTTTCACAAAACTGAACTTAACTGCATGACAAACATAACCGCTGTGAACCATTTATGAGCCTTAACGTTTGACATTTGGTATGGCATCAGTTTACAAGCTATGGTTAAAAAAAAAAAGAAGAACAACATCAATATTTCATCAAACACACACAAAAAATATCAAAACAAATACAAAGAATTGTAATATAACAAAATCTGAAAATTGGGCAATTTTTACAAACGACAAACGATTGAAAAACCCAAACACATTCATTTGAGGTGAGTGAACAAAGAGAAATTTTTTGTTCCAGTATACAAATTAAATGTATCATGAATACAAACCAAACTCATAATATTCAAAGCTAATCGAAAACAAACATAACCTCAAAATATAAAATGTTTGATAAACATATAATATTTATTTTGTATGGTCTGCAATTCTATTTTTCAGAATCAATTGTCAATTGAAAAAAAAATTCAGAAAATGGCATCGGTTCAGGAGCGCCTACAATTGAAACGTGTTCCGTTGGAAAATTGGTCGATAAGTGAACAATTGTATTTGGCATCGGCTGTAGCTTGCAGTGGTGATCAAAATTGGATGTCAGTCAGTCGTTCGTTGAAAATGTTATGCGGTAACAATCGTCCAAGTGATTGGTTTTCACAAAAATCATGTGCCGCACAATATGAAATGCTATTGGAAAATGTTGAAACACCAAAGCGTAAAAAACGAAGTGAAAAAGATACAAGTCAAACGATAGTCGAAACTCCAATTGAATTGATTGTCCGTAAATTGACCCAGGAACGAGTCGCTGAACTGAATAAATTATTACAAGACGAACGTGATGAATATATAAAACTAAAAGATGAAATCGGTGGCATTCAAAATAATCGATATGAAGACAATCAGCTGCGTGAAATGTTGGCACAAATTGATGCCGATGAAAAACAACGCGAAAGAGATAAAATCAAATACAATCAATGGCTCAAAGTAAGTTTTATTATCCACCAATTTCCGAATATGGCAATGCCATGATGAAATTGTTGTTTTTTTTTTTGCAGGAACGTGACGAAAGAAAACGTGAAATGGAAAAAGCTTGGCGCTCAAATACGAATATGTTGCATCAAAGTCCAGTATCAAACGTTCATTCGTCAACAATGAATCAGCAGCATTTAAATCAAAAAGTGAAAATCGAAGAAATGGATGTTGAAGATCCGAACTCAAAACAGGGAACATCACCATTATTAACATCATTATTGAAATCACCATCAGCTGCACCAAATCCATCACCATCCATGTTACACAATATATCCAATACACAAACACGGGTTGCAGCGCCAACTATAACCAATTTGTTGACCGGTTCGGCGACAAATCTATCCAATTCGATGGCAGCGGTTGCACAGCAAACGGCAACAAAATCAATAGCCACATCAATAACATCAATTTCAACACCATTTCCATCACAAATACAAAATCAACCATTAACCGGACCAGCACCCAATGATCAATCAATCAACAATATAACACAAAGTCCATCACAGGCAGCACCAACATTATCAATGCTTTTGGAAAGTAAACAAAAAGATCACCACAAATTGAATTTAATGGGACGCATTGAAAATCAATCGGCAACGCATCATCAAATGCAGCAGCAACAGAGCAAACATTTTGCCTCAACCAGTGATATTACACCAAAAACAGAATCAACTGAAGTTGATATCAACAATGCTGCCGAATCAGAAATTAAAGATGAAGAACAACAATTGATGGAAGTGTTTAGTGATATGATTCCGGATGATATTGATGAATTGGCCAATATTATTTTGGATGGTTTAATATCTGAGGAACAAGTGTCTACTGTGGCAACGGTGGCCGAAAGTTTTGTTGGTCAAGAAAATTTAGATGTAAATCAATCTCAGGAAATAGCAATAGTGACCGATACACCGGTTAAGGAAGAACCAAGCAATATCAACGAAAATGCTTGTGACTCTAGTGATTTGATAGAGCCGAAAATTGATGAGCCGGTATCACAAATTGAACAGGTCAGTGTCATTCTTATTGCCTTCTGAATTTATAGAAATTTTTTTTTTAAATGTTGATTGTTTTTCTTTTTTGGGTTCATTGAAAGGTCGAGGAAAATATGGATCCGAAAATTGACATGCAAATATTGAAAGATGAAGATTCGTCAGACTTATCGAATGATACTCCGCTTTCTGAGCTCATTAAACAAGATGCTTCAGCAAAACAGCAACAATCAAAATTACAATCACCGGCAACCGTTTCAGACGTGAAAAAAGAAGAGCCTATTGACACCGAACAGTTGTTGGAAACCGGTGCAGAACAAAATATTCATGACGATTTGGCGGTGCTCAGTGAAGAGCCAACTGTTGTTAAAAATCAATCGCAAGATGAAGAGCAAATGGAAATGGGTCAGGCCAAAGACGAAATCCAACCGGAAATTGAACAAAATGAGGCAGAAATTTGCGACTCAAATAGTGAAAATGCACAGAATGAGCCGAATGAAATTGAAAACTTTTCGGGAATACCAAATACCGAAGAAGAACCAAATAAAGTGAATATTGAATTGATTCCAATCGATTCGTCGGACAGCAGTGATGACAAATCGTTGGAAAATATTAAACGTGAAATTGAAGCATTACCCGAATTGAAAGACAGCAATGAAAGTTCACCAGCTCCGCCTGACGAAAAAGCCATAGAAGAAACGACAATAGAAATCGAAACAGAAAAAGAAACAGAAAAAGAAAAAGAAAAAGAAAAAGAGGAAGAGAAAGAGAAAGAAAAAGAAACCGTTGAAACTGAAATCATTGAAATTGTTCATGAACCGAAGGCTTCACGCTCGTCCAGTCGAAAAGAGGCGGCAAAAAAAAGTGATATCAAAAGTGAATCAAAAAAATCGGCCAAAACTGAAAATGTACAAAAATCAATAGTAATTGACGATGGACTTAAAATTGAAGCAAAAGAAATGAAAAACGAAAAAGAACCATCAAAGTCAGAAACACAAGAAAACATTGCAACAGCCGAAACAACCGAAATGCAAGATAAATCGGATGATTCGGTCGTTGTTAATGAACCAGTGGACCAATCAATTGCGAATGTAGTAGATACACAATTGATTCAAGACGAAAAGAATGATGGCAAAAATAGCAACGAAGATAATATTGTTGAAATAATTGATGAAACATTCGATGATGTTAGTGAAATTAAGAATGCATCATGTTCAACGGCAGAAAATAATGATGATAAGACCGATGCGGTCCCAGAGGTAGAGAGTAGCATGAAAGATGAAACAGGCGATGAGAAAGATCGAAAAAGTGATGACAGCCGTCAAGGTTCTGTGATTTTGATCGAAGAAAGTGATGAAGTATCAAATGACAAAAATGCAATACCATCCACATCGAAATCGAACGAATCCAGTGAAAATGCTGACAATAAAGAAAAATCCAATAAATCGGCTGAATCGGACCGTAAGGTGTCCAGTGATGAAGAGGTATTCGAGGATGCAAAAGAGCATCTGGATGAGGTAAACAAAATATCAACAGAAACTGAATTGGAAAAGCCAAATTTACAACCGCCAACAATAACAGTGGACACTGATGATGATACACCATTTATGGAAGTGGCCAAAGAGGACAAAGTTGGCCGTATTAAGCGAGATTATTCCAGACGCAAACACGATCCAAATGTGGAAAAACGCGAAGAATCAACCAACGAAGATAATGTAAACAGTGGCTCGATAAGCTCACGTTTGCGAACAAAAGATCGTGATCGTTCGGAAAGTCCATTTGTTGAAGACGAAATGGGCGAACCGTCAGCAAAATATAGACGTCGTTATTCGACTACTCCATTAATTGATTCGTTGCCAAATTCACCGGCATCGAGCGATGATCGCGAATATCGCAGTTGGAAAAAATCGATTTTACTTGTGTATAACAGTTTGGCGGCCCATCGATGCGCATCAATGTTTAGCAAACCGATAACCGAAGATCAAGCGCCTAACTATAAATCATATATTTTAAATCCAATGGATTTGCATACATTAAAACGGAACATCGATTCTGGCATTATTCGTACAACAATTGAATTTAAACGTTATGTTATGCTTATGTGCTATAATTCCATTTTCTATAATATTAACGATCAAGTAACATGTTCACGTGCTAAGGAAATGCTCAACGATGCATTGTCATCGATTAAAGACTTTTCCGAAACATGGAAAAAGGAAAATGAAAAACCAGCCATACCAACGCCAACAAACAGCACGGCGAAAGGCCGAGGCCGAAAGAGTAATCGATTGGCCAATTAAATTATTATTATTTTGTTTTTTTTTAAACAAATGAAAATTTTCAAAATCGAAGAAATGCACTAGTTAGTTTTAAGACAATCTACTATTGATAAATAACGCAACAAATAAAATTAAATAAAAAAAAATTGAAAAAATTATAAAAATAACAATACTCTGCTCATCTCATTCTTCTCGGGAATCTCGATTCTCAGTTTTACTGCGAGTTTAACTTATTTTTGATACAAAGACTCAAAGAAAATATTCGAAAGCCGAAAAATCGAATTGCAAACAATTGTGTGTGTGTGTGTGTGTGTGAGAGAGAGAGAGAGAGAGAGAGAGAGAGAGAGAGAGAGAGAGAGG
>GL501517.1:786046-797753 GCA_000149185.1 Mayetiola destructor
TTAGTCGTCTCTCTCTCTCTCTCTCTCTCTCTCTCTCTCTCTCAACAACAGAAATGACTGCATATATGTGTTTACTATATCATTTGAAGTATTTATTGTCCTGTAATCAATATTTTATATACAATAAAACATTTACAATACGATAAATTTGTTGATGTGACTGGAGCATTTTCAATTCTCTCTGTACCATGGAACAAGTGTTTTTCATTCATTTCATTCAAAACAAAAATATCTTCAAATTGAATTTGAACATTGATGATTCATTGTACAATCATTCCGATTGAAAATTTTTCGATGTGATTTTTTTGGCTTTTTTGTTTTTTACAGTTTTTTTTTGTTGGTTTCCTTCACAGCCACACACTGGCCTGCTCATTGCTCATTCTTCTTCGGTCTATATCCAAAAATAGACGATCCGACGCGAACTATTGTACTACCCATTTCAACCTAAATAATTTTTGGTTTTTTTTTTCGTCGTGAAAAGGAAGAGAAAATTGAGATCATTGTGTAAGTAAATCAAAATGAATTTCTGCAGAAGAAAAGAAATTTTCAAAGTGAAAATTAACGCCTTTCATTCTATTAGATAATAACAAAAACAAAAAATCGATGAAGAGAAGAAATCCTGTCAATTTGACTTCTATTTTTGGCTATTTTTGCATCAAATCATTTAAAATGAAATAGACTTCTCTCTTGTAGCAGTTAAAACAAATCCCATCCGATCAATCCTTCCATACAGATTTAATATTTGATTCAGCTAATCACTGAATCTTTCGAAAGAGAAAAACAAATTCAAATTCAAGTAGGAAATTTGATGTTTTTCAGCCACAATAAGTTACATATTTGTTATTGAATGATGTTTATTATTTTCTTACGGTTTATGTGACTTACCGCATGTTCAAAGTCATCCGACATTCCCATCGATATTTCAACTTCGTCGGCCTTTAAATTGAATGAGCTGCATACATTGGTATGGCATTTTAACAAACATTCAAAATCTGGATTTGGTCCAAGCGAATAATCATGACCAAATTTTCCAATTGTCATCAATCCCTTCAACGCTAAATGTTTACAATTTTCGACAATATGTCGATACATATCGATTACTTCATTCGGTGGAATGCCACTTTTTTCTATTTGAATTCGATAAGCATAAGGAGAGGGAAAAAAGACAATTTAATTGTAATATTCATTCATGCAAACGAAAAAAAAAAGATGACATTCAAAAACCTTCTTCCGAACTGGTATTTACTTGAACAAGTACATTAAGCCGCTTCTCTGTTGATATATTTGACCATTTTTGATTCAATAAATCGGCCAATTTGATACTGTCAACAGTTTCAATCATTTCTAGGTTTGGAACTTTCAAAACCTGTTAAAATATTCAAAAAAATTCAAAATTCTCTCCAAAAACAAGCTCTGCGAATGTTTCAAAATTAAGTTTTACTTGCGAAGCTTAAATTTAGTAAACAAAAATTAATTTTCGGTTTTTCCTTCTTTTTTCTTTTTTTTTCTCATCGGAGACATAAACCAACAGAAGCTTTCGATTTGTTGAAGTTCTGAACGAAAACATTTGGCTTACCTTATTCACTTGACTGGATTGTAAATGGCCAATGAAATGCCATTTTATGTCAGGACATTGTTGGTGTAAGAGTTCATTTGTTCCTTTTTCGAACAATTCTTTAACATAATTCTCTCCGAAATGCCGTTGTCCCACCGAATATGCATCAATTATCATATCAATTGGTTTTGTTTTGCTCACCGCTATCAATGTTGGCCTTTTTGTTTGAACACTCTGAATAAAACAAATTATATTTCCGATTCATTCACATTTATAGTTTGATTCTGAATTAAATAATTTACGATTTTGATTTGAAATTTTTAAATGCTGAATTTCCACTCTTACCGGGCCTCTTTTGATGTATGCAGCCTCGATACGTTCCAAAATATGTTTAATTCCCAATTGAACATTAACGTCAGCCATTATGCGACTTTTCATTTGGTAAATGGCTTTTTTTTTCAACTATTGATAAATCGGTTTTCTTATTCAAAAATTTCAGAATTGAATGTACACATTGGCTGGAATGTTACTTCAGTTTAATATCAAGATTCTGAATAGCTGATCCAATTGATCTGATAACAACAGGAAAAATTGACATTTGCAATGTCATTGAAATAATCAAAATAATCTATTTGAAATCTTCAATTTGCACTTGCGAACAACTTCAAGTAATATGGGAACTTTAGGCGGAAAAGCGGCTGGCTATATTTTGTGGTGTCGATCACAAGTCATAGGTGGCGCTAGAATGTGAGATTTCAGCGAAAAATTCTTATTGCATTCCTGAAAAATTACAAATCGATAGAAATATGAATAAATGAGTGTGTGTGTGTGTGTGTGTTTGTATTGATTACCAAACGGCAGACACTGAAGACACCAATTGCCTCTTGTAACATATGGCCTGAGGATGATTTAAATATAGAAAGACGCCAATTGAACATTAACAAATTATTTAACAAATAAATTCAACCGATGAAATAACAATCAAATATTAATGTCATCATGACCAGCCGCCACCGTTCGATTCGAACAATTCATCAAAAATTCAATTGAATTAAACAATGAGACCAATAGAAATGGTCCCTTGCAATCAATTTGGTCTCAATAAAATACCGATAACAAAATGATGGGAGGTAGTTTTCTTGTTCTTTTCTATATCAACAATAAAGTGAAGAAAAAAAATTTATAAAAATGAATGCGAATTGACTAATTTCAAACAATGGGCACACTAAAAATGCACTCAATGATGAGCAGTTGTTCGGAGAATGCATTCCTAAAATATAAAGAAACATTTGAAATTTGAAATCGACATTTAATCATTTTTTTAAATATCAAGATCCAAATTGAAGATGATGATGAAGATGACGACGACGACGACAACAACAACGAGGTTGAATAGCGTACAAACCATCCGCTCGAGTTGGTATTGATAATCAAGGTTTTTTTTTTTGGTGCCTTTTCTTCTACATTGAAATTGAGCAAAGTCAGCAAATTGATGAAGCGCCAACTCAATCGAAACAACAACGAACACAACAATAGAACGACACACAACAAATGATGACTTCTTTCTTCTTCTTCTTCTTTTTCTTTTGAATTTCGGTCGATTCGACTATAAAATTTGTCTTTTTATTATTTGCACAACAAAGAAACAATTAAAATTTATTGATCCAAACGAAAACAAATGAAGCAGCAGCAGCAGCAGCAGCAAAAACAGTAAAAGCACTCAAACCAATGTTGGTCATTGTTCTTTTGTCGTGTAAAATACTGTTTTTTATTTTTTTTTTAATATCATGACGAATGGAAAAAACGGAAAAAACGGAAAAAAGCAAAAATTAAAAAATAAAAAATCAAATAAAAGGTGATGCGTACGGTTCCAGAATGAAAATATTTCAAAAAAAAAAAAAAAATAGAAAATAATCATGCGTTTTATTGAGCATCCCTTTGTTCGAAAAATGATGTGGAACAAAAAAACAAAAAAGCAAAAAGAGAAAAGCCAGCCGAGATATTTATTTCGGGGACGCATGTTATTGCCAATTAAATTAAATGATAAATTACTGTGTGTTCTGCGAACCTGAGACCAAAGTTCATAATTTTTCTCACTTTCACGCACAACAAATAAGAAAATTAATATGTTTCAAACGATGCACAAATTTATTTATAACGATTGAAATGATGTTTGAAGTCTTTTGTTTTCTGTCTCTTTTATCTATTTGTGATTTTTTTTTTTGATTTAGCTTTGTGTTCAATTCGCCTTGCGGTGCGAATGATTGGAAAAAGGATCATACAACAACAACAACATCAGCGTCAAATGAATCGAACTAAGCAGGGAAAAAAGGACAATCAATATTGGAATTGTACGAAAAAAGGATATATGGGCATTTCAATGCTCTTGACCTGAATGTATTGTTTGGCAATTGTATTCGATATTCCATTGTCTTGGCGGTCAAACAATTGTGCACAGATGAAAGAGAGAGAAACAGAAAAAAATATAACAACATTGGCAATAGTTGAAGTGGTAATTTTTTGTTTCATTTCTATACCGAATCGGTAACATATAAACAGATTGATGATAATCATGATTGCAATTGATATAGCATAGATTTTGGACAGAATTCAAAAGAAAATGAAAACAGAAATGAGAAGAGAGAGAGAGAGAGAGACGATAAAGAACAAGATGAGGAATGAAAAGGAACAATTGATGGCATTGTATGTTTATTATTTTCCAACAAAATAAAGATATTATTCGATCGTTTTTAATTTTGTATAGTGGTCAATTTTAACACCTATTTTCACTGTTTTATTGTGATTTTCAGTTCAGACGAACTGTCAACCGTGTTATGGGACATTTTTCCAAAATACAATACATTCAGAACAATGGGCCAATGTGATTTTTTCGATTTTATCCCATCGATGAGAATGAAAATGTTTCTGTTTTCTTTGAATAATGGAAATTGTAAGCGCATACCGTGTGAAGAGTCATTCAAAAGCTAATCATATAATGGGCAAAATTAATGATCAAAAACCTCCCTCTCTCTTTCACTCTCTATCCTATTTCTCGACCATTTTTATTCCCTTCTTTAGAATTAAAAACCATGCCAAACGATAATGAACAACGAATGACCCAACAAAACAAAAATACATTTTAAATTTCGTCTTCTTTTTTTTCCAGCATTGTAGTAGCACGAGGATATAATTCAATTTATAAAGTCATTTTCAACATAATGAAAATAACACAATCAATCGGTATCAAATAACAATTGGGCTGATTTGATTCAATATGCAATGATCGTATGCCGCACGCCAAACCAATAGATGAACCATTTCGAAATGGAAATGGATTTTTATAAACATTTTGAAACAGATCCTCCATTAAATCAAAGTTTTCAAGCATTTTCTAATTATTTGAATGTTTGTGTAATTCTGTAGCAGAGCCGGAATCAATTTCATCGAATTGTATTATTATCTTTGATGAGTGAAACAAATATGATTTTTTTTTTCAAAGAAGAGCGAAGAGCGCCGATCTCAAATATTGATAATTGTTTAATTATCAACTATCAACACAACCGAGAAAAATTATCATTATCTTTTTTCTTGACAGAACCAATGAAGCCAATTCGATATATACTTGTGCAGTTTTCCGTTGAGCAACGAAAAACAAAAAAAAATTATCATTATTATTGAATGAATAAAAATAAACGATGATTCTCTACTACGTTTAAGTTTTGAATTTTTTTTTAATATGATTGATTGAATGTATATAAGTGCAGCCATTTTCACCTAATTAATTTTGAACCGCGCATATCACTGGATCTCCTGAAATGTCTGTCGAAATGAAAGCGCTCGCACGTTTAACAAGCAAACCGATGATTTTGTTGTTTTCCCCAAAATGAAAAATTCTATTTTCGATGCCATTTTGTTCGGTTTTTTTGTTTATTCAATTCAGCCGGAATCGGAATGACTAATGACTTCTTTTTCCCGAAAATAAATTTATGATTCTATCAAACTATCGATGCATGAATTAAACTTCTGAATTTTTGAATCAACGATTTTATTCCGGAAAATGTCGAAACAATATTCGATGAGCAATTTTTGCAATCTGTCTCTTTCTTTCTCTCTCTCTTTCTTCACTTAATGCCAATAGAAAGAGGGCGTTTAAATCATCGAGCGGCCACAACAAACACAATTCAATGAAATAAATAAATATGTTCTCGTGTAGTCAATTAATTTCGAACAATAGCAATGATTGAGCAATGAGCAGCACACACATACACACACACACACACATTTTAACTCGCATTAAAAATCAAAAATTGCACACGAATTGAATGAAGAAAAAAAAATCAAATAAAACAAGAATTCACTCGAAATAATAAAAATAAGTTCATATGCTATTGATTTTGGAACAAATGGATTGTAAAAATAGCGCGTATGAAATGAAAAATGAATATAAAAAATAGACTTGAAATAACGAAAAAAAAATAGAAGAAATAAGCAGAGCATAATACAGCCATAGTTCTGTACATCAACAATAAACCAATTCACGAATCAAAATCAGAGGGAAATGCCCGATGTGACGAGAACGTATCGGAAACAAGCAATGGGAACAAATTTGTTGTTTTTTTTTTTGTTCTCTTTTCATTCGTTATTTTGAGCCAATGACAAATAAACGAGCGACAAACATTGCACGCATTCGACAATTTTGTTGCTTATTATATATATTTTCAATGTTCACTGTTCATCGTTCGATATTCTCATATTATATACAATACTTCTACATATGTGACAAACAATGCGACAACGTCTGCATCAATTCAATGCAACAATAAAATATATTTTATACCAAATGAATGTGTTATTTGGAGTTTATAAGCCGAAATTATGTGAATAGTGAATAGGGGACAAGAATGAAAAAAAAGGAAAAAAACTAAATCACTTTTGATAGAGAAATGGATGCCATTTGTAACGTTTCTGTTTCTATGACTTTTAATGAAGTGTATAATTCGGTGGAAAACATTGGACCGGAATGATTTTCATGTGATTTGTGAAAATTCATCAAATTATTATTGTTGTCACATATTTGATTGGTTTTTGCGAACGTTTAACGATATGGTTGACGAACGATACAATTTACCGCACATCGTTCTCATTTTTGAAAAATAAAATTTACATCCTCATCTCAGGATTCCTCTCTCTCTCTCTGTCTCTTTCTCTCTTTCTGTCTCTTCCTTTGTCTCATCTGTTCCAAGCCACACAACCACAATCCGAACAATGATATTGTAGTTAGAAGGAAATCATAAGCGGCATGTTAAATGTTAATCAATAATGAACACAAATTATAATTGCTTTTATTCCATTAGTCAGTTTGTCGGACATTTTGAATAATAACAAATTATGGTTGATTTTTACAGCTGCTCACTTAACACTGATTCTAACCTATTATGAATTTGATTGTGATGTCTTTTATGTTGTTCACCAACTGTTTTTGTGTGCAGGGTGTGCTAGGCCCTGGCATTGGCATTTCATTTTAAATAAATAATTTGTCCTTTTCACTCTATTCGTTCTTTGCTTCATTCCAGGCGCAATTATTAGCATCGCAATGACATTCTATTTCATTCTGAATTCAAATCAAACGAGTCAAATGATCGCAATGAAAGAATAAAGTAAAACTCTAGTTGGTTTGGTTGTTTTGTCATTGCGATATTGACTTATGTAGAACACAAAATAATAACATAATTTTTATGAATGTGCTTTAATGGAAATTCTGGTTTTCTAGTCATCAGCTCGTTTACAATGTTCTACAACTGTGAAATTAAACAAAAAAAAAAAAATTTTGTTTTTTTATTATTCAACATAAACTACGATTTTTGTTTGTGATAATGAAATGCGAAGAGACGAAAAATTGGAATAACAATACCATTGAAATTGGAATGAAATGAACGAAAAAAAGGAAAAAGAAAATGGAAATGGAAATTGAAATCCAAAGAGATCCTTTGAATAAGAACAAAGTATTTGGTTCCATTTTAATTTTTGGGTAGCGATGATTTTATAATGGATATTCAATATAACAAATAACACATACAAAATACAAAATCTGGTAATGTTAATGGTTATCCAATTCATGCATCATGCATCTACATAATTTATAATTTATTGATGAACAAATAATCATTTTAATTGAAAATAAATTACTTTGAAATGGTCTCATTGATTGAAATTCATTTAGGAAAATCATTTTGTATGTACATCTCCCTCCATTTGTACTCGGTCTTCTTCAATAATAAGTTTTTAGTTAATGTTAAAAATGTTTCTGGGGATATGATGGAAACCATGCAGAGATGAATGTGGTTTCTTTAATTTTCCTGTTGTGTTCAAAATAATTAGCATGAAATTTTTTTCAATCGGAAATTGACCCAAAATCGAGCAAAAATTCTGATGAAGATATTTCGATGCATAACAATTTCGTTAAAATATGAAGAAAAAGAAATAAATTTTCATCATTTATTTAGGATGAAAACACACCGCAAACGCTATAATAAATTGATTCTGTTATGCCTTTATTTGCAAAAAAAATTAAATAAAATGTTTCTAGAAAATTTCGTAAAGAAATTGAAGACAAGTAGTTTTTCTGAAGGATATGATCCCAGGCTAGACGCCTATCTTATTAACAACATCAACATATAAATATATTTTGAAGTGAACCACGATCATATCCGTGTGTAATGTGTAATGTGAAATATACCAATTTAAAAATGCTATATAATTAATTTGGTTCCATTTATTATTCTCTTCATTCTTCATTCAATTTTTGTTTTGTTTTTTTTTTTTTGGCATTCAAAATATAGACAGGCACAATCATCGTAGGGCTGAACTTGTGGCGAATATTGAATGGGTCTTTTCATTTTCTGTTTTCTGTCTCTTCTTCATTTCGTTTGGTTGGTTGGTTAGTTTTCACCTCTTTGATTTTGCAAATTCCAAACAGATATGAAGACAACTATAACAAATGAATAATGACTTTGTGGCCCATGTTGAAAGTTGAGAGAAAGACAAAAAAACAACAACAGCAACAACAACAACAACAAAACCAACTAAATGAAAATTCTACTTGACGCTGAAAACTGAAAATAAATTGAAGTAAATGTCTTAATTTTCCATCCTTCATTCGAGCTATTTTAATATATACAATATACGGTTTGGTTATAAGTTACAAGTTTTGCCCGAATGCGGGAATGCCAGAATAATGTGCCGTATATGGTTTATACGTAGACATTGAACACCGAACACTGAACATTGAACACAATGCAATTTAATAATATAGTTCAAAATTTATTTATGAAACAAAAATGCGCGTGCAAAATAATGTATCATCGACTCTTTAATATTAATATTATTTATCGTTAAGTAAATGAACAAAATACACATAAATAATGAATATGAAAATATGAAAATATGAAAAAATATGAAAATAAGAAGGTGAATTCAATGGAAAAGAGTGTTCATGCTATCAGAGGCTAACAAGCGCCCCAAAAGTGCCATTTTGGCTATTTATAATTTATATCTTACGAAAAATTTGTTTGCATTTCATTTTTGAATTGATACTTACGTGAATACATTGCTAATCGTTAATATAATCATCATCATAACACTGAACACATTTATTCAAAATCATCTTAATACATCCACTTAAAATCATTCAATTTTTCGTGGATTCATTATTATCATCATTTTTATGTTCCGCACGCTTTTTTTTTGTGTTCCTTCTCTCGAATTGAAGAAAAGAGAAGGCATTTTATTGATTTTAATGGGCTGGCCCTGGTCTTCAAATTGTTTATCATATTTACATTCGTATATGTATGGACTCCGTTGGTATTATGCATTTTTTTTTAGTTCTTTATTTATTCTATGCCTATTATTATTACTATTTTCCGTAGCAGATATTCTATATTTTGCGCTCGCTTTTGTGTACGCTTTCCATAACAATTCCATATCATGGGAATTTTATGAAAAACCGAAAAACAAACTGAGGCCATTTCATTCAAATGAATATTCAGCATTTCAATCATTTTTCCCATTTATTTCACTAACGTTTGAATTGTTCCGATAAGGTTCTCAATTTTATATTGTTTGAACATTTAAATTTCGGGTCTGCCGCAATAAAAAACAAAAAACATGTGGAAATTTGTGTTGTTACAACATATTTTAGTGTGTGTTTCTACATCAATTTTGTCAATTCAAATTCTGATCTCATGATACAAAAGAAATGCGAAATACGTGATATATGTCTTCGAAATGTTATTACATTTTCAATCGAATGAATTTTTGCATTTGATTCAGTTTTTTTTTCATTTTGTATTTTTATTTCATGCGTACTTTGTTTCGCTCAATTGAATATCACAAAATTCTAAACTTGAGTACTCGTTATTTCCATCATTCAATTTGACACACATATGTTGTCTGTCGTCCGAATGAACATTGTGATGCAATGCCGCTGAAAATGCTATTTCCATTTCGAATTGATCATAAAAAATAAAGATTATAATTTGACTCGTTTGTCGTTTTGCTGCGGCTCAGATCTACAAAGTTTCCCGAATAAAATTGAAATACATTTAGTCGATTTGACCGATGAATGATTTCATGCAACGAAAGGAGGCATCACTTTTTCCATTTGTTTGGAGTCTTTTGTGTGTCTTTTATTCGTTCTGTTTCGATCTCGGTTCGGTTCATATAATTCAAACGTATTCGTTAATTATACTGTATTCAATTTTGATTTGGAAATGGTCGGAAATTAAAGGAGAAAATTAACTGAAATGTTTATTTTCGCATTTCAACAAATAACCAAAACCACATTAACAACAATGCCAATATGAATAAATAAAAAAAAATGCGAGACGAACGAAAGAAGAACAAAAACAAAAAACAAAACGAGGCAAATTTTCTGCATTCGTTGAATTTTCATAAAACAAAAGAAAAGAAGAAAAAAAAAAGAAAAACCAAATATATTTCAACTTCAAACGTACACAAACATTTCCATTTTTCGTTCATTCAAGGTGCCAATGTTTAACTAAGTACTATTTATACATTTTATGGCGTTAACCCGCCTTGTTAAACAAATGAATTTATTGCTGTAACACGCCCAATCGTTTGGTGGTTTATTTTTCAACATATATTTCGTGTGTTTGCATTTCCATTCGTTGAGATCTCCGCAGTGTGTGCGTTGCTTCTTTTTTTATTTTTATTTTATTTTTTTTTTTTGTCTGCTGCTGCTGCTGCTGGCTGGCTGGTTGTCTGGCTGCTGCTGCTGCATTCAAATTTAAAACGATTTTTCTCTCATTTCATTCTTTCGTCCGTTTAAATTTTTCGGTAATTTTTCTTATTTTGTGCATTCTTCTTGCTCTTCAATGCATTTTAACATTCAACATTTACACTAATAATTTGCAGATAATGAAACTGATTCGATTCCAATTGAAAATTTCGAAACGATGCATAACGAATTTCTGGCAACTCTTTTGCGTTTGGCTGCTGCTGCTGCTTTTAATTCAGAGAACATTTAATTCTAGCTTTTAAAAACCAAATCACATCAAAATGATCATCGGTTTTTGGCTTTCGTGTGCATTTACAGACATTTTAAGTTTTTGCTAATTAATGACGTTCAAATGTTCATCGATTTAGAAATAATTGTTGTGCATTAAATACAAAATATCAAAATATTCATAATTTTCATTATTCGTTTCCCCGGTTGTTGATATGTATTCTTTTTTTCGTCCATCATTTTATCAAACATCGAAAATCTGGAAAAAAGACTCGCTCTTATATCACATCAATGAAGTCATTGCAATTGCCGGGATTAAATTTCCCAAAAAAAAAAAAATGAATATTTCTAATGACAATGCATGGAAAATTACTTAATAAATGGTATCATCCAGTCTAAAATACAGATATTATACATATCATGATTACGATCGCTTGTTCATTTGTTCATAAATGGTGTATTTCCTCCCCTTCGATTATTTTTATTATTATTTCAAAGTGGAATGTAATCAATGTTCAGTGTTTCGCCATCCATTTTTGGAACTGGCAACAAATCGAACAAAAAGAAAAAAACTGGCAACAGTCAGTATTTAACTGAGATTTCGGTTCATCATTTTCTCTCTCTCTCTC
>GL501517.1:805656-822395 GCA_000149185.1 Mayetiola destructor
TTTTTTTTTTTTTTTTGGTTTTTCACCACATTTGATATGAATGCTAGCGCTGAAGTGATTTTGTTTCCCATTTTTTATGGTTTACTTTCAAGTGGTGCCGAGACATTGAACTATGCAGACTTTTGAATGGTTGGTTGCCCGCATTGAAATTAACTAGTGCAAATATGGATCATTAATATTTGAAGCGATTTGTTTCGAGAAAAAAATTCTGGACCAACGACAAACAATAACAAACGTTAGAAAGAAAAGAAAAAAACGAAAAAAAAAATAGGAGAAATTCTGAAATGCCAGCACTGGTAAAATGGTAAAGAAATGGAATTTTTCCTTTTTCGTATCGTTGACATGACGATAATTTTTCTGTAATTTATTACTCATTTTATTGACGGCAACGTTAAGTGACTTTGTCGCTGTTGCATGTGGAACACACACAAACCGATGCGAAACGGTTTCGATTATTGATTGGTGCCACCAATATTGAAATCCGTTTTTGTCAATATTTTTTTTTCATTCTCTATCATCAAATTGAAATGTGTGGTTGATAGCTCAAGGTTCTTAAACTAAAGTCGGAAAAAATATTCAAAAGTTTCCAGACTATGTCCTCATTACCAAATGTTTGCTGTGCCCATTTGACCCAAAAAAAAAAAAAAAAAAAAATTAACCGAAAAATTACTTTCTCATTTTCGTTATGCTTTAATCGTAGAATTCATCGATTACGATACATTATGGTGATCAAGGAATCATTTATATATTGACATTGTGCGCCCAAATCGAATCGTTGATACGTTTCTCAAATCAGTCGAAATTATAATATAATTATCGTAAAGCGTACAAAATCATAAACTATAATTAAATTCCATTCGGAAATTTCATTACAAAAATTTTTTGCTTTGGCATATGGCATAATTTCTAGTTCAAGATCATTGAATGCTGCTTCGGCATTTTTCCTTCTTCTTATATTTGTGAGTCGGAACATGAGAGAGTAGCCAGCCGCGTTGCTATCAGCGAACATTTTTTTTTCTTTATCGTCGTTCAATGTTGAACTTTCGAAGTTTGTGTTTTTTTCTTCTTCTTCTTCTTCTTTGGAATTATTTTTGAAGTGGAAAATCAAGATTTCCTGTAACTGAATTGATTTAAAAGTGTTTTTAACGATCGCTTAAATACAGAATACGTTATAATCATTGAGTCTGGATAATTTGAATGAATATAAAACCAACCAATTGATAGTAGTTGATGTAAAGTTATCGGCATCAGTTTTTGTTTTCATTTTTTCTTTTTTTTTTTTTGTTGTTGCTCTTCATACTTAACATCAGCTAAACAGAAACGCTGATGTATTATCAGCAACATAAATGAGGTCGCTCATATGGATAATTACTGACCTGATACATCCTCAGACTATTATAATCACATCATTCCCATTAACCAAATTTTCCCCTTTACAATGTCATCGGATCCGCTATCATTAAGCATAAACTGATGATTGATAAAAAAGTACCAAACTGAAAATATATTTTTATATGCTTGGACCACTAAATGATCAAAAAATAAAACGGTAAAACATTCGTTGTGGTTTTTTTTTTTGTTTTTTATGGCAAAATTATCAAATTTGTATACCAAATGTTGTGTATATCATTATCAATTATAAGGACAAATATGAAACACATACACGATAACATGTGAAACTGAATAATAATGAATAATAATTCATATGCTCATTAAATTTCATTAAATTTGATTGTGGCTTCCACATCTCAACTTAATATCCGTTAAATTAATTTAGTTGTAAGTAAAATACAAAGATATTTAAAAGTTTTTTTCGGATACACAAAGTGAACACGGATCATTTTTCGATTCAGTTAATTGTTCGCGATTCATTCGGAATAGTTTAGTTGAGTTGCGTTGCATTGCATTTGAGTTGAATTAAAGCCTACAAATTTTCGAGACCGGATTTGATATGCCAAATGGACAATCGAAAATCGAAATCTCAATACTCAAGTGATGGTCGAAAAAGCAAACAAAAAGCAACGAGTTGACATAGAACGATCGAATGATTCGAGAACGAAGAATGATTGTAAATTGTATTGGTCTGAAAACAGAAAAAGAGAAACTTCAAGCGATCGAATTCGAGAGAAGGTGAAATAACACAAAACACCATAAAAATGTCAATTAAAAAGTCGTGCTTAAATATTTACGAGTATTTTAAGAATTAAATATCATATTACAGCATGTTTAATGTTTAACTAGTGGTTTGCGGGACAATCGATATGCATTAACATGTCGCGTCGTTCACATAGTGGTTCAGCCATATATGTCGTACGAATAACAACATATTGAGATTTTAAAGGTGTGCGATATTCTGATTAAAATGAAATTGTTTTATTTTTTTCCTATTTTTTTTTTTCATTTAAAATTTGCTAAATACAAATGACCACAAATACTAAACTCTGATGGCAACACAGATTTACAAGAATATAATTTCATTATCGTGATAAGATGAGGCAAACAAAAATTCGAAAACCGAAAAAAACACAAATTGTCCGAAGAGAACTTGAATTCGATCGAGTAAATTGTTGTTTTCTTGTTGTGTTGTTGTTCTTTTCTATGTGACTCTTTTTCATTTCCATTGATTCAAAATTTGTGATTCAATGGTCGTTTTTTTCTTTCCTTTCGTCTGAGGACGACTCCGTCACGTGTAAACGATATTTGTTTGATTCACAGTGTGTAACGCATTTCATTTGAAGAGAAACACATAGTCAAATAGAAACGAATAGAATCTGTATAAGAAAAAATGGCAAACCAAATCGGCTTGGAAATGAACAGTCAGTTTACAATGCAAAATGTATGTAGTTAGATTGGCAACAGCAAAATTGTTGCTTAAATAAATAAAAAGAGAAAACAAAAAAAAAAAAAAATAAAATGTTAAATGGCAAATCATGTTAAAATACATTTGTTTTCATTTTATATTTATTTGATTCGATTGAAAATCATGATTTGAATGAAACAAACATTTAATTTGCTT
The DNA here is from genome assembly GCA_000149185.1 of Mayetiola destructor. Taxonomy (NCBI): domain Eukaryota; kingdom Metazoa; phylum Arthropoda; class Insecta; order Diptera; family Cecidomyiidae; genus Mayetiola; species Mayetiola destructor. The sequence continues at coordinate 808,673 of GL501517.1, forward strand.
CTTTGCATTTAATGAATGGATTAAAGTAATTTTTCCATTTTTGTGTTTGTAAACTATTCACAATAATAAAATATGTGAATGAATACCTAAATGATGGTTCAAATCAGGTGCACTTACATTGCACGGGATAATGGATATTGCCGATTGCATCGCATTTTAAACATCAATCGTCAACTGCCACAGTTTATTTAAAAAAAAACCAAAGCCATTCCAAAGTTAAAGATAGTTAATTTTAGATGACTGGCCATAATTTTGATTCTCGTGTATTTTCTCTTTTTCGTTTTCGTTTTCGTTTTGTATTTTGATTCTGATCAATGATTATACTTGACAGACGGTGATGAATCATGTTATCAATGAATCCGAGAAAAATATGGATAATGAATAATGAGTCAAAGGTTACAATTTAATGACATATCTACGATTAAACTATTAAACAACAATATGTAAATGATGTGCTACTGAGCACTGTATGAATTCATTTTGTTTTTGATTTGGGATGACAATTCAATTTTTAAATTTCAAACACGATTCATTCGTATTCCTCAAAGAATTCACACACACACATCCAAACAACAAGTAATGCACATTGCACATAAAAGACCTAATCAAATTATTTCCTAGAATAATCATGGATCGACCATCGAATATAGTATTGTTCTTTGGTTTTATTACATTTTAAAATGTATTTAAATTGTTGTTTTGATGGTTCAAGCATTGCTCACTCATAATGATGAGTATGACATTCATATTTTGGGCGATCAGATGACTGAATGTTTGTCATTGAGCTTTGTGTTAGTTCGTGATTCATGTGCTGACACCAAATCCAATAAATTGAAATTCATTTTTCACTGTTGTCTCAATTCTCATTCCACAAAAAGTAGTTTTTTTTTTCTAATTCATAACTGAGCAACAATGTATAAATGTACAATGAACAATGCACAAAAGCGTCCAGGTTCCATGTTTGATTCAACTTTAACGCAAGTTAACGCTTATGAAACAATAACAATTTAAATGATGATAAAAACAACTTAATTTAAGCGAGAAAGAGAAAGAGAGAGAGAGAAAGAGAGAGAAAAGAGAGAATAACTGAAACGGAACACTATGAAAGCAAAAGAGAATACATTTTTGACACAGAGAAGGTGTAAGAAAAATGTGGTAAAACTGAACAAATATTTTAATTGAAATTGTTTTGCAATGAAGCGGAATGGATGGTCGACAGTAGTCACAGCCAAAGGGATTTTTTAATTTTTAAACATTACATTTGACAAGTTGCAAAGTAGTTATTCATAATGAAAAAGCAATTATATTATTTTTAAAAAGAAAAAAAAAGAAGAAGAAAAAAACGAATGATGAAATGCAGCCGGAGTTTGTGGTGTAAAGTATAAAGTCAAGGAATATAAATATGTAAAATTCATTTGTATTCGACAAAGTTGCACACAGCACATTTAAATCAATCTACGTTTAACTGGTGAGCAACGCGTTTATTTATTTCATTTTCTCTTCTCATTTCTTTCATTAATTTCAATTTTGCACGTTTAACATTGGCCATTGGAAACAAGAAAGCCGCACACAGCAATGCAAATAACCGTACGCAAAAACACAATCAAAAAAAAAAAAAAAAATAAAAAAAAAAAATGAACAATAAATTAATTAGATTGCAATGAAGCGAATTTAATGGAAATATAATATGAATTGAATTGCTATGTATTTAATGCCATGGTACTACATGGTTAGCTACTTGACTCTGTGCACCGCCACATGGTCGGTGTCCAGTGTTTAGTGTTTAAATATTATGTGTATTTGTATTTTGTATGTTGTATGAAACATAATCAGCTTGAAAAAATTTAGTCATGCGCGTGAATTTACAGAATTTATTGAGCGCATGATGTACATGTGCCGCATTTACATTAAAACGGCCAAACTGCATGCAGCACACACACACACACACACATATATTTTCAAGTATTTTCAAATAGATAAGTATGATATTATTATCGTATAACTTGCTTGCTGGCTTGCTGGCTGGCTGACTGGCTTTTTTTTTGCCGTATGACAATGAAACAGCATAGCAGCTCCGAAAGATATATTGAATTAACCATTGAGACGTTCGAGACAAGATAGTAATTTACAATTTACATAAAACAATTAACTCAAATACAACTTAATTCATCTATTACTTTGATAATAATTAATTCATCAATGAAATTATTCATCGAATTTATGAAAAATACTTATATTTATTATGATTAAATGCGATGTTGATCCGTTTGAGCATGACACCGAAGACAGATAGAAAAACAACCACAAAATATACGTTAAAAAAAAAGCGTCCGGCTGTTTGTGAAATATTCTATCAATGTTTATGGCCAATGGAGGAGATATTACCATTGAATTCATTATGTGATAATAACAATAATTCAAAATTCAAATGGAAAATCAATGGAAAGCGAATGCATATTGCATATTATTGTTGTTGTTGTTGTTGTTGTTGTTGCTCAGTGCCGATTTTTTCGCCTCGGTAACCTATAAATGCGCTAAAAATGTAAGACTGATGAAAAAAAAAATACACACGACAACAACAACAATAACAACCAAAAACATCTAATTGGGCAATTTTGATTCGTATTTTTTTCATTTGTTTTTGAAATATTGTACAAAATATGATCACGAAATATGAATTAATTGAATATTTTTGTGTAACAATTGCTTACCAAATTGTACGTTCATAGCTACATTTTTGATACAAAGTTTTGAGTATGGTTCAACGAAGCAAATCATTCGACCATCAAAGTTATTCGACCAATTGAATGAATGAAAAGAGCCAAAAGCAGCACCACCATGAATTTTTCACACCATTTTATCCATATGATTAGTCGAAGTGGAAGCGTGAATGATTTCATTTTTTTTTATTTTTTTTCATTTTGTCTTATCCAACATTAGTTTTGTGCAAAGAAAAAGAAGAACAAGAAGAAGTAGAAGAAGAAAATGGAAAACAAAAACAAAGAAAGCGAAAAATCCAGTAAATAATGGGCATGATGCATGATGATAAGCTGCCTGGTCAATGGGTTAACATTGGATAAACAATGTTCAAAATACAGCGTTTAATTATTAAATGGATGATTCAGAATCCTATTCCAGGCATACAATGGAATGAAGTAGCTAACAGCTTAACTGTACCGTTGGCTCCGATAAAGTTGTGAAATTGTGAAATTGAACTTTGCAACGAAAGATACTTACACGTCTATATGCAAATACATATTTCGCGTTTAATAGGCTGAAAAGAGAAAATGAATCGATCGATTACGGACAGAGAATGTTTGAATCGTTAAAATTAGGGACGAGGAATCAAAACGAAAAAAAAAAATAAAGCAAAAACGAAATGAAAAAAAAACACAAAGCCAAATCTAATCGATGCAAAGACGTGTTGCATGAGCGTGAGATGATAATTTTGGTTTTTGCGCTTTTGATTTTGCATCGATTTTATTCACACAAACAACAACAACAACAACAACAACGATAACGACTACAAACTAGAAAAATTATTATATGTAAATATCGTTGTTTTATGAACTCAAATAACAATTTAAAATACACTGTATGCATACAGCATTTGTGCGCGAGAGTTTTGCAACAATTTTTCTTCTTTTTTTTTGTCTTCAATTTAAGGCAAATCATTTGCTGTAACCGCTTGCCCCGTTTTGGACGATTCTTTTAACTTAATAATTTTGCATCGTTTCAAACTAACTACATAATAGTTATTGCAATTGATTATACTTAACAAAATCATAGCGCATAATTTTCACACAGATACAACACAAATATATTTTTTTTGTGCCTAAACATCGATTGCAATGAAAAAAAAAAAAAATTATTCTTTCTTTTTTTTAATCGGGTCGATGTAAATTGTTTGGAATGGATGGAAAAACAATAACATACAATAACAACATCGAATAACAAAATTGATATTTGATCTGAAATGAGAAAAGGGACGAAAATTTGTTGCGATTATTATTGGCGTCATTCATTCACATTACAAGAGTTTCTTTTGGATTTCTTTTCCAACCACCACTTTCCGAAGACAATCAACGTTAGGCCCTATAAACAAAAACGGAATGTGTGAAAAAAGAGGAATCAGTTTGTTTGTTTTTTTTTCCACAACAGAACCAATTTCGATTAGGAGGCTTTCTTTTAACAGTAGCAATTTGATTTTGATGGCATGCAAAATAAATATTTTATCGTCAATGAGATAAGATAACTGCAAATCTCCATGGTGAGAAATACTAAACGCAAGAGCCACATAGGGGCCCATTGATTGGTGATGGTGTGATCAAAGCCGAAAAGGAAATACGTTTTTTTTCTTCTTCTTCTTCTTCACAGTTTTCGATTTGTGATGGCAATTCGATACAATTTGGAATCAAATTTTTCCTGTGCAATTTATAAAATGGAATTCCGTTGGGCGCAATTACTCGCTCCGGTTCAGTTCAATGTTCAACAATCATATATCTGTGTAAAGTGCTTGTAATTTTTCCTTATTCGAGGTGTATTATAATAATATGTGTATTGTTTGTGCTATACATTCAATATCCAGACTGTGCCATGCATTGGTGCATGAGTTGCCTTCATTTTTATTTTTGTTGTGTGTGTGTGTTTGTGAATGTTTTGTTTTTGTATCACACCTTCTGTTCCCTCGTTTTCATTCCCTTTTTGCCATCAACGATTACAGCTTTGATTTGAATTTTTTTTTCTCCTTCTTCTTCTTCTTCTTCTTCTTCTTCTTTATCATCTATGCTTTGTATTTCCTGTAGCATTCAACCTTAAAATATCCAGCCATCTGAATGGAAGATACGGAAATTGACTTGAATCGAAATTGTATGAAATTTGAGATGTGCTTAAGGTCTATTGGGTATAGCTCTATTTGCGGTGTGTTGTTTTAATGCTGCCACATTTGTATGAAATGAAAACGTTTTGCGTTTGTTCCACAACGTACGACCGAAAATACATATGATTATTATTTTTTTTTTATATTTTGAATTTGAGAGGGTGTGAACCATGATTATGGTTAGGATTTGTTACCATTTGAATGGCAAAGAATAATAATAAATTTTGGTATTTGGTGCAAAGTATTGAATTACACAATTTTTATTATGCATAATATTTTCATGTTGTTTTGCGAACATAAACCATTCGGGGAATGGAGCCATTTGCATATAAATAATGCAATTTTTTTTTTTATGTATATTATATTTTGTTTTTGTCGCTTCATACTTTGAACATATAAACAAGCGTGAACATTGAGCATAAGGATAGAGATGCAAAAGCATGTGAACATATAAAATCCGTAAGGAAATACTTTATCCTGTTAACAATGACATTCATTTTAATGCATCGCACAAATCCTTTGCTAATGAATTCGTCTCTTTTTCCTTTGGCCATATCTCGATCCGACAATTGCTGGAATTTTAGTTTCGATGCTGTGAAAAAATTCGTTGCATCGCTGTTTGAATTTTGAAAATCGTAAATCTTTTCGGTTTTGTTTTTTTTTTTTTTATTTATTTTGTCTTCGTTTCGCCGGCACGCAGGTAAAATGAAAGATTGCCATCTGGGTGTTTCACAATGAAGATACAATTAAAATATTCACATTCCGTTGGTATGTGGAAACTATTGCATTGCAAACAATTTTGGCATAAAAGTCGATATGCGGCATCCAAATCACACACATAACAACACACAATTCGTTGACAAATAAATTTACAAACGTTAAACAAGCTTTGAATGTTCATTCAAAGAAATGTCCATTCATTTTGCCTCTGGCAATGAACCGAAATAAAAAAATTCAAATTCGGTCGACCATTATTTGTGTCCAGCGAGAACGGTAAAGGGTTACGATTTTGGAATTTGATTTCAAAGGTTTTTCTTTTGTTTCATACATTTTAACAGTGTTTGAATTTTGTGTCTTCTTCGGTTAGTCCCTGTTTGCGAAAATGTTATGTGCACTTTTGAACTAAATAGTCTGTAATTCATACACAGAGGTGGGTGGAGAGGGGGTTCATGGACTTGAAAATCTTTGTATCCAAGAAGATAATCAAATTGATCGAAATGACGAGTCAGAAACTGGACAAATTAAATATGTGAAAAAATGGACCAATAGTGGACCTTTTGCTAAAAACAACAAAATCAGTTTTGATCCCCCTTCCGCCGGGATTTCCAATCATGCGCACCTCTGATTCACACATGAAGAATGAAATGAAGAAGAAGAAGCAGCAGCAGAAGAAGAAAAAGAAGAAGAAGAATAAGGAATAAGAACAGCAAATAAAATGAATGGATTACGGAAAGGGTTATAAAAGTTTCAACTAATTGGACTATTCAAATTTTAAATTGCTTAAATTCTTCAAGAAAACAAACACCAAATGAAATGCCTCCCGCTAACTGCTCAGTTTCTTTTCATTAATTTTTCGACTTTGTCTTTCTTTTTCAAGGAATTCGGATATATTTACCGAACTTATTCCACGAACGCATTAAATAAGTTAAATTTCAACTGAAATGGCGATCGTGATGACATAATGTTCATAAAAGTTAAAAAAAAAAAAAAAATTAAAATGTACTCACCGACTGACAATCGCTCAACAGGTCAGTGCAATTAAAATGGCCATATTCATTTTGATAATAATTTTTATAAACAATGAACTAATACATTGGATATCAGTTGATGAGATTTGATCATTCAATTGCTAGAAATGTTCAATTGTTGAGCTCAGCTCAATTCATTTATTTGCTTAGCTGTGCGATAGCTTTCAAACCAATTTGTTTATTTTTTTTCAATTCTAAATCCATTCGATGCTATATTCTAGGAGATTTTCTCAACACCTCATGACAACCAAATCTGATTGTCTACCTGGAAAATCAGTTTTTAAATCCTTTGACCTGTATATAACTGCTAATACCGTACCATAAATTTTTCGTTAAACATTTTACAACTGTGATTTTTGCTTCTGACTTTTTATGACTTTGGTAAATTCGTTTCCATTAACTATCTAGCCATTTGCATCGGAATGCCTTTGTAAAATGAATAAAAACAATGTATTCCAGGCATTGACAAAATAAAAAGAAAATTTTAAAAAACAATAATACAAGCAAATTTTGAGGCAAATGCTAAAGACATTATTTCGAAAGGATAATCTTTTTGGTTAGTGAATAATACAATTAATCTAGCAAACACAGCAGTTGGTCTGTAAAAGAATTAAACATAGCTTGCCTATAAGTATACCAAGAAAAAAAAACCATTGATGGAATTGGTGTTCTCTCATTTAATGGCTCTGGATGATATTGTGGTGCGGGGAGTACGCGAAATATGGAGCCCATTTATTTTCCTTTATTAAATACATCTGAAATTCTGTACACAGTTCAGACATTTTGGAGTTCAGTATCGACAAAATGCGCGTAAATATTGAAGCATAAAAAACTAAAAAAGAATAAACGGATTCGGTCCAGGTGTCTTAAACTATGTTCAATTGCCTCACATGTCCATCAATGATGTTGAGTTACTGATGGAAATGAAACGCATTGGTTCCAATATTCGCATGGATTTTATGTGAATGAAACGAAAACGATCAAAGCAAACAATAAACAACACAATGCACAGCCAATTTCTGGTTTAACGCACAAACACACACTTTCACACACACCAAAAGCAAAAAAAAAACCAACCAAAAACAAATATACAACGATTCGAACATCAGACCATAAGAAATACACAAAAAATAAATGTTATTGATAAAAGTGAACGATTCATTAGACCCGAAAATGAATGAAAGAAATGACGATAAATCGCGAAATGACCAACAAAAGATGTACACAAAAAAAAAAATAAGAGAAAAATGCACCGAAAATAAACAAACAAAAACATTCGGGACTTATCAAGCAAAGCAAAAACTAAATAAAAAATAAATAAATAAAATATTTTTGTTAAATCGTTTGTTGTATCTTAATCTCCGTCTTAATTGTGTTTGTGATATTTTGAATCGAAAGAAAAGCGATAAATTCCATGCAATTTTACACCTAACATAAGCAAGAATTTGTTCCGATGCATAAAAATGAAGATGAAGAAAAAAATAGAGAGGCTGAAACCGAAAAGAATAAGAATGCTAAACGCGTGAAATGAAACATAAGTTGTTAAAAGAATGATGTTGACCAACTGCATCAAGCATCAAGCATCAAGCACCAAACACCAAACGATTCGAAATGGTAAAAACGAAAATGTCAAAGAACAGCAAGCACACAGTGTTTGCAGTTTCTTTTCAGACCAAAGTCATTTATTCTCACAACAATTTTCGAATAAACGCATATAAATATGTTTAATGATTATTTCGGGGAATTTAGCGTTTGACTGGTTCGGGTTTTCGAATTTTCTTCTCCTTCTTCTTCTATGCAATATGCAAGTATCAATGCAATCGAATCCTCCGAATATTTTTTCTGCGTTCGTTTCATCTTTCATTAGATTCCTATTTTCTATTATCATTATTAATAAAAATTGAGGAAAAATGGAATAATTCCACGTAATCAGTCACCATGGTCTACATTTTTGGCATTTTTTTTTTCTTTCGTTTTCATCACCATTATTCGGTGCTTTGTCATCATTTTAACCAATTTGTAGTGCGTATTGATTGCTTTGTTAATATTCAGATTTTCCATGTAAGGCTTCGATGGAGAACCGAGAATCGTGACCTTTTTTTATTTTTCTTCGTAAATTCTTGTTCACAATTTTCCTATAATTCGTTCGACATTTTTTTTTTTTTTTTGAAAAATGAAATATTGAATAGTCATCGGCAATCGGCTATCGGCATCCATACACCATGGACTATGGCTAGTGAGGAGCACAAAATATTTATACAATAATAATAATATTGCATTGAAATGATCGTTTATAACATAATGATGAATTGAATGATTAGCTATAGGCTTTGGGTTATTCAAGTGTGTTTCGGATCAATGCCATAAATTTAAATAAAATAATAATTTGAATGCGTGCACGCATTCGGTAATCATTTTTCAATAATATTAATATAATAATTTGTTTTCGTTTTCATAATTTTTGTAATAATCACACATAATAAATTGTTCATTCGAAAAGACAAACAATTTCAAATGATTTCATTCGAATTATTATTATTATTATTTAATCGGCACGCTCGTTAACCAGAATGTTGCATTTTCATGAAATGGTTAATAGAATGGCATAAGACTCGTGAGTCCAGCGTTTCGTAAGTAAACATATAACAATTCATTGTGAACTGCGAACTAGAAACATAAAACATAAGATAGATGAGGAGTTAATGGCACGGTATACCAGGAATTGTTCATCGATTTAAAATGTTAAATTCTGAAATGAAATAAATTATCCTCAAATCGATTTCCCCCCTCACAAGAAAAATGAAAAAAAAAATGAAAAAAAGAAGGAAAAAAGGTAAATAAATAAATAATAAAAATCTATTGAAATGTTCAAAGTTTCCAAGTGCCATAATGTTGATATATATGCTATCGAATATCAATGTAACTCACCACTCACCAGTATAATTAGGTATCAAATGGAGAAGAAGAAGAAGAAGAAAAAAATGAAATGGAATAAGAATATCGAAGAAAGCCTCTCTAGTCAGCTTATTTGTTCGTTCTGATTGTATTGGGGGCATATAGAGAGATATAGAGAGACAGAGAGGGAGACAGAGAGGGAGAGAGAGAATCGTGCAGGCATAAACAAAACATTTATATTAACAACAATACATGAATTGAGAAACAAGCCCAAGCGTACAATGTTTTGTTCGGGCTAGAAAATGATCTGTACTTAGTTACACCCCGCTGTGGAGATAACACTTTAAAATGAAACATTTTATTTATTACCTTTGTTTGGAAAATGTATATTGATGCCTATCAATTCTATTCCCCATATTAATGCTAAACTCAATTCTGAGCACCGAATAGAGTTCCTGATTTCCATCGAACTAATTTTCTTCTTCTTTTTTTCTCTCTCTCCATCTCTCTCTCCCTCATTCTCCTTAATTTGACTACATATTTCGCCTTCTTCATCTCGTTTGCTCTCCGGTTCGATTTCCTATTTTATTGATCGAATCACCAAACTAACTGTGTCCACGGAAAATGAACATAGCTATAAAAACGAATAAAAAAAACGACACGCACACACACACACACACTCACACACAATTTACAATTTATTTATCACCACAAAGGTAATGAAGATAGCATGAATTCGTTTTCGATGTTTGTTCAATGTTTTCATTAGAATTAAAACATATTTTATGAGATTTTCCGTCTATTCTCATCTTCGTGGCTCATGGATTTTTAGCTCATTTTCGTTTTTTTTTTTCTTCTTATGCGTCTCTCATCTCTGTCCCATGTTGAGAGAGTTTAAATTTTAAAAGCAATAAAATCAAACTACAACCACACCAAACAAAATGATTAAGATAAAAATGAAAAATTTAAATTGATTAATCAAAAATAATTATAAAGAAATCTGAAGCGCTGTTTTATTGGATGTACGCTGTGAGGCTGTGATCCGGTTCACTGGCTGGTGATTTTATTTATTATTGAAAATGCTCTCTCGATGGGAGAATTCATTCTAATCAATTTTCAATTGGTGAATTACTTGGAAATCATCGTGATCACTTTGTTAGCGCTAGCGATGATTGAATGAAATGATGGAGCGAAAAAAAAGACATAAATAAGAAGAAAAAAGAAAAAGCAAACGAAAAGCGACGTTTGAATCCATCATTTCGATGTGATCTTTATTATGTTCTATTGGCGTTCATTACATCGATCGATTTTCTCACTCAATTTCGGAAAGTCATTTGCAAACATTCAAAAGCAATTGTGTGTTCGCACTTTCGACAAAAATCGCATTGAATTTTTGCACTACTTCGTTTCGTTAACAAGACCATCAAAGATGATCAATTTCAAGGCTGGAGAGAAACCAAGGAAATTGCACAGAAATTGAAAATTCACAACGGTGCGAAATAAATAAATTAAATGTTTCAATGTAATTAATTATGGTCGGTCCGGTTAACAATCTATTTATAAGTCTAATTGGTTGCAACCGCGATAAGAGCCTAAACGCTCGCAACGAGTAGAGAATATGAGACAAACAAAAATCACAAAAAAAGGAAAGAAAAAAAAGTAGTAACAAAATAAAAACGATCAAAAGAATACAAACAATGGTGTTCTTCGACGATTTTACATCTGTAAACGATTCTGACGGTCGTTATATATGTTTTCTGATAAACGAACAAACTAAATTTAATGAGGCAAACACAAAATCAAATAAATTAATAAAAAGCATCCTCAGCTGTAGTTAGCTGTGAGAGAACGATACGGCCAACGCGCAAAGATAATCAGAAATGAAAACGGATTCGTTTTCTGGTTTGTTTTGTTGCACAAGATGCTGAATAATGCCCAATTCGTAATGAACGCCAATCTACACTCTTTTTTTTTCTCTTTTTGGGCCCACGTTGAGCCATCAGAAGAATTATTCGGTTTTCGGGCCAAAACTCCGACACAAAAGTATTGATGTATATCTGTATTCTGTGTGAATGAATGATAAACGGTTTTAGCTTTTCGTCCATTCTCTCTCCACTAGCTGATGCCCCTTGACTAGGGTTTTCCATGCAAATGTGTTCTGCATGAAAATTTGTTGGTTTTATGGAGTGGCACAAAAATTCTGAAATGTCAATACAATGTGTTAAGCGATGCAACAATCACCAATTCGCGCGATGTCCTTTTCTTCGATTCATCTGGACTCCAGATCTCCATCTGGAGATCGATTCACTTTTTTTGTCTCTGTTTCTGTGATTATGATATAAGCAAATCCAAGCAATGGCACTACAATTTGATATGTACAATATACAATTTGATTGATTGAAGCAGAAAATTATGATGTTCTAATGTATGCGACCAAAATTCCAATTCATAAATATCAAATCATTTAAGAAGCACATTTTATTTAGAGGTTTTTCTTTAGTTTCGATCATTCTCAGGTATTCAGACCAGATTCCGGTTACGCAGGCCATTTTGCAAACATTTTAATTGATGAATAATTTATGTGTCATTTTGGCGGTATCTTTTAACCGTCAGCATTTCCTTGAATCGATCACAGGCCTGTGGTCTACAGCTGCACGTAAGTACATCATTTAAATTGTATCACATCTGTACAAAACAAAAATCAAAAACGATAAAAAACCAAAAAAAAAAAATTAATCAAAAAGCGAATACATTCCAGTAATTTTTTCCCAATCATATATGCCGTGTCCATTTCAACTTTGAATATGTGCAAATGCATTTATGCATTGCATTATTACTATTCATTCTATCAGTTGCATTCGAGTTACCGTTCATTTGACTTCGAGAATTAAATATACAGCACTCAAAAACAGATCAATTGAAAATTGATGCTTGTGATGTGGAAGAGAATTTAAAAAAAACAACAACAACAACAAAACCAAATTGAATTGGACACAAAAATCAAACGAAATCAATAAAAGCGTCGTTCCCCGTAGACGTGGAAAAGAAAAGTCGTTAATTTTTTCTTTTAATCGCGTATAATTTCAATGAAATAATTTTCATTGGATTCCCGCATTCCATCGTCCGGCATTTTTTTTTTGTTTTGTTTCTTTTTTTTGCTTTTTCTTCCACTTCGCTCGCGTTTCGTTCTCAAATATATTTACCATAATATTGTGAGCTGTTGCATGCAGAGAATTGGATATGTTATCATGCTTCATGAAATAAAAAAAAAAAAACCAAAAATTGCAATCAATCGACTGTCGACAATTATCGGTCGATCGGTCGATCCTTTATTCATCGAATAAATGAACGTAAAGATAGCGCACGGGTGAAAAATACTAAAAACCATTATAAATATTGACATAAACCAGAGTCAAAATTTGGCAGCGAAAATATTTCGCTCTTTTTGAGCGATGGTGGTGCCCTCGACAACATTGAATTTTCGATTCTGAGCACTTTTATTTATATTTTTTTTCTATTTTCCTTCCGAAATATTAATCCGACGGTTTATCGATTGCGTCATAAATGAAAAATTATTAGATTTTATGTTTCAAATTACATATTTAAGTTTTAAATTGCATGTGCATTCAACGAGTCATATTCATCATATGAAATGTATTATGTTCGAGACAGATGGCGCCACACAAAAAACGACTTAACTTTTCGTACATATTTTCGATATTGAGAGAATAGATTAATTTCCTTCATTGACATAAACAGCAAATCGTTAACGTAAACGAATATACAATACGCAAAAAGATATCAATAAAAAGGTTCTTTTTGCTGCTGCTGCTCCTTCTTCTTCTTCTTCTTCTTTCTTCTTTTTTCTTTTATTTTCTTTTCTTTTCTTTTTAATATTAAACGGCATGAGTTCATAAAAGTTAATTTTAATTGCTAACAACTTCATTAGTTTGTTTTGAATTCATTTTGAAGGTGACAGCAAACAGATTGTTGGCATTGCGTTTTAAAATATACAGTATACCGATCGCATTATTAACATTATTATTATTGAGACATTTACTCTTTGAAAGGTAATTCGCACATGCGAACAAACATCCATTTTATCATTTTATTCATTTATTTCATTTTGTTGAAACTTCGAAGCATAACATTAATATGAGCTCCCTTTTTTTTGCCTCTCTCTCTCTCTCTCTCTCTCTCT
>GL501517.1:846156-877181 GCA_000149185.1 Mayetiola destructor
TTCTTCTTTTTCTTCTTTCTTCTTTTTATTCGATTGATGCGCTTGACGCATATAACTTCTTCATTTTTCGATCGGTCCCAAGATTCGTGCACTTTCCAAATACTAATGACTTAATCATATTATTATTTGTTTTTATCGTTTATGTCTGCGGTTACAGGTCGCGCGAGCGTACACATCTACGCTCTACTATATGTGTCGTTTGTTTTTTTTATTTTTATTTTTTTTTTTTTTTGTATCCCCAACGAAATCGATTTAATATTATTTTTATAAATGGTGAATGAATTTATTATGAAGATGTTTGAATGTTCAGCACAGCAAGATATAAGCCTTCTGGCATTTAATTGCAAAGAAAGTCGATGTATTTTATTTGTTAATATTCAGATTAAATACCATTCCATATTCACATCAACACAAATAATAATATAATAATATTACACACTGATTAGTCTTGTCGATTGGGTCGTTGATTTCTTGCTGCTTCGATGGTTGCTGCGTTCTTCTTTTTTTGCCATTCGTTCCATTCTTTTTTTGTGCGAACACATTCGCTAAATTCATAAATGAATCCAGTTTTTGTGTCCAATGCCTCCGTAGTGCATGTATTTCGTTAAATGCATTTTATTTTATTTTGTTTTTGCTTTTCGTGTGTAAAGTCGTTTTTAAGTGTTGCGTTTTTCATCTTAGTGGTATTTAAATAAGCATCGATGTTGAATTGATTGGCCAAAATGTCTGCCATAAACTGATAAGAACACTTTCAACCCCAATTAAAAAACAAATAAAAGAAACTTAAACGTTGAGTCTATATTCAAGTCTGCTATGTACAATGTACAGGTCACATGCTGTTCTCTCTCTCTCTCTCTCTCTCTCCTTCGCTGACAAAATCACTGACTGTTCGCTGTCCACATCAATACTAAATATTAAAACCGACGATTGATCGAAATCAGTTTTGTTTCGAAAAGATTTCACTTAAGATCCAAGATAAGCATCAGCCGACGGCTTTAACGGATAATTAGAAAACAGCATGAAATTCACTCACCATTTAGAAGTTCCAATTATCGAAAAATAAACTGAAAAATCAATTCAATTAAAAAACAATCGTTTGTTTTGTTTTTAATGTGTGCACTTTATTATATTTCTTGTTCAATGCATTGTTGTTGTTGTTGTTGTTGTTTTTGTTATTTTTCGTATTCATTTTCAACATAATTTTACTTCTTCTTTTCCATTTGTCTTAAATATACATTCACAAGCATTGTCTGATGTTGGTTAACAATTTTGAATGTATACAAAAACATTGTCTCCCTGATTGAAAAAAAGAAATGATGCATAAAAACAAACACCTTTTTCTTCATTTTTGTCAACCTTTTCGTTTCGATTTTCCAACTCGAAATTCATGTTCTTTGTTCACGTTAAATCATTTCAGAGAGAAGACATCAAAATTTCGATGGTTTATTTGTTGTATCACTTATAAATGGCTAACATCAGACAATAGTTGATGAGATAATAATATAATAAGTATTAAGAATTTCGAAGAGAAACACCTTCATTTGATCGGTACATTTTTCTTAATTCGATTATTTTATTTGATTTTTTCTTTTTGTTAATAAATGAAACTTTTGCATTATCTTATCAGAAAAATTGATTTCGAAATTAATGAACGGATATCATTTTCAATATTCAATGTTCAATCTGTGTGTGTGTATAAATTAAAATTGTTTCATTTGTTTTTTCTTTTCTCTCTCTTATTGAACTATTTATTTTGCTTCATTTCTTTCAAATATTCTTTTCAATATTTTTGAATATTAATTCCAGTTTTTGATAGATATTCTGATCAAAATCATATTAAAATGTCTTATTATCGCTAATGTCTATGAATGCTATTTAATTTACAGCTAAAATATTTGAAATATTTATTTTTGAGCTTTTGTCAATATCGTTGTCGATTTGATATTCTGTTTTGTCATCGGTCATATTTCTCCATCCAAAACGTTTTCTTTTTTTATTCCTTATAATAATAATAATAATAATAACTATAATTTGTATTGAATCGTTGACCAATACAATTACTTGATATCAATCATTCGTATGGATTTTATTGTGATTTATAATTGGAGAGAGGAAAAATTGCTTGGACGTTGAGATTGGATTTGATTATCATAAAATTTATAAATATTTACAAGCAAAAAATGGTGAATGTTGAACAAATAAACGAAGATGAAATGTGTTGTGTGCAACTGTATTTAAAGCACCGCATGCAGCTAAATCAATGTTTCCAAATTGAAATTAAGAGATTCAATTAATATATCAATATTATTTAAGTGGAATTATTATATCAATTGTAATAATGGGCGCGCTCTAAATCGATGATCAATTACATATATTAATAAAAATTATTCATCATAAATAAAATCGAAAGGAGAAATCTTCGATACTTAAAATGATGGCGTTCCTGCGTTTTCCGGAAAATCAAATTAAAAATATATGTTAAACCGATTGTCTAATCAAAACACACACGAAAAAAAAAATCTAAAATCGATTTTATTTGCTATAATTATTATAATTACTCATTTTTTTCTCTCTCACACACTTCATTTTTCAAATAAAAATAATTCCAATAATTCTGCGTCTATCTGTGGATAAATTGTACTTTGTTCGACAGGTTTGCCAGTTTCTCAATTTGTCCTTGCTTCTTGCCATGGAACTTAAATTATTATCATCCAAAAAAAAAATGATTTTATTCTCAAAATGAAATGATATTCAATTCTCGAATTGTCCCGAAAGAAGGAAATGGAAAAATGGAGAGAACAATGTCAATTTTTCTTCCAAAAAAAATTGTTGCTTTTAATTAATCACTGGGAGGAAACGTTTTTCCGCACTATCAATTAAGGTTTTCATAGATTTATATTTGGCACAGCTATACGAATAAACCGAAATGAAATGTAATGAAATAAAAGAGAAACAGCACATACCATATACCAATTTGTCGGTTTCGTTGTCGAAAATCCGTCAATCTTCTTTTCAAACAATTATCAATGAAAATTTTCGACGAACGGATTATGATCGAGATGCGGATCACATAATATGAACGGAAAAAAAAACACGATCCATTTCATTGTTTCAAATCAATTCAATCCATTGTAGCACATTTTTTTAATGAATCATTTTTCGTTGCCCAAAATTTTTCGTTCAATTGAAGAAAAAATTCCAGTGAAAGTATCGATGCATGGGATAATGGGGTTTTGTCTTCTTCTTCTTATTCTTTTTAACATGACACCCAAAGAAAACGAAATTCTTTTCATCCAACACTGTGTTTGGTGTTTGTGTGTGTATGTACGTGTATTAATATCCATTTAATGAGGTCCACCATGCTCATCATCACTGGAACAATCATCCATTTCCATATCAATCATTTCCTCTTCATCATCGTAGCTACCGTCATTATTATTCGAATGATGGCCACCTTCGCCTTTTGTATCATCCTCTTGCTGCATACGTTTATGTTTCGTTCGACGATTTTGAAACCATACTTTCACCTAAACATCCAATGAAACGGATGACGAAAAATAATCAAATATAAAAATAAATTAGTATTCCATACTGAATGAATATCGCAACCATAAATGCATTATCTTCAATTTCGATTACTGAACAAAAACAAAACAACAGATGAATCCATCAGCTTATGATAATATTTAAATGGCAAATAAATTGGCCATCATTTTGACATTGCCTCTTAAAAACCGATTAAATGCACCAATTTCAAGCATACCATCAATTAAAATTTGAAAATTAGAGGGGGCGCACAAAAACAACAATTGAACCAAGTTCTGTGCATATTTTGCCGGTTTTTATTAAAACACGTCAACAAATATGTACCCAAAAAATTTAATTTCACTTCAAGGATATCAAATGAGTGATTATGATGATGACGACGACAAAACACTATTCTCCACTGTAAGCGTGTAAGCGTGCACATTGAGCCAAATATTTTGGCTGGAAAAAAATAAATATTTCATAATATCCAATAGCGATGATACACACCTCATTTATTCTCGTTTGTTATGATTAATAAGAAAATCATCCATTTGTTGAACCTAAATTTAATGCAATCATTCGGGATTGACGGCACATGAAGAGCCAATGGGGTGTAAGAATAGCTGAATTTTGTTTTTCTTTGTGAGTTTGATGTGCGCGATCTGTGTTTGCACATCATTTTAATACTTTCATCACTCTTCGGGCCAATTATGTTTTTATTTACCGATCAATTTGAGCAATGAGCGAGATATTGTTGTTTGGCTCTTCGTTCATCGTTCATCGTTCTTCGTGGCTTTCTCGGCCACATACACATAAAATACATAATAAGAGCATTATAATAACAACAATATAACAATAACATGAGCACGTAAAACGTTTAACACCACCCTCAATATGCGCACGCAAGCTATACACAATAATATAACCATGGTCCTATCATTTGGCGTATCGTTATCGTATTTATATTTCCCTTCGGTATTCCCCAACCATTTTCCGATTTTCTTAAATGGTGGCTGCCACAGTGTTCCTGCTTCTGATAACTGATTTGATCTTTATGCATTGTGTGTATGTATTATGTGTATAGTGTATATGATTCTTTCATGTTGTTCTCCGGTTATTGCTTGTTTGTGTAATTGATAGGTTAAAATATTCAACCGCTTAACGATTGTTAACGAACTGAAAGTGTAGCGACTACCATTTTCCCATTTTGTAAATGCTTATAATCGAAACGAGCTCAAAAAAAAATCAGAGATGGGAGTTTACTGAGAAAATTCAATGAAAATGATATACACCAAAAAATACGGCAGTGTGCAGTGTGCATTTAGTGAGCATTAAACACGGGCACTGTAAATGATATTATTATAATGAAATGTTTTTTTTTTTTGTAACGCGCTTGTGTCTTTTGATGGTGCTCAAACATTATCCATTATAATAAAACGTTTTTATTTTTCCTGCCATATTGCATCAATGTATGTGCGGATTTTATTTATTCATTTTTTTTTTTTTGCTTTTTTTTTTTCAACAAGGCGTTTTTATATTTATACAAATGGGCTGCCATCAAAAAATTGCACGTTCTCTGTTACGTTCATTCTTTTTTTTTTTTTGTTTTGTTTTTTGTTCTTTGTCTTCTTCTTCTCATTTTTATTTTTTGCTCTGGTCTGCAATTTTTTTTCTTTCGCTTGTATTTTGTTTGATTGTCGCTGGTGAACATGCTCGATGTCACAGCCAAATAAATCAGCACTCACATTGCCTGATAATCGAATGCATTATGACTGAATGCGTAGAGCATTTTGTGCGTTGTCTTTGTGTATCATATTTCATCGAATGTAATTCATTGCATCCCCACATTCATGAAATTAACGGTCACAAATAACGCAGGCTCGAACGTGATTCTAATTTACAAGCACCCGTGTAGCTTCAGTAATCAGATGATGAGAAGAAGCGACAAAACCAACAAAAAAAAAGAACACAAAATATCGTTCAATACTCCGGATGGCCCAGAGTAAAACAACGAACAAAGCACAAACAACACAAAAAAAAAATAATTGTCAATTATTCGGATTGTTTAGGCTACGCATTTGAACAGTTTTTCACAGTCGAAAAATTTTTCTCGTTAGAAATAAATGTTTGATACATGACAGTTTACATGAATTGCCAACAATAAATCTAATTTGCCAAGCTTGTTGGGTATTTATGTTAAACACATTTTTCATGTCTCTTTTGGACCAAATCTATTTGATTGTGTGCGATTGCCGTTTTTATTTGTTTCATTTAACGTTTTATGATATGGGTATTTGGTATTTGGTATTTGGCATGAATACCATTTTTCTATCTATTCTTTTGCTTGAATGTTAAAGGGATTCGTTCGAAACGTGTTCGTTATGGCTGATCATCAAAGTATGTGTGAAACAATGAATTGTTACAAAACGTTGATGACAATACAACAATTTATGACCGAACAATTGTTGTGTTGTTCAACAACATAAAATAAAATCGAAACGAAAAAAAAAAATCATCCCCCAAAATGAAGTTCTCAATCAACGACCGATAAGTGGCTCCCTTCATTTTTGTATTTGACACAAATGTGCATGTGTGTGTTTGTGTGTTTTGCAACAAATAACAATCAAACAGAACAAGTTCTAGATGAAGCAAAAAGGAAAAAAAAAGAAAAGAAGAAACCATTTAATTTGCCCCATTTTATATCAATTCATTTATTTGATTGTAGCGCAAATAGACAAAATGGCGTTTGTTCAAAAGGCCATTTGCCAAATTGAGTTTTCCTTCCTATGGAATTTGTTTTTTTTTTTTTTTTGTCTTTTTTTTCTCACCATTTTCATTAAAAGCTATCAGTGCAAGCAATTCCGCATTAGAACTCAAGAATCAAAATCATTTCTCATTCAAGTTTTTATTGCTTCGACTTTTCTGTTGATTTGTTGGCCTCATTGAAAATGGAAACGATTGCGCGAACACATAAATATTGATAAATTTGTTTCGGAAAGTGGAAATGAAACGAGACGGATGAAAATATACATATATATAATAGCCGTAAATTAAATGAGCAAAATTGGCTTCTTAGTGTCGTGTATAGTATATACCGCATACGCGAGTTGATTTATCCGATGCTTTTGTAAATTTGAAGTTTTATTATTTTCGTGGCTTTATTCATTTGGCATTTAGCATTGCACAATCAGATATACAGTGGAAGTAATTCATCTTCGTTATATTACTATTGCTGAATGGAATGCATAGTAAAATGGAATAGAAAAATTGAAATCGAAACGAGAACAACAATTTGAGCGCATGGATTTTCTTTTTGACATATGTTTGATGAATTCCAACGCCATTTAACTGTTTAATGAACGACATTATGTGTTGAGTAACAGAAATGTACCGATAATATTGATATTGGTTGGATTGTAACTGCAATAATGGCAACACGATGGCTGTGCAGAGCGTCGAATTGCATTGAGTGCCGACAACAAACTACAATGAAAAAGACGTTGTTAATTGTTCCTCAAGAATTCAAACATCAAACACGAACAACCATGAATGGAATACAATTGAGCGCAATGAATATTTTATTAATTCAATGCAATTCAGTGTGTGTATGTGTGTGTGTGTACGAAAACACACATCAAAACAAATCGGGGGTGAATAAATTAGCCACACGCCATATTTTGCGCAAAATATCGTACTCTCGATTTTGTTCTTACATCGTTAGTGCTATTTTTTTCTTTTTTGGTGTGTGTGTGTGTGCTTTTTATAAATTCAATATAACATTTTTATGTTACTCAATTTCGCCTCACAAATATATCATATCGTTTTATTTTGAAGTTTTTGAAACTAATTGAAACTAAATCGACTAAAATGGACACATGCATACAATTTACAATGTTATTTTTTTTTTCAAACTGAAACTATTTACGATTGTTAAGGACATGTGGATCGCACAACAAAAAACAGAAAATTGGCATATCCCAGAATCTTCAGCTAACACACACGCTTGGTTTGAGTAAAATACCTAGTGGCCTTTATTCATATTTACTCATTAGAATTAAATTCTTTTTGTGTTTGTTGGAATTGACAATCGTTCGGACGAACGAATGGCATTGGTGAATTGGTGCCAACAATCAACAAAAACATAAGCGAAAATCCTTTGTTTTTCGGTTCATTTTTATTGTTATAACCTGTCGTCGATTGCTTATATGCACCTATATTTTCGGTTTTGTTGCATCTTTTGTCTTTATTCAGTAATTTTAACCATTTTCATTGCGTTTGATAAATGATAAATTGAATATTATAGAAATAAAAATATATTGGTTACATTGTGCTGGCTACATACCTGTGTTTCGGACAAATTCAATGCTTGAGCAAGGGCCTTCCGTTCAGCACCAACCACATATTGATTACTTTCGAACGCATGCTCCAATTTTAATAATTGACCGGGTGAAAATGCAGTTCGTACACGTTTTGGTTTTCTAAATGGATGCAAAAGGAAATCTATGCAAACGAAAAAAAGAGGAAAAGAAGACAAAAGAGAAAGAGAATGAAAATAAAAACCAAGCTGGTAAACGTGTGGTCACAAATAAACTATAATTTCAAATCAATCGAATCGTTTCGAATCATCGATTAACCACAAAACGTTTTTACTAATGATTGAATTGCTCGAATTCATCGCATTCAAACTAATCACAACAATGATTTACTGGAATTTTGTGTCGATATAACCGGCAGCCGGTATTCAAATTAACTTTAAAATCGGTTTCTATAGGACAAAATACCCCCCGAAAAATACATTTGATAACACTGTACATTATACATTCAAAACACTAATAATAATAAATCGATGGCAACCTCAACGATGCCATTTACATATGCATTGAAATTGAATTCAAACTCATTTTAATGTGTTTAACTTTGTTCAACAATTCTAGGAATGATATGCATTTTGGATGCTTTGTATTTGTTTGCTTGTGTGAAGAAGAAGAAGAAAAAAAAAATGTAAGTCATACGGAGAGGCATTGATGATGGCGTTGTTGGGTCTTTTTTCCCCTACAATTTGGATTGTTGGTCATCGATTAGCAATTTAACAAACGGTTACCGTATCAAATTAGAATACAATACGAAAATAATGTGTATTTATCTTATTACACATTGTTTTGTGAGATGATGTTTGGATGCTTGGGCCTATGGCCAATGCCCAATAAAAGTCGAACAGTTAAACATGCAAACAATGTCCATATTTCGTTGTAAAGAGAGAGAGAGAGAAAAAAAACAATACGAAGACAAAACCAAAGCAAATTAGCTTTGAATGAAGTGGATGGATTCGGAACAAAAGCCTTATACACTACACATTCTGTCCATTGCATTTGAAAGAATGACTGAACCGGCAAAGAAGGAAGAGGAAAAAAAACAAATACAAAAATGTGATTGAGTTTAGGTGAGGTGAAGCAATGCCATTCGATGCTCACTATTAGTTTTTATTCATGAGCTGAATCATACACACGAACTATGCTTACATGGCAGCCTAAATAGACGGACAAACATTAAAGAATGAGGAGAAGAAAAAAAACACACACACGAAAAACAGCCACAATCATGCAATTTAACATATTAAAAGCGTGGCATCAGGCGCCTTCGTTGATCACATTTAACGAAAAAAGAAATAAAAAAAAAAGAAGCAAATTCAACGATGACGAAAAACACACACACATACACACACAGGCAGGGGGCACCGATCACAGATACTAAAAACCGAATTGAAAATAAACGAAAACAGTAACTGAAAAAGATAACGAGAAATTTGTAAGCGTAGTGTATCAATTTCACGATTAAATATTGCAAAATTCGATTAACAAAGCCGTAAAGGTATCGCCATCACTATCGGTTGAACCGAACTTGGACGATATTGTTTTTCGATAAGTATATCGATTGGGTTTCTTGTATGGACATCAGTTATCGGTTGGACACACACAAACTGAAAACTTTAAATCGAAGCGCATCGAAAATTACACATTACTGAATGCATTGAGGTTCCACTCAACAAAAGAGCAAACAAAAAAAAAAAAAAAAAAAAAAGAAGATGGAAGTTCGGAAAGACGAACGATCCAACTAAATAAATTCAGTCGATTGACAAGAGCAAAATGAAAAGTTATTAGCGGTGTTTTATTTGTTTGTGTTCCAAGAGGCGACTCGCATCGTTTGGTATTTTTTTTTCTTTTTTTTTGGCTCTGTCTTTTGGATGCATCTTTTCACATAGCGCATCATTTACGATATTTTGTTGTGTAATAATATGCATTGAATGCCATTGATTTCATTTAATCAGATTGTTCTGTCGCTTTGTCTTTATTCTTCGTGTCTTTTGTTCTATAACTACAAATTGTGATCACACGAAACGAACAATCGAAACTGAATTTCTTTCAGTCCACAAACCGAACGACCAAACCAAACAAATACAAAACCGAACGAAAAAAAAAATTACTCAAAGAAAGAATAACAGTTCTGTCTTGTTTTTTCCTTTTTTTTTTGTTTCTTTCTTTTGTTCACTCTTTACGAATTACGAATGATACAAATTGAAGCGTGCTTTGTTTCAACCTCACACTCAATCACAGTGAAAGCAATAAAATGTACAGTTTTAATTACAATAAGCCAGATTAGTTACATTTTAACGTTTACCGGCCACAAAAAATTCACTAATCGCAATGTTTAAATCATTTTGATCATTTCAAATTTCATTCATTCAATAAGAGCCAGTGACCAGTAACCAGTAATCAGTTGTGTGATTCATTATTTTAATTTTAATCATAACTGACTCATTATTTTACAACAATAAAAAAAACGAAAATGAACTTACTGCCTGGAAAATGTGGAAACATTCGACCATGTCGGCTCAAAAGCCACGGATACAATGGATATCCTTCGCGTGCCATGGCTGGATTCATTAAATGAGATTGTGGTGCATGTCGAAATGGTCCTCCCGGTACAAATCCTTGTTCGGCTGCTTGTCGTTGAGCCATTACAGTGGCCATTTGTATTTGTAATAGATGTGGATTCGCATGACCACCAGCACCACCTAATCCCAAAAATGATGGTAAAGTCTTTTGTTCTACTAAATTGGCTGGTGGAACCATTGGCATTGGTCGAATCGGTCCGTTTGGATGATTCTCTCTAAATGTACTGCAAAAATTAGAAGAACGACAAAAAAAAATGTAATGCCAATTGCAAACTTCATTCGGCCATACATCGGATCCAAATGTATCGAATCGTTTGATGAATGAATCGCAAAAACAAAATCTTTAAAGAGTAAAAAAGACGGGAATGGGAAAATTTCTATATTTACCTAAATGGTAATGGAACAATTGGTGATGATTCGTTGCTATTCGGATTACTTCCGCTACTATGTAAATTGTTATTGTTTGGACCGGCATTGCCTGGTGTCATGCTATTATTATTAATATTTGTATTATTATTATTGTTGGTTGTTCGATGAGGCGACGGCGATCGCGATTTTCGTGTGGTATTTTCTTCCGTCGGTAAACCGGTGTGGGCTGCATACGGAGCTGATGGGCTCAACGATGATTCACGTCTATTTGTTGAAAAATCAAATAAATTATGACGCGTTTCTTTATCATTTCCATTTCGAAATTTGCTATGACCATCCGGATTCAATGAATCAGATGACAAACGTAATGCTCGAGCAATTTCCGTTTGATAATCGTTAAATTTAAAATCATTTCGATTATCTTTTGTTGTTTTATCACCAACAATTGAATCGATGCTGAAACCAATTTTTGCTTTTGATGCTGGCATTGTGGTTAATGATGTTGGCGTTGGTGGTATCATTTTGTTCAATCGAATGTCATCAAACAAATTGAAATTCTTCAATCGTTCGTGGATTTCTTTTTTTTTCTTTTTCTTTTTCTTTTTATCGGTTTGTTTTGCCAATGAATATAATTTCCTTTGAAAAGTACTTTTTCTCACTGATTCCTTTTTTCTTCTTCTTCTTCTTCTTCTTTTTGGTTTGCTTTTATATTCATTCAATTCAATGCTTGCACACACACATACACTCAATTTGCGCACAAATCGGCGCTATATTTTTTCCAAATATTTTTTTTTTCTTTTTTATTCGGCAAATTTCGTAGGTCCATTCAATGATTGCCGATTAAAATACTATGTATTTTGAGTTTATTTTTTGCTTTTCATCTCAATCACTTCTCTAGGACTTAATATTCATATATTTTTTCCTTCTCTTCTGTCAAATTCGTAGGTTTTTTGTGCGCTTTTTTTTCTTGTTTTGTTCACTGCGAATCATCTATCGCCTCAGGTGTCGATGTGATAATTTCCAATCTTTTTGAGCACAATATCACTAATGTAAAAGGAAAAAAAAAATAATGCTCCTGAAGCCCCGGTTATTCTTTAACCGAATTGAGAAACAAAATTATTCTGAACTTGAAAAAAAAAACAAAAAAAATTGCATTTGAAAAAACACGAACGCGATGGCAGAAAACACGGACAAACGCAATTCGAAATACAACGATAGAACCACTTTGAATTTGAAATTTTTGGAACGAGCGATTGTTTACAGCATGACAATCAGTCAGTGCGTTTCGTTCGATACGTGTAAAAGCGCTAAGAAACAGCGACCGCTTGTGTTGAATTCCAAACGAAAACTAAACCACACGTATTCCGATTAAATGTTGAACGAAATTCAAAGACACAGACAACCAGACAGACATTCAAACCGTTATTATACCTTTTACCTATGCTCAATACGTTTCCAAGCATTTGCTTCACATCATGTACATGTATTATGTGTTATGGCAGTGTGCAATAATGCATTCAAACATAAAATTCGAATGGGAATAAAGAAGAAAAAAATGGGCTGGACTTTTTCGTTACATACATTATAAATGATGTGTGAATTATTGTGTGCATGTAGTCAAAACCCGGTATAAAAATGAGTATGTATGCGTATAATGTATGACGTATGACGTATGACTGTAAATAGCAATAACAACTGGTTTGCGCACTGCGTTGCTCTCTGTGTATATTCGGTGTACATTGTAATTTGTATATTGTACAGCATACCTATTTCTTTGCAAATGTTGCGATGAATATGTGTGAATATTTATTTGAATTGTACAAACACAAAATTATCATTCTCAATGCTGATTTCAATTATGCACCACCAAATGAATGAATTGACGATGAACCAAACAGAGACAAACTGAAGTGATAGAAAGAAAGAGAATCAGATAAATAAATCGTATTCGTTGTTTTTTATTCTAAGGCACACACACACACACACACACACACACACACACACACACACCGGCTATTGTTAAACAAAAATGTGTTTGCTGTTCCACCCAATACGGAATATCTTATGGTTGAAGGTTTCAATAAAGAGGCGGTTCCATTTGCTTTTGCATTTTCATTTTCAATTCTATTTTGGATTTGATCATTTTATTTATTTTTTTTCCCCCTCGTTTTGAATATATCGTCGATTTGCTTCATTTTGGTTCATTCTTTAAGATTGTTACATGATTTCAATCGTTTTTCCCCCCGACGGTTGATTTTTTTGTCGCCCTTTAGTTAGTTTTCATTTTTCTTTTCTTTTTCTTTTTTTCCCCCCCTTTTTCGTCGCATTTTCTCTTCGTGCAGCCAACAATTTAGCATTAATGTTTGTTTAAAGTGTAGAAAATCGTGTGTTATTTTAGTAGATGGACGTGGAATATGCGAATGCTATTCATTTGATGCTCAACTCCTTCGGTCGTGATTATCTTTTTATTGTAATATACATTGTACAATGTATAAAATGTACAATGTACATGTATGCATGTACAAATTGTACTTGTATGCCTGGATGCTTGGATGGATGGATGGATGAATGTGTATACATTGAATTGATAAAAATTGTTGGAAATATTTCCTTCATTCATGCGCTTCTTCACATTCAAACTGCTTTTTCATTTTAATTTTGTTGTTGTTGTCGTTGTCATTGTCATTTGTATCCTTCTGTAAAATCATTCAATGAGACTCATTCAACCCATTCGAAAAACAACAACCATGATTGTATGGGAATTGTCCAACACAATGATATTGTCCCTTTTTTGTCGACCAAATCATTATGATTTCAGCCGTGCGAAAATTGTAACGAGACATTTTGCGCATCATTTACCATCATCAAATTCTGATTTATTAATAGTGATTCAAAAAAAAAAAAAAAATTAGGACAATTGATTCAATCCAAAAATTGACATCAACACAAATGGTTGTGATAATGGGAATCAGTTTGATATGGAAAAATTTAGTTTGATTGTATTGAAATCGACATTTATCTCAATTCAATTATTATTTTGTCGCTTTCTTCTTCTTCGAAAATTCCTTTTTCGTTGTACAATTATGTATTCGAGTTCTTTATCATGGATACATCAGTAGCCAAGTGGTCTGTTCTTTGTTTTTGTCATTGTCTCAGACTTTGAGTCTCGTTCGATGTCGTATTTGAAAAAGGTGGAGCATCCTGGTTTCAGAGCATTCATTCGTTATACAAAAATTTCTTCAATCCTAATTCATATAACACAATTAGCAGTTCTGTTGTTTTTTTTTCTTTTTTTGGTAAATGAGTTTAAAAATCAATTCAAGCAAAATGGATTTAGTCAAACGATGAGCCAATCAAATCTGTATTTAAATCAAAATCTAAAGTCAATAATTAGTGA
Source organism: Mayetiola destructor (assembly GCA_000149185.1). Taxonomy (NCBI): domain Eukaryota; kingdom Metazoa; phylum Arthropoda; class Insecta; order Diptera; family Cecidomyiidae; genus Mayetiola; species Mayetiola destructor. The sequence continues at coordinate 860,403 of GL501517.1, forward strand.
ATTGATAGTTTTGTGTCATTCTAAAACTAAATCGATTTACGCTCAATTTCTGAAGCGATATTCAATGGAAATATGTTTTCATTTTTCATGCGTACGGATATGCTTCATTCCAACGAAATCTGTAATAAGAAATCGAAAATTCACGTTCGTCTGAATAGATTTTGCTGATAAATATATATCGAAATCTAAATCACAATCATAACAACGGTTGATTATTTTGTCATTTTCATTCAGCTCACACATGGTCATGTAAAAATCAATTTTCCTCCGATTGTTCAAATTATTATATTCTTTTTGTAGCTCTCTTTTTCTTTACTTTTTTTCTTTTCAGAAAATTGATTCATTTTTCGGGGTTATCGTTAAAATTTTAACGATCAATGAATGATCACGAAACGGTTTTCGTTTTTCAAAACCAAAAAAAAAAAAAGAAATGGTTGACAATATCTTTTTGATGCTCATCGATAAAGGGAAAATCATTAAATTTAATCTTTTCAACCGGATAATAAGAGTAGTAAATGTAAAAATGGTAAAAAAAGTCGTTAAAATTACGCATTGGGTTGTTCGAGCAAATCATTTGTTTTTTTTCTGTTTGTTTTTGTTTTTGATTATTTCTTTTTCATTCGTTTGTTTTTTCTTTTTTCACATTCAAATTTATCTGTGATCGGTCACATTTTCCCCGCAACAATAATAAACTAGCATGAAATGTGATTTGTGAGGCCATTTGATGGTCGTCAGCCATACGATTATACAAAATCAGAGAATGGATATTAAATGATCACGCCAGGCATTTAACTTCTCCAGCAATTCGATTAGCAACGATTTCAACAGTTTCACAGAATACAATGCGTCTTGAAGATGCGAGACAATGAAGACAAAAGGAAGAAAGGCAACAACAACAACAACAACAAACTATTGAAAAGAAAATACCAAATACAAATAAATTGATTTCGGACAATGGAACCATTTGAACATTTAATTGAGAACGCGTTTTATGACATTTTTGTTAACCAAAGTAATATAACAGCAACAACGAAATCGAAAGTCATTTCAAATCACAGCTATAAACGGCATTGTGCACATTTATCGAGAGAAGAAAAAAAAGGAAAAAAAAACAAGAAAACCAAACAAACACGTAACAACAAATCACAATAGCGCCACTGCATATACTGAACCCTGAACACATCTCAATTTCCTTATTAATCAATAAACATCATCGAATAGCCAAGAATTGGATTCATCTAAAGAGACAAAATAAAAAAAATAGATGAAAAAAAAAGATGAGAAATATTTGTATGTTTCATTGTTGTTGGTGTTGCTGTTTTGTAAAAATTTTGAAAAAGAAGAAAAAAAAAAAGAAATTCAAAAATAATAATAAAAAGAAAAAGAAACATCAAATGTTTATGGTTTGAAATGAATACAAACAAAAACAGCGAACCTTTGGTTTCTGGGAATGATTTGCCTTTTTTTATGCCTTTTTAATAATATTTCAGATTCTCTTCATTTATTGTGAAAAAAAAAACCAAAACAAAATTTCTGTGTGTTCTCATATGGATTTTTTTTTTTTTTCTTTAAAATCAGGTCCCACGCGAACCGTTTTGATTTAGTTGAATTTTGGTTTGGTTCGTCTGTGTCTTCTTTTTCCCCTTCAGAATGTCCATCTGATTTCAATGGATCCCTATTACTTTTTGTTACCTGGGCACTCGCATTTTATTATTCGAATGGTGCTGATAATTTCTTTATTTTGGAATTGTGCATTTTCAGGTTCGTTTCATAAGTATTCGTTTGATTGAAATGTGCAGTGAAAGGAAATCAAATAGAGATATAGGATCGACTATTAATATATTTGAAGGAATGAAGAATAAGAATAAGAAGAAGAAGAGACTAAATCAAATCAACGATAAAAATCGATATCGAAGAAAATACGAAACCATCATATCCATGTGCATGATGAACGATGCATGATAAATGTGTTATTGTGAAGTTAATTTTATTTTTGTTTTCGTTTTTTTTTCTTTGTCGTTCATTCTTTTCTGGTGAAAAAAAAAATAAAATAAAACTCAAAACAAAAAGGAAGCTCAAAACCATGTGGGCCGCATATACGAATGTGATAGAGTTTTGATTCAAGATGATTATAACGATGGCTAATAGATAATTTGAAGTCAATAACATAAAATTGACTTTTAGTCATTGGATATTGAATGTGGTCTCAGGATGAACAATTTTTTTTTTTTTGATCATTTTTTCCGTTTTGTTTTTTCATTTGCTGTGAAATTTTTGAACATTGACTCTTGAGTATTATATTATATTGGAGGTAAAAAAACGCAGACAAAAAGAAAAAGCCAATATTTTGAGTGGATTTCTGTGGTTTTTTTTCCTTCTTCTTACTTCTCTGTGCTTATAAGTCATTTTAAACCAAAGCCAATTGTAACCAATCAATTAGCTCAATGATAGTCATCAAATTGACTTTTCGATTAATTCTATGTTCGGAAAAGAAAAGAACAGAAAAAAATGCAAAGAGGGGAATCAAAACATATGACTAATGCAATAATTGCAATGAGTAGCCACTCAAATAAGGTTAGCCTATTCTATCTGATTCCCAGTGTCATTTATGTATTTAATTGTCTAATTTGAATGGTCAATCATCAGTTGGCCATGTCACTGTATTTTATTTTTGTATTGTTCCATTGAAAATTGAAATGAAAATCGAATAATATATGAATCTGTGAGCAATCGATGATTGGGCCTGACGCAAATGATTTAATTGGATGAGTGATTCAGAGACATTTGTCTCGACAATATTCTTGTGAGTAAATCAAATATAATAATTCGAATGCATTAACACAAACTGGGCTAACGAAACAATCAAGCATCATGTGCACAATCCAACATTCCATTTTCCAATTGAGACAGACAAATGATCAAATCAAAAACAAAACAAAAAAAAAACAAAATCAAATGAAATTTTTCATCTTGAATGAATTATTAAGTTAAATGTTTAAACTTAGAGAACGACATGCATTTAATGTACACATCATTAACAATACATTCCGAATGTTAAAAAAAAAAGAAAACAGAAAATGAAATAATATTTAATTCATAATCCAAATATTTGATTCAAATCATTTACACAAGTGGCTGCGTGCTATGCACAATATACGATGTCCGCTATCCGTTGCACGCTGCACACTGCATACACACACTGTGCATATATAGATTCATCATGATTCATTCGAATGAGCTGGTTGAACGAGACTCGTATACGCGTAGTTGAAAATGAAATTGTTTCATTCATTCATTCATTTAACGCTGTTGAAGTTGTCAAAAGAGTATTTAGCGCATAATAAATACTTGATCTTGAGATCAAGACCAAACATCCATACACGCATATTAATAGACCTGAAAACGAAGATGAAATTCGAACGAAAAAAACATGAGAGAGCAAAAGATGACCAGAAGACCAAATATGAAAAGATTGAAAACGAAATTCCGAATGAAATGAAGAAAAAAAAAAGTCAAACACATTGATGCACACTGCCCAATGCCCAATACCCAATGCTCTGATGAAAAATGTGTAGAAGAAAAAAAAAAGAGCCAAAGATAGAATTAACTGATAGATCATTTCAATATTCAAAACGTATGAAAATGTACAGCCGAACATGTGAATTTATGGTAACGAACAACGGTGTAAAATTTTTTGTACAGACAGCCAAAGAATGAAGAAGAATTGATAATAAAAGTTGTTCAGTGTTTGGTATTGTTGATTTATTACTGATAATCACATTCAAATAAAATATGTGTTATGATTTATGATAAACATATATTTATAAATGTGAGACTCATTAAAAAATTGTACATTTGATACTCTTACGAATCGAACACATCAACATGTGTATAGATTTGGATGAGGCGAAAAAATTTATTTTTTATTTTTGTTTTATTGGCCGTGTATTTTGCTATTGCTACGTCCGTTTCTACGTTCAACAAAACCGAAGAGCCACTAAATCTAATTACAAATATTAATGAAATCATTAATAGTGGTATTTGTGTTGAAAATGAAGTGATATTTACAACACATTCGGAATGGTCTTGGATTGCCATCATATGGCATTAAAGATGATGTGAATGGTCAATTGGATAAACCGTGTGTTTTGCGATAGCAACATTTCAAATGATATTATGCATTGCAGAAATGTTTATGAAGTGAAAAATCATTTTAATGAATATTTTCATATCAAGTGGTATGCCCCCCCCCCCTGTCCTCCTATGTCCCCACATCATAAACGTATCCTGCTACTTTCAAGCAACATATTCGAATTAACTAGTAACTTGTTACTGTTGCCATGAAATGAACGGAATGAATGCCATAAAATAAATGATGCATTTCATTCAAGTAAAAATTGAATAGATTTAAAAACGCCTCAATCGTTGTTGTTTCACAGTGCACGCGCCGCACTCCAAGAACACATTTGGAATTTTTGCGTCTGGACGATGGATACTGGATACCCACGCATCAAAGCTATTGAACAGTTTGAAGTCATTTCCATTCAAAACCATTTAATCCAGAATGAAATCTTTATCTGGTTTTTTTTTTTGAGCATGGCCCGCATATTTATTAGCCGATAGCAATAATCAAATAGCCAATTATACCATCACACATTCACTTGCGAAAATTCCAATAAAAAAATTACCCATAAAATTGAGAGAGAGAAGGAGAAAGAGAAAACGAGAGAGAGAGAGAGAGAGATTCGTAGACCGAATCAAACATGATCAAATGTGTGTTGAAGCATTTTTTTTTCTCTCTGTAAATATAAAAAGAAAAAGCCAAGTATTCACACTAAGATCGGCAGCATTTATTGGTTTTAGTCTTATAGTTTTTGGGACATGTGTTAATTCGGGTATTTTTTGTTTTTTTTTGTTTTTTCACTCTTTTCATTCTGATTTTGTTGCAAATGATAATCCGACAGCATGACATATAGTAAATTTTGGTCCATTCATTGGTTGATTGGTGATGCGAATGCTATGTGCGTTATGTGGTGTTCAATCCGGTGTATTTTCCTCTCCACCCAAACAAACAAACGGACAGAAAAAAAAAAATCATTTCATTTCATAAAACTTTGGAATGTTCGATGCAAATGTAACAATATATTCAGTTCCGAATGCGGAGAGTTAAGAGCGCCTCTTACATTTTGATCAGCAGGAGTGTGATGTCCAACTGTGAACTAACAAGACAACTTTATAAGAGTGAAAAAAAAAATACAAAATAAAAATAATAAAAATAATTCGAAAAGAAAAAAAAATAAAATAATAATTCAGTGACGCAGTGATCATCTTAATACACGTAATACAAAATACACACATGAATATCTCAATTTCAACAGAGAGCATCGAATATTTGATGATCACAGCCATCATTTGTGTGTGTGTGTATGTTTGTATTTTTTTTTTTTTCATCTCATCGATGATTATGATATTCGATGGATTTAAATTCACGAATTCATGTTTAAGATATAAGATACAGGCAATGGTAAATCACTACTATTTATGCTACGAAAGAAAGCAATTCCTCATATCAACGTCCGTAAAGAGGATTAAATAATATTACAAAATCCAAATCGATGGATGTGGTGTATATTGTATAGTGATCGTCGCACATTTTATTTTTTTTTTATTTTTCAGAATTTCTCAGAATTGAACTTAATCACGGCAATTGGATGGAAATGATTAGGTTTATTAACAATTCCAGAAGAAAACAAAAAAATAAAAAAAAAACTTATGCCCCATCGGTATGTGTTAAATATGTCATCCAATTATACGATCCGATCATTCAGACCAAGTCTTCTAACCAGTGCTGTCAAATTTACAATTGCCGGTAGATGAGATTTTCAATGATTTTGTATAATTGTGAATCCTATTATAGCAAAACATTAAATTCATATACAGTTTGATCAATTCAAAATATTTGCTTCTTTGATTGGATAAATGTTTGTGTGAAATGTACAGAGCTTAACTGAATACTTAACCGAATAATCATACCTTAAATAGTAGACTCTTGTCATTTGAAGTTGTTTTTTGGTGCGAAATTCCTATGTAGTACATGTTTTACAATGCTCTTTAAAACACACACACACACACACACACACACAGTTTATTGCATTCAGCATTTAACACATCGACCATTCGATTTGTTCATTTGTTGATTGAACGCAACGGAGGTTATTATATTTTTTTCGTTTTGATTTAATTTCATTCCTTTCGTTTGTACTCTTTATCGTCCGATCGGACTGTGAGTAGATTTTAAAATCAAATTGGCCAGAATACGAGAGCCGGGCTAGTGCCCAATGTTCTTCCATTCTACACGTGTTTTCCAAACGATTCAGTTGATTCTTTTCATCTTTGGCTCTTCTCTTTTCGTTTTGGGCTCAATTTGTATTCACTGGCGAATGTGGTTTGTTGTGGCTTTATACGCAAGCTGTGATTATACAAACGCATCATTTCACATTCAAATCATAGGGATAATAATTTTGTTATTAATTTATTTGGAATTTATTTTATCTGGAATTAAATTCGTTCTTTTCAAAAAAAGAACATATTTTTTCTGAAAAAAAAAAAAAAAAAATTAGAATAAAAAAAAAACAAGAAAAAAAACAAACAACAACATCAACAGAAAAAAATCTTTATCTGGTATCATGCTGATATAAGAGCGTGTTTATAAATGAATTTCAATAACGAGCCCATTCGGATCCATTCTTGTTTGTTTATCCCATTCATTTATTCTATTCAATTCGTATTCGTATTGCCATCATTTTCTTATGATTATGTTGAATTGATTTTTTGTATATAATAAAAGAAGAAAAAAAAAACATTCCCTTCATCTTTGGCCAATTCCTGGGGCTATAAGATTGGATATGCGAAACCATCCAGAAAATAAATTGCGATTAATTTAGCGATGTTGAAATGGCCTCTTAAGTGCTGTTTGTTTCGTTTAGTTTTTTCATTCAGTTGATTTGAATTTATCATTAAAGTGTTATCTCAACACTTCCAATTTCAATGGATCAATGAGAGCATCTTTGACGTCAATAATAATAATAATAATCTATTTGAATTTGAAGCGATTATCATTTGGCGAAATCAAATCGAATGGAAATTTCATTTATTTTCATTTACGAACCAAACTATTCCATGTTGAGATATTGATTGTTATTTTGATAATGAATATGTTGTGCACAGTGTTTTTTTCCTTCTCTCAACAACAACAACAACAAAATTGTTATGAAACGTTAGATGGAAAAAGGTGCCAAAATGAACGGAAGCATAATTCCTAAGAATGATGTGGATGCCAATAGTAGCTGGAATGTTCAATGGAACTATAATATGAACAGTGAATGGGCAAAATATTCAACAGAATAGCTTGATTCTTAGCCTTCCGTTTAGTAGTGTGTGCCCAATAATCATATTCAAAATGTTTATTTAATAGGCGGATTTCGATTCAATTATTAGCGACGAATTTGCTGCAATATCAACCGATCAATTTCAAATATGTATTTCTTTGTGAGTAACAATATCTCTCTATCTTTCTATCGTGTATGCACTCCATTTACTTCTAAAATCCACCAAGCGTACACTTTATTCGCGCACACACACATACACAATTGACCCAATCATTTTGCGTTCATCCAATTACGAAGCATTCCGTGGCAAAATCGTATACACAAACGCTATAAAGATCTGCAAAATGATGCAGTTGTTGTCTAAATGGCCAACTTAAACTGAAAAAAAATTTTTACGTTGAACCATTATTATCCTTTGGTTATCTATGCTTTATTTCAAATTAATGCGTCGATTCCATGTGCAATGGAAACCCTAAATCCATCCTAAATGGAAAAGGGAAAAGTTCCTCCTTTTTTCGTTTAGTAAATTTCGGGTGTCCATTGTTCTCATTCAGTTGCTAGTTGCTGGGCTGTATAATGGCCATTGAAAGTACTGGAATAGATTTCTTTGAATGCGTAAGCTATTATTTTATCCCATCATAAGTAATCTGTGAATCGAGAAATAAATGAAAGGAAAAATTCCGTTTGATGTTCGTTTAAATTAAGAAAGAAATAATTTAATGATCGAAGTCACACCGTTGTCGACGGCATATTGTAAATTGTATGTGGAAATAAAATTCCAAAATAAATTTGCGAACACAGTGAACATAGCCGATTCGATGCAATGTAAAATGCGAAATTGCTAATGAGTTAAAGGAAATGATAAAAATAACAATATCAATAATATAAAAAAACGGAAATGGTGATGCATAAAATGATATGTATCGATGCAGTTCCTTTTTCATTATTGAAATAACTTGCCGGTGCTGGATGCTTGAATGCTGAAATCTTGATCTTTGCCACATAGAAAAATACAATTGCCGACAATAACCGTCCAACCAGCCAATATGTGCACATTTATATGAATCACGACAGTGCGGTCCGTCAGTCGGATTGGTCGATCTATATATACAAACCGTTTGCTATATATTCAATGTTCAATAAAACATAAAACACTTGAACAGTTGTTTTTTTGTTTTTTGTTTTTGTTTTTGTTTTTTCATCGCATCGTCGATAAGCACCAAATTAATTTATCCAATTAAATTTGATGGATATTTATATTCACAAGCATTGTGTATGGTGTACACACTCATTTCATTATTCCCCTGTATTTGTTTGTGCCGTTTGCTTCTCATTGCTCCCGTTGACAATGATGCCAACCAAATTACCTTAGCACTTTTCAAAATGCACGCTACAAATAAGTATAAAGCGGTTAAGCGGGGAAAATGATTTGATGGGACTATAAACGCCTACGCATTTACAACAACACACGTTTCCAAAGAAAACAACAGAAAGACAGAAAAAAAAAATAAAAATAAAAACAAAAAGGAAACCCCATCAAAATGAAGATAAGTGTTGTTTGAAAAGGCAAAAGAGATGGCGCATTCCGAATTGAATTGACGAATCGTCATCAATGCCGCCTGTAAACTGAAAAACATCATTTCAAATAGAGAATGAAAAATAAACGAAAATGAATGGAAAATTATGTGAATAAATAAACCAACAAAAAAAAAAACAAAAAAAGGAAAAAAAATAGATGGAAATACGACAACAAAATCGAATAATGCTCGAAACAAAGTGCACCAATCAACACACAATATATTAATCTTTTCATCAACATATCAACTGGTTAAAGTACCCGAAAATTGAGCGTGAATAATTGTGAATGTACGGCTGCACGGCTGTGTATGGATAGTGCGCCGAATCTGTGTTCACTTCTCATGGATATGGTTCATTCAAAATTAAGCGAAAGAGAGAGAAAGAGAGAGAAAGAGAGCGAGAGAACGAAAGAAGCGCGACGATAATATAACGGATCGATTAAAGATGAAACAGAAAACAAACAAAATTGAATAAATTCATAAACAGCTGCTTGAGCACACAAAGAGCCACCAAGATCACTTTGTATGGCCTGATCATGTGAATGAGTGTGAGAGAGACGGAGAGAGAGCGAGAGAGAAAAAGAGCGAGCAAAATACAAAAATTCGAAAGCAATATAAAGAAGAAGTGCTATTATGTTTATATTTTCTTTTACCATTTTTCTCATACTTTGGCGTGAGTTATTTTTCTTTTTTCCTTTTTTTCTTCTGTTCAATTTAGCGCCATTCATCTTCGATGAAATTTGTCGGGTTTGCTTAGTTGTTTATCGTTCGCATATTATTGAGTGTGAAAGAAAAATACTTTTGTTGAGAGTATGGAAAAGCGGACCGTGAAACACGACTATGTCAATTTATTTCCTACAACAATTTACTTCTGAAGTTAGTTGAAACGTTAGGCCTGTGCTTATTTTTTTTTATTTATTTCTGTTGCTCGTGCGTCCCGGACATCATCTCTCGTTTATGAAATGGAAAAGGCAAAAAAAGACAACAACAAAAACAACAACAACAATTCCAATGTGAAAAACGAATCACAACGATTGCTGTGCCGGTTAACGCGGTTATATAGTAATTTGGTAATTTCAAAATGAGTGGAATCAAAGTAATAGTTATACAATGTGAGAAGATGAAAAACATGAGATACAAAGCTCAGCTCAATTCATGGACCAATACACCATACAAAAATACAAAAAATAAATTGCAATGAACAATAATCATGAGAATGAAAATTGTGTTTGAAATTTGTGAAGCATCTATTAATTCTTGTGCAATGTCTATAGCCATATTATTTCAAACGAATAAACAATCAAAATCAATTAATTTTTACTTCATCTTTGGGTTACGGTATATTGGGTATCGGTACAACATCTTATAATATATATATAACACATGCCAATGCCACAGTATACACTGTACTATATAAAACACAGAGATATACACACATTAAATGACCGGAATGAATGACGAAATGGTAAATAGGAAAATACGATTGAAAAATTTCGAAAAAGCATACAATCAAAAACCAAATATCATACACAAAATAAATACATACCGATTTTCCATAGCGTCTCAATTTGCGGCAAATTTTTCAGAGAAAATCTGCTATTCGAATTTCGAATGGAAAAATATTGAAATGAGAGAGCATCGTCAAAATCAAAGTGTGTCTTCAGATCAACTGTTTTTGCGCTCTTTTGTAAATGCACTTGAAAAATTTATCATTTGAAAAATAGCATTTCGATTTTTAAAAAAAAATTTAATTTGGATACTGTAGATCGTATGCCGCATAGCACAATACACATTCAACATATTTTACACACAACAATCAACGTGTATCAGTGCCGTACGTACATTGTCAATATATTTGTAGAAACGAGCATGAGAATTGTCATGCAATATGTATCCAATTAAAATTCGTTTAACAAGATTTTATCACATAGAAAGCTGACATTTACACAATTTATAATTAAATTTGTGTTGTTGTATGCCGTATGCATTATAATGTGGATCCGTATGGAATACGGAGCACACAGTTAGGATATTTGTCTATGTACTGTTTTTTTTTCACATCGTTTATCAATATGTTTGTACATTGAACGCAGTAATATCAATACACAAACATAAATGTATTTATTTTTTCATTTTCTTTTTCACAACAAATTAATCAATTAATATTTCACGAATGTTGCGCGCAACACTATGGCAATTTAACGATTTGTTATACGTCATACGAGTTGGCTTGATGTCTGTTTATGGTCATAACACAAAGATTGAAGTTAACCGTTACGATTAAACATTTCAACTAATTGACTCAAAATCAAATTAGCGTAATTCAGCAAAAAAAAAAAAATTCGATTGAATTTGATTCTTGTGCTTTCACCCTTTTGGTACCGGCAAATTTTTTTCAAAATTCATTGGAATGAATGGAGAATGGATTTTCTTTTTCGCCGGTAACAACTGCCCTATAGTTTTTTATCCATTTGAATGACTAAAGAATTTAGTTTTCTACTTTGAATGGCAATTTTTCTATTAGTATTCAAGCAATAAACCAATATGAAGAAATCAGCAACGAATGAAAATATGAGTCTCATTAAAAATAATGCCCGGCCAATAGATTTATTTTTCGAGTCTTTATCCAATTGTGGTTGAAAGGTACCAAATCGCTGTGGGTGTCGTATGAATATGAATAAGACATGGTTTTTCTTCTTACTTTTTCCACTGGAAAGATACACTGTCAAGCTAAACTCGGTAGCAGTGCTTGATGTGCGAGGGTATCAATTTTTCAACGAATTTCACATTATTACGGCATTTTGGAAAAAATTCCGCATTTTTAAAAAATTCGGCATTTTAGAAAGAACTCGGAATTTCGAAAGAAATTCGATATTTTGAAAAAAATTTGCCATTTTTAAAAAAAATTCAGAATTTTTGAAAGAAAAAAACAATTTTGTGGGAAAAAGTGGTTTTGTTTTTGTTGTAAAGAAAACGGCCCGGGGTATTTTCTCAACCTTTTGAATGATCTATATTACAAGGCATAAGACCCATCCCACACATAAATATATGTATATAAAACGATTTTATAACTTAATGTTTCAAATCAAGCAAGAATCCAAATTTATGGTCTTCAGAATAAAAGACGAGAAAATAGAGCTTGAAACAATGATTACAAATTACAATTTTAATGTGTTTGTACAATTTGTATGCGAAAAGCGTCATGCTGTTATCAAACAATGAAGTGTCATATTCTTTTACTTCGGCTTCTTCTTTCTTTTTCTTTCTGTCTTTTTTTTTTGTTCATTTCTAATTTTCGTTTGAAGTTTTGGTCTTTATGACGATTCAAGTTGTGTGTGTTAGAAAATGAGAATATTTACTTCTGTTGCAGAGATCAACAGAGGACGAAAAGATTAAATCCACTGAGAATTCTCTTTTCAACTCACCCCAAAAACAAATGATGCGATTTGGTGGTCGTGTGCATAAATGATGATGTTCAAATGATGTCCATTCAATGGATTTGGCGTGAACAGATTTTTTCCATAGCATCATCGAATGCTCTGCTATAGAATTACGAACTCCAAACTGCAAACATTCGCTACTGGATGAAACAACTGAATGGGAATTTTCAAATGACTTTATTCGCCATGCATGAAACGTGCAAATCATTGTTCGTTTTATTATCATATCGTCACGTTAAAGTTAATGTCATTTATTTGTAGGTATCATCATTCCATTCCTGATCCTGAACAATATCGCAGCGCCTTCACAATCATTTTTTTTTTTTTTCGATAATCCAAAATGTTATTTATTGATCAGCTTGAATTCTATGGAACCATTACATTTATAATCACTCACACCTAAGTTGATTGCATTTCAAATGCTCAATTTTTCATCATACGACGATGAATTCTTTTCGTTAATATATTCGGAAATCCATTCATTCATTAATTGGCTTTCAATTGGAATTCCCCAAAACAAACATAACCGAATGAGAGACGCATGAAACCAATGATCGGCAAGAGAGAGAGAAAAAAAGGCCACAAGACTAAAAACAAATCGAACAACATTAAGATTACTTTTTCACACCGATAATTGATCTGACAACGATTACAAATTGCTTTGTCGACTGCCTTTGTTGCGTCGCATAAAAGAAACGAAGACGAGATGAGAAGAGAAAAAAGTAAATATTTAAACAAACAAATAGACAGACTAGAATTATTATTATCGAAGAAAAAAAACGATATGTTTTCGTTGGAATTAGAAATGGTTCAAGTTGAATGGTTGAGCCAGGAAAAGGGTTTCATACATTTTTGTTGGTTTTTTTTTCGAAAATGATATATCAACCGGTGAGTGGTTTTTCTTTAAGTGAAAAAACATAAATCATTGAAATATGAACGATTTTAATGTTTTTTTCTGTTTTGAATTTTTTTTTTTTTAGTTTTAGTCCTGGCATCAATTGCATTGTCAGCAATATGCATTCATATCCAGAGGGCAAATGTTATTCACTTAAAGAGAAAAAATTTTTCCTCAAATATCACGCATCGTTTATTTATTTGGAAAATATGATTCAAATAATTACGAAAATGAAAAACAAATTTTAAATCGATCGATCGATTTTCAGTCGAGGTGATGCATAAAGGCACTTTATACCGTATATAAATGCGTATATTGAAAAGTCGGCAAACTGAATGTTCAAATGGAATTTGTAAATCGCATCTCATTTGTTTCAATTGATTTAATCCGTGGCTCAAGTTCGATAAAAGAAAAAAAAACAATGAATAAACCGCATATTTTGCAATCTTTCGGCGATGCGCGATGCGGTTCTTTAAACATATTTTTGGAGTTGTCTTGTGTGTGTGTGTGCGTGTGTGTGTGTACGAGGAATAGAGAGTTTCAATTTAGTATGAATTTCCCTGAATGTTATGGACTTCGTTTACATTGATCGCCACGATACGCTATTGTTTGTTGTGCCGGTTCTCATTGTCCAATAAAAATTTGGTACACAAAGTAAGTGAAGAACCATAAGCTCTTCTTCTTCATATTTTTTCATTTCAATGGAGAGATATTGTCTTTTTTCATTTGTTCTTTTCTTCTGAATTCCATCCTCCATCCTTTTATCATTTCTCTGTATTGCTGTCGATTTTGCCACCGAATGCCATTTTTCAATTGAATATGTTTCGAAACAACGAAAAAACACAAATCGTACAACTAAAACCAAATTAGCAAATTTAAATTTATTATGCGAAAAAAATAAAATGTTGCGTTGTTGAAACGGCATATGCGTGGAACGTTGCACAAGAGATTCGCGTATCGGGGCACAGCCTCTGTAAAAAAAGACAACAGATAAAAACTGAAAAAGGTCAACAACAATATGGGAACAATTGGAATAGAATATGAATTGTTTGTTTGAATGTATTGAACGCCAAAAAGAGCGAATAAAATGCCATCGATGCAAAAGAAAAATTACAAAAAAAAATATCAATTCAAACGAATTATTAAGGGATCTGATCTAAGTTCCGAGGTCCATGGTCCATTAGGGTGATTCATATTGCACCTATGTCCCCAAAAAAAGAAAAAAATCTTGGCATGATATTTTTTTCGGAAAAATTTTTGTGCTTAGGTGGATAATACAATGGTTAAACATGATCATTTCTGAATTTCTTTGGGGGAAAAAAAACACACCGTGCCACAAACTTTTTTTTTCGGACATAGGTGCAATATGAATCACCCTAATGGTAAGTGTTCGTCATGGATTTTGAATGTAGTAACAAATCTTATATGAGCATCAAATTTGAACAGAATAAGTGGTTTTTAGCCACATATTCATTTTTCTTTATTCGGGTGCTAACCGAAAAATTACTACACATAAAAATTGTGATTTTGTTAACGCAAGTCACCATAACATAACATAACATAACATAACATGAAACAAGACGAGATCAGATGAGATGTATGATGTATAATAATGTATAGAAATAGCAAGACTACTCACCCAAACCATATATGTTGAATTATATTAATACAAAAGAGCCATGCGATCATCAAATAATCCTTTTGAAATTCACTTAACATTTTCATACATATTTATTATTCAATAATATGTAATACAATTTGATAAGACGATCGAACGAATGTTGAAAGGTTGTTCGATTCTGGTTCTGGTTTTGGACCATACGTATTGTAAACGATCGTTGACAATTTTCTTTTTTTTTTGCTTTGCTCTGCTCATTTTGAATGCTTTAAGTTCTAGTCTTCCATTTGAAGACAAACAGACTACATGTCGCAATAATGTAATGCACAAACCAAAGGCTGAACAACAAACGAAAGAATCGAACGAACCATTGCGAAACCGTGAATTCACAAGTAGAATCAATACCACGAGGAAGTAAAACATACTTTTCCGCACTGTTTTCATGATTTTTTAATAGTTCCTGAATTGGTTGATGTTTTGAATTTTTTTTTCTTTTTTGAAAAAATGCGAGGGGGGACCTTAGGACGATTTCTGATTGACGAGAAAAAAAAAATTCGAACATTTTTTTTTTAAATTTTTCAGAATTTTTTTTTCATACGGTACACTGTATTAAGGCTATTAGCCATAAAAAAAATTCTATGAGCTCCAAAATCAATAGGGATCATTCTGAGAAATCTCTCTACACAAAAGTTAGTTATTATAAATAACGAACAACGACGAAACCCCAAAACCAATACTTATTCCACCATTATGAATGGCGGAAAAGTAAAATGTATGATAATGGCGTGTAATGGAAACATAAACCGAATTATTCTGGGGCCGATTAGTAAATGCGAAACAAAAGAACTCAAAAAAATTTGAATGTTGTGAACACGTGAGCAAATACTAACACAGTAAGTGTTGAGCGAGCGCACCAAGTTCCTTTCGCAATTTAGTATATTTATGAAGCGCGATTTTAAAGATGTGCCTTTTAACATTTGCCTTTTGCGTTTTTTTTCTCTTTTTTTTCTTTTTTTATATATTTAACATTGCATGTAAGCCAAAACGCAATTCCATAGATTCAATGGCGAAACAAACAAACCAAACTTATTCGGCAGGACTAAAGACAGAAATGCGAAATTGCATCCGTAAACGATGCGATATCCCAAAAATAAAAGAAGAAAAAAAAATTAAACAAAAAAAAAAAATAACGAATGAAAATAAGATCGAATTCGAAGAAAAACAATGAACTAAACAATAAAATGTTGAATGAAAAGCAAAAACAAATCGCGAAGCGGCAAATCTTTAAATTTAAACATCTTTTCGTGTACCAACAAACCTAATATAATCTGTCTACATCAACGATGCGCATAAAATAAGCAATGGACAGCACCAAATATCGTTTGATAGTATTCGCTTTTAAAGCAATCAAAAACCATGGAATAAATCGAGACCAAGAATCGGAACATTGTTGTTGAACACAATGTGAATCAGGCAAATAATTGCATAAACTGAAGAAAAGAAAAAAAAAAGAAAGAGAGAGAGGAAAGAATCAGAAAGACGTGGCAGGAAAGGAAAAAAAGAGAGTGAAAAATAACCAACAAAACAACTGAACAATCAAACAACGAATCAAATCAACTGAAATATTATCGAATTTTCGCTTCTTCTCGTTAAAATAGCCACATCATCCACCTAATTGCTGGAATCTGCATCAAAACAATGACAAAGATCCATGCGCTCTCACACACACACCACGGCCCCTTGAAATATGCGCAACGACACAAAATATACGCAAGACAAACTGAACAAACTGAACAATTTGAAGAAAAGAATGATGAGCAAAAAGGAAGAAGAAGAAGAAGAAGAAGAAGAAGAAGAAAGA
>GL501517.1:942059-952433 GCA_000149185.1 Mayetiola destructor
CATTTATAACGCGTAAACGAATCGAACAAAACCAAATGTTCGGTCGATGAAAGTGAACCTTTGACTTTGGTGGTTGATGGTGTCTTCGAATGGATTTTACATTTAAGTGTATCAATTTTATGCGAACGCATTCACATAATGACATCTATTAACAATGCTCTTCGCACAAGAAATACATTATTATTATTTTCTTTTCCTTTTTTTTTTGCCATCACACGATGATTTATGGTGTCAAATCGATCAACATGTGTATTACTCCAATGGGATCTATGAAATTGAACTTTTCAATTTCGTTTATGCTTTTTTTTATTTCTTTAATCTCATCAATTACAGTCAATTATGTCGTGTACTCAACAAACGCACATTAACAAAAATCGAAGAAACAAAACATCATTTCCTAATGGCTTTTCAATTTTCTATTTGGAATGTGGAATGAAGAGTGATTTGATAAAGTTTCTGTTCGTTTGAATGCTGAATTGGGTTTTGTTGGTTGGAAAGGCGCTAATTTATGGTTATTTATTATCAATTTGAATTAAAATTTAGGCAAACTCCGATAAATTAGTAAAAACAAAATATAAATTATTTGGTTGATAATCAAAATTTTAATGATTTCAACTGGTAGGAGGGAAAGATTTTGTGGTATTTCTTGAATGCAACCACAGTAATTAACCCAACGGTGCATCTCTTGAGCACCTTTAAGAATGGCCAGCATTCCGGACAAAATACTACAAGTTTATCAATATTATTGAAGAGTAATTCACAGTTTGTACTGTGAACACAATGTGTAAACCAATATTGAACAGACATCGCTTAATCACCTCATTTAAAAAAGGAAATGATACACGGCAGCAACGCACAAATTTTTTTGTTAAATATGTTCTCAGTACTTTCATTCGAACAATCAAATTGCCTTTAAACTAAAAGCTATTTGCATTGAAACACAATTCACATTCTTTCTCGTGCACCAAAAAAAAAAAAAAGAAAACTTTCTGTGGAAGACATCATGTAGCCGATCATGTAAAGCAAGAGAAGACAAAAAAAAAGCAGCGAAATGTTAATGTTTTTTCGCTTCCTCCATCTGCGACATCGTGGTGATTTCGGTGCTCGTTTTTATTCTTTCTTTTTTTTTTAACGATAAAGACGAATGAAAAACAAGACCGATATTTCCTGCAATAAATTCTCGAACATTTATGTTGAATGTGTCGAGTTGAAGGCGAGAAAAAGGGGATCAATGTTAAATAAATACGAAAATCATTCATTTTCGATTAAATCGAAAGAATGCAAGCTTGAATTTCAGTGGAAGAGCACGTTTGATATCAGTCAACCACAGGGGCAAGCTTTTTCTCTTGTTAATACCGTTGCTACAAACACATGCTCTAATTCAACAAAAACGAATCAAAACATTTTGCATTCAATGCCTTCGTTAATTTGTGAACTGGATAAGTTATTTTCCTGGAATAATTTTAATTGTTTTTTCGTCCGTTCCATAAATTTGTAGCAGCCTCTGGTCACATCTCCAAATGTATTATCACGACATTCGATTTTTTTTATTATTATCGACCCATAAATATTTTTGTATGCTGTACATGATTTAGTTTGATTTTCGATAAGCCATTTTTTTTTGCTTTCGATCAATAACAGTTTTCCGTATTTTTTTTACTATCGATGCGGAATTTGATCCTGTACAGTGTACATTGTACAAGCTCTTAAATATTAGCGTTTCTTTAAATAATAGGTTTCGATATTGGCTGATAAAGCCAACAATATGAACAATCACATATTTATGTCTTATGTTCATTGTCATCATAATGTTTGAATAATAATAAATGAACAATTTGTTATTTTATTCAGTAGTTCACATCAAATAATTCTAATAGTACATAGATTGGTTTGGTTTTCGCGCGTGATATTTCCATTTCATTGGATTCGAATTGATGATGAAAACTAATGTGATTTATTTGTACTTGGTTAATGCATCTAATAATTTGGTATTATTTTGCCATTGTCTTGTGTATCATACTTTAATTGATTAGAATCGTTCATGGCTTAGCATAAGAAAACCATTGACCGAAAATTTGACATCTTAAATCATCGAATGATGTTTTCAAAATACAAACAACAGACAACTCAAAAGTCCATTTAAAATTGTCAGCAAATACATGAAAATGTTGAACGCTGTTCGACGAACACACTTTGAGCTCAAAGCTTACAGCCCATAGTATCTTATGGAATGATTTAATCGTATTTCTATTCGTCAACGTGTGGTTACAGATAAAGTTCAGGTGAAAAAAAAGACTTTTTAATGTATACAAGTATATTCCAAAAAAAAAAAAAAAGTGAGAGAAAAGACAACGAAATTAACACAAAACCAATTGGAAATTACGCTACAGAAACGTTTCAAGTAACGATAAGTTACAATAAAATTAAAAAAAAAAAAAAATAAAAAATAAAAAAAAATACAAACGTGTAAAATTGGATAGTTAACTTTTTTGTTTAGGCTTTGAACCGATATAATTCATACACTTTATTGACTGAAAGAAATGGGGATTAAAATCGTATTATAAATTCAAGTTTTGAGATTTTATCAACCATTGTCATCGTTATCAACAACATCATTATAATCAGCAGCAGAGTTATTAAAAAAGCCGAATTAAAGCTGAAAAAGAATATCCTACAAACGCTGGCCTACATCAAATAAGCGTAGCATCAATCATTTCAAATTGAATTCAAGAGAAAGGTTGCACACCATTTGTTCTCAACTCTTTTTTTTTCTCCAATTTTGCGTGCGTTCTTTCTTCTCGTTCGGAGCAAATACATCGAAAAAGTATATTTTCTTAAGTTCAATATTAATCAAACTTCAAAAGGGGAAAAAGGTAAGCGAAAATTGTTTTCATGTTAATTTTTCTTTTTTCAATTGAAATTATGTCCAAAGTTTTAAATTTGATGTATATAGCCTGGTATAGCCAATGGGAAAAGAATAAGATTAAGTTAGATGGACGTGAGATGAATATCGCTATTCGACAATAATTATATTTCGGATAGGGTGCTGGATGATCCCCAAACATCTATTTTAAGCACATCTTGAAAAAAAATTATTGTACCACAAAATGTGTGAAAAACCATTCGACTTTATTTTCCATTGGATCGGTTAAAGAAACCATCATATACGCTTCGAAAGTATCATATTCGGTGAATATTATTCACTACAGAAAAAAAAACGGTTAGATTGTTATCAACATTTCAACCCATTCCATGGTTTAACAATTTTCACTGAGAAAATTTGAAGGGGCGATGAGATTTCGTTGTATTTCATGGCGAATCATATTTTTCTGATGGTTTTACTTTTTTGCGATTGATATTTTGGGCTGATTTCCATTGGATTTTGTCGACTCGCGTCGCTCAGTTTGTTGTCATTCCATTTTTATCAATATCAAACTGCCATTGTCACCAGTGTTGGCACAAACATCGATTGAAATTCATCAATTTTATGCCATTCAAAGTCCATTATTTCTTATAATCACCAAATCAATTTATCAATTTATAATACACTTGATTTTGAAATCAAATAAAATAAAAATTCGATGAATTTTCATTTTATGCATCTTTAATATCTTATTTGGTTCACTTTGTGGGAGTATCAGTGATAAGTTTCATTGCAACCAGCAACCAGCAACGAGCAACCAAAGAAATATAGCAAACAATTTGAGAGACAAAGAGAGAAAGAGAGAGAGAGTGAGAAAATAAGAAAAGTCATCGGTTTTCATGCAAAAATATTGAAAGAATTAATCAACCGAAGAACATTGAACACAATCACCCCATAAAGAAACAAATCAAAACTGAACCGTTCCAATTTATCGACCAAAAACTTAACAAAACACTGAAAATGTAGCAATTCCAACAGAAAAATATAATTTATTGCCGCGAATCCCAATAATTTGTATAAAAACTGAGATTTTCTTTTTTTTTTTTGTTCTATACCTATGGCGTTTCAATTTTTCGGATGCTTAGTCTGCATTCAGTGGATTTTTTTCTTTTTGTTAATTTTTTTTTGTGTTTGTCTCCACATTCGTCATCGTTTTCACGATTTGATATCAGAACGGAAAATGAATTCAAAGAAGAATGAAAAGAAAATGCAACACAAAAGAAAAAAACAAACAAAAGACAAAAAACAAAAAAAGAAAAACCCGAAACGAACGGTTCAAGCACATTTGTTTTAATCTGTTCAAAATAGTTGGCGATTCGCCGATTTTGCCTGTCTTCATTTCGCTGATTGCTGCTGCATTTAAACATACAAATGCAAAAGCTTGTACACAAAAAAAAAAAAAAATATATGAAAGATTGTGTTGTTTTCAGGCTCAACTTAAGCAGTTTACCAATACAACGATATGCATGTCTAGACAAAATATTCAGTACTGGATATATATTCGTTGAACAAATGTATTATAAAAAAGAAAAAGAAAAAAAGAAGAAAAAAATAATTCAAATGGTTTATTCGTACATACATAATCATTGTCACAAATCCGAAATCTATTCGAAATGGCTTTTCGGATGGCTTCTTTTCCATTGTTTTTAAGCCTTTTTCTGGCAGTTCAGTTGGTTGTTTGTTTTCCGCATCCAATTTTGTATGTTTCATTCATTCTGTGTTGATGTGGCGTTTACCACTTTGGGCGATGGTATAACATTTCGAAAAAATATTTTTTTGATCTATTTTTCCCTTCTCATTCTATGTGTCCGTTTGCGTGTTAAAATTCAAAAACGATTGCTATATCTTTTGGATTCCCGACTTTTCTTACATCGATAATAATGTACTTTTGAATTCCCTTCCGAGATCAACCATACTGAAAATAACCCGAATGAAGAAAAAAAATCGACATTTTTCTTTTCTTTTTTTTTCTTTCGTATGTATTTGATTTTCGTTTCATTTTATTTGATAGCATCTTTGGTTGCACTTTGACATTCATGAAACCGCCCGTATTGAAATTTATTTGTTTTCACATATTGCACTGATGCTGAATGCAATTCACGTCTTTCTATGCATTTAATAACTGAACATTGAACTGAACAAGCTTAAGACTTCAATGTACTGGTGACTGGTTCTAATGGTAATGCATGTGGTTTTTTTTTGCTTGCTTGTTTCATTATGTCAACTGCATACACATACATATATGGCATACTTTTGATTCTTTTTAAATAGTTTTTCTATTTGAATAATATTTGTATGTATGAAAGTTTGATATGTAATTAAAATACTTGAACGCATAACATGATCAAACTTTCGATTTCGATAATAATCCATTGCAAATGAATTCACTTGTTTCGAGGTCTATGGACTATGGACTGTATAGCTGTTTGGGGAGACTTAATTAAATCGGTATTCAAACAATTTTAACTTTTCGTATGGATAGAAGTTGAGCAATGGACATACAGTCAGTGTATTTTTGTGTTTATTAAACGTGATCCGTGTTCATTGCATATTTAATCAGATAACTTTTTTGATCAATGGCCCCAATTGGTATTCTCCGTACCGCATATTCGATACAAATATTTACTTTTTCTTTCTTCTCTCTGTCACTCTGTTTGCTTTTCTTCTGCTCTTCTTCTTTATCATTTCGTTCGTTTTTCATCTTGTCTTTTCATTCAAAGCAAAAGCCATCATATAAACACGCGGTTACCGGTTTTCATTTTCCATTTCTCATATCATTTCGTATTGAGTGAATTTTTTCCGAATTTTCGTTGGTCCATCACAAAAAAAAAGAAAAAAAAAACGCAACCACTTTATCATCCGGATAATCTGCAGTATGACATTAAATTTATTGAATCATTGAAATTCCATTTGATTGAGAACTATGCGATTGGTAATCAACAATCACCGCATTCAGATAAAACCAGAATGAACAATGCTTTTTCAATGCATATCACTCATATGGCAAATGATGTCTGTTTTGTTCGTTTTTTTTTTGTGGTAGATTCGTTATTCGATATAAAAAAAAATAAAAATAAAGAAAAAAAAAATTGCAATAAATTTTCCATTTCTGTATTGTAATCCAAACTAAAAGCGTCGGCATAATCCATTTCTACTTTCCCATTCAATTATTATAATTATTTATTTTTCTTTTTATTGAATGACTTGATGCATTTCACTCGTTTCGACCATAAATTTCCATCAAATATTGTCTGAATGCATCGATGCATAAACACGAAACATGAAAAATGGACAAAAATCTATTATTTGTACACTTAATAATAATAATCGAGATTTTTTCCAAAACGAAAAAAAAAAAAAAAAACAAAAATAAACGAATTTTCGCTCTATTTTTGTGGCACGTTCTTTTATATTTTGAGTTCAATTTTGCTGCATCCATATCAATTCGATAAATGATAAATGCTCTTGAATGCTGTACTCAAAATAATATTTATTTCACGCGATTAATTACAATCAAGAGGGGGCATACTCTATGGTCGTCTCCATTTGCTTGATGAAAAATGGAAAAAAAAATTGAAATAAAATAAATAAATGAATAAATAAATAAAAAAATGATTTCACTGTGCGACCCAATTGAATGTTCAGATCGAAATATATGATATAAAAGCACGTATATTCATGGTCAATGGTCGATGAGCTAAAATCCACTTCCAAATATACATTTTACAAATTGGCGCCGATTCGGTTGTCCGTTTATTGAATTGGTTCTCATCAAAGCGCTAATATACGTTGTGAACTGTGAGCTGTGATTTGTGAGAACGATACACACAAAATTTGTATACATTTTCCGTTAAGTTTTTCTGTTCCGTCATAAGAACATCATTAGGATGTTTGTCCGATGACTGAGCATGATATATAAATTTTTTTTGTTTTTTTTTTTGGATGCCATACGAAGGTTATGCGTTATACGTTACATGTTATGAAGTATGCTATTAATAATTTATAGTTTATATAAACATCATAATACGAAAATGATCATACACTGTTCACTGTTCACTGTTCACGGTGTGTGTTCAATTTTTGATAGGATTTAATACATTCAATAGACCACGAATACACAAACACAATATTCAAACGATCAAATTATTACTTTATTATTGATACAAAATATGGGAATATGGGAATATGGGAATACTTCTGTTTTGTAATTAAATGAAAGAAGAAATATTGAATGACTCGAGACTCAAGTCAGCGGCATGAGTGAGATGAAAGGTTAAACAGAACGGCTACTATGACTCGTATCACGGCTATTGAGTCTATTTTAATGACGGATCAAAAAAAAACATCCTGTGCGGTTTCTGTAGCAACTGTTTATAAAATACACGCAATACACATTGCCACAGATCTCATTCAGAAAATGTTCGATTTGTTTTGAATATGTTTCAACTGACTGAACTGCTATAGAATTCAATTGATGATTTATTTAATGAGTGTTTAGTGTTTATTCATTTTTCATTTGATTAGTTTTCGATCACTATTTTGTGATGAAACAAAAAACCAAACGAAGAAATCAATGCTATCAAACTGTCGAAAGTGATCCCTTTAACATTATAATTAGATTGATATATTATTATTTATTAACTACTATTATTGATCAGTTGTTTTGTTTGTTCGTTCGTTTTTTTTTTTGAAAACTATCGAAAACATCAGCTGTCCATCCTTTTTTCATTTTTCATCTTTTGAAATAAACATTTAGCATTCAGTGACATATCCATTGATAAAAACGGCGAAAAAATTTGGCTTACATTTGAATACATTCAAAATTGATAACAACGATGGCAGCAACCACAAAACGAACAACAGATCTCCAGCATTCCAATTTATGTCTGAATTGAGACTTAACTGATCGCTCAGCTGATCAAAAATCCGAACAACATTATCATTTGAATGAAATTGAAAAATGTTTCAAAAATGATTTCAGAAAATTTGCGATTTTGTCATTGCGATCGAGTGGGATTTAAATGTTTACGCATGAAAACTAATTTCAATCGAAGCATTGAACGCTCTATTTATACGAAAGTTTTCGTAAAATTTAAATTTATATTGATAAAAATAGAAAATAGCAATAAATGCTGAGTTTAACCATGCGTCCATGATATTTGGCTTCCTTAACACTGACACAAATACCAAATCCGTGTATCCGTTCGTTGGATTTTCTTCCCTCTAATCACATCCGGAACTTAAAGCTAAATGACGTAGTACTTTGAATTCGCTGAATGCCGACGGTTTTGAGTTTTATGTATTTATTTTTCTTTTTTCTTTTTTAACGTCCCATTCAACAGTCGAATGTCTATAAAAACAAGTGCATTTAGCTCAAATGCAACGATTACTTATTATAATACATTATTATTATTATTATTTTCAAGACAACCACATCCGATATCCAAAGATAAAAAATTTATAAACAAAAAAAAAACTCAAAGCGCTCAAGTTCAAAAGTTGTGACGCTTCAGAGAAAAATCAATTCGGCATCTCGGATGCGTTGACAGTGAGCACAATCAACGATAGGAAAAGAATGAACGGCTGATTGGCTGGCATGACTGTCAAAGAAAAAAAAATAAAATAAATTTATCTGTGTTTACTTTTGGCTCATTATCAAGTACTTTGAATTCGACGTAACGAAAAATTGAAATTGTCAAACGACACTTCGACACCATTGATTGATGTAATGACATGATGAATAAATAAATCGTTAAATCGTTCAAGTTCATTTTCGTTTTCGATTTTGTGTCAATGGGTGGAAATCACATCTATTCAGTTTTATCACACTTCAAAAGTATTGGCCGACATTTTACCAATTCGATGTCAATGTCTCTGTTATTTTAATGCCTCGTTCGCTTGATTGTCAAATATATGTTTGTTTGTTGTTGTTGTTTTTTTTCTTCTTATTGATTTCAAAATAAATGAGCAAACGAAAAATTGATATTGAAAATGTGGCCACCACAAGATAAACGATAGAACAGAAACGATATAATTTATAGAAAAATTATATCTCATGAACTCATGAATGTCAAACTTTGCAAATGTTCATTGCATCAGCGACAACATTGAGCAATTGAGATTTTAATCGAATTCAAATCATTAATAACCCATCAGTATATGATATAAACACCGCTCTACTATCAACAATTGTCGCATTCAATCTGTAAACATATGCATTGCTCATAATGTTTCGTTATGTTCAAATCAAAATTGCATTATATTTATATGCCATCCTGATGTTATGATTCAACCCCGCTCAATCAGTGCTCCATTCCGTTCAGGATAGATCGTTCTCGTTTTAATATTCAATGGTTTACAATGGGTGTTTTGTACTATTTAAGAGCATTCACCATATGCCATGTCATTTTCCCGCAATATTATTTTAACTGCATTATTATAAATGTGATGAATGATGATTTCAATGGTTTTCCATTTCATTCAATTTTCACTGTGTGATAAATTTTCAGTTATCGGATTGACTTTGGCCATGGTATGCGATCGATGCATCATTGTAAATATATACATATAATGTTTTTCAATTTTCAATGTTTCATTGAAATTTTGATTCGATATTTTACTGTCAGAAAATTTGAATGGAACAACAGAGCCGTATGAGGGTTCCACGTTCTATGTGTCAGCATAATGTACAAAATTCATGAAAAATCATTTTCAATTTTGAGAAATGTTTGGAAAGGCAAAAATGACCAAATATTAATTGGTTGATTTGGTCTCTGGAAAATTGGAAATTCCAATATGGATCGTAGTTTGTAGTGAATCTTGATTTAATAATAATCACTCGATAACGAAAGTCAGTTAATGGATTTTCCATAGCATTTCACCAATAATGAAAAATCAACAAAATGTTTAATGTTATTTTGTGATGCTAAAAATGCAACCGCATACTGGTGCTTTATACCATTGCTGTCAAAGCATTGATAGATTTCCATCAAAAATAAAAAATCAGCGATGAAAAGCGACAGATAGTAATGAAAAAAAGAAGCAAATGAATTGTCAAGCCGAAATCAGCTTTTGATGTGACTTATATATGGAATGGATGGTCTTTTTCCCAGCTAAATAGCGACACCATTGAAAAATGCAGAAAACAGAAAAACATCAATAGACAAATGATTAAATGCGATACACAATCAACGGCCCTCGTTTCTTCAGGAGACGACATCATTGTTATTCCATTTTCATTTCTAATTTCATCCGTCCTATTTGGTTCTTGCCAAATGTTAGACATTGCAAGCAATTTTGAAAGAATGGGCCCAAATGCCTCCAACAAAACATTTAATTGTCGAATGTCTATGGAAAATAAATGTTTTACTTTTCCGCACACCACAATTTCAATGCGGGAAAAGTATTGGTTTACCCTCAAAAAAAGTGGGAAAAAAAATTTTTGTCTTGAG
>GL501517.1:963306-994439 GCA_000149185.1 Mayetiola destructor
ATCAAACCAGCACTGAATGATTTGAAATTATCACCAGCGCTATTTCGAAAGATTCTCTATCGATTGGGACCAGGCACTTTTGGAATTTCCACTCCTCGAAGACACCCTAGTGTACACTCTATAATATTGTCGCCATATATATCACATTTCGCTTTCCCAGCTATAGTTTTTGTGTGTGTGTTCGTCGTTTGCTTATTCATTTACTTTTGCCGTGAAAAATTGGTTGCTTTCCGGTCGACTTATAATATATTCTTAGATAATAACATATGTGAATGTGTTGAACAAGAATGAAAATCAAAAGCTATATTATAGTGCGTGAATCCATTCATGCGATGACATCGTTGCTATTGATGATGATGATGATTTTGTTGTTGTTGTTGTTGCCATATCGTTTTCTTCTTAATTTCATAATAATCAATTCAAAAGGATTCACGCGCGAATACACATGCTAGATTTAGACTCCAAAGGAAACGAAAAATCAAATTTAAAAAAAAAACACTCTCCAAATTCAAAATGATCACGCAAAGATGGATTCACGATGGATTCATTCTATAGTCCGTTCATTTTTCCCTTTGCGTGATCTTGGTCAAAGTTAAACTTGAATTTTATTTCCCATTTATTACGTTCCAGTATTTTTCATTAAGCTCCGTAGCTACGTCAAACGTATTTAAATATTTAAATGTATTCGAAATTCGAATGAATGACAAACAACGGAAAAACAAAACGAAAAAAAATAAATGAAATGATTATTATCATCAATCATGCACACATGACATAATTATTTTCCCTCATTCGGAAACACATTTTTCACCTTCCCTCACATTCATAACACAATAAATAATTAATTTATAAACGAATTCTGAACTCATTCGGTTAACTTTTTTTTTCTTTTTATTTTTTATTTTAAATTTCCTTTTCTGTTTTCGTCTTTTTATTACTGATTCTCATTTTGGCATTGTTGCGTGACTCAGTGGTCGTAATAATAATAATCATCGGACTAGACACGTTAATTGCTTCAAGAAATTTGTTAAATGACATTTATCAAAACAACATCCACGTGCACATCGAATACATTGAATTGCAGACACGTTTTGTGTGCATTCAATTGTTTACGTACAGGTTTTCGATTTTTGTTTAATCACCCCAGTTTTTGGGGAAATGAGAATAATATAGAGAATTAATGAACTTGCCCTACATTAATGCTAAATGAGAGCCTGTTTAGATTTTAAGCACGAAAATGCAACTTTATATTCTTTCCATGTTCGTTTCAATCTTTTCCTGTCGTTTTTATTGCTGTTTCGATTCGCAAATAAACCCAAATATTCGAAAAGGGAATTATGTTTATATTTACTTGTTGATGCATTCCAAAAACAAAATGTCAAATCATACCGACTAACGAATGATGAATATATCGAATTTCCAATGAGACATGACCAACAGTTATTATTATTAAGTGTAAACAACATGAGTGACCGACACATGCAATATGTTTATATATCGTTCATTCTTCGGATATCCGCTACTTATTATCCTTTCAACTATCTTTTTCAATATGATATTGAGCCAAAGGAACATTTCATCGAATAAAAACATAATTATTATTTCGAAGCAATCCATAAAATGTATCATTTCATAAATATAAATGATAACTGTTTCGGATACTTTGAATCACTTGATTTGGACAGTGTTCAGTGGTGCGTATGCACACAATCAAAATACAATATGCGTGTAGTCTGTGCAAATGAAATGAATATTGACAAAATAGGTGACAAATCATCCACTCAAAAAAAACTCAACACATTGAAATTGTGTGTGAAAAACGAATAATAATGACTCATCTCCAATTTGTTATTTGCGTGTGATAATTCCCGTTGTCCGTTAACTATCAGGCTTTTTCAGATCTAAAAATTTCCTTAGCAATCGAGCTTAATCTCCCCTCTTTCCCTTTGAGCTCTGAACATTATCAATGACAATCCGGTCGAAAATGAAATTACAACGTACGATTGGACTGATGATTCAATATATTCATTTATTATTTTATTTTTTTTATTGCCTCGTCCTTCGATTATCGGCTCTATATGTTTTTGTTTCACCGTTCAAAGAATCCAACGTTGATGAATTTCGATATCAGCAAATGATAATTGGGGCTGTCAACAATCATCATTGTGTAACATCACGCTAAATTAATAATGAGACGAAAATAAATGTATTTCGCCAAAAGGAAATCATTTATTTCCCATTCTCAAAGCTCCAAGCTTTGAGCACATACCGAAACACACAGAAAAGAAGACAGAAACAAAACAAAACAAAAACACATGCTGCATTAAAGATGGAGCACTATTTTGACGGGGGAAAAAAAGAAGCGGCCCATATTGACCATTGAATGTTTTTCTCATTTTCTTTGTTTCGTTTTTGCCGAAACTCAAACGCGTATATACATACGCCAGACACACATACACACACACATAAACAATTTACTCAATTTTGTCTGTTTACACAATTGTAATACATTGTAGACTTGTGTATGTAAACTTTCATATTATTTTGATTGATTTCATTATTAGTTGATGTGGATTGTGGATAAATTGTACGTAGACAGTAAAACAGAAGGAATCGAAACGGAACCAAGTTAAATAAAACATTTTTCGATAGTTCAACACAAATGGCATGGGTTTATTTGATTTGATGGTGTGTTTATAAGTTTGTTATTATTCTTTTTTCTATTTGGCTTCCATTTCTTTTCATATTCTTCCAATAAGAGCTGAAATGTATTTGAATTGCGGAATGAGAACAAAACAAACGAAGAGTAATCTGATCCATATAATTTTCACTTGGGATTTGAGATTCATTTCATTTGTTCCGTTTCGTTAGGCTAATCAATGCAATTTACACGATGACAATGTTAAAGTATTTCGAAACAAATATACTCTAGTGGATGGGGTATTTGATGCCGAAAATATAAAATTAGCTGATTTATAAATATGCTTGAAAGGCATCGAAAATGTATAATAATTCTGCACCGGGATGAATCACTAGACGTATAAATGGTCGTCTGCTCGATGGATATTTTTAAAATAAAAAAAAAAAAAATAAAAAAATTCAACCGTGTTCAATGTCCATGCATAAAAAATACTTATACTTCCGTAAAAAACATAACCAGAAAAGTAAAACAAAGATTGGCGAATTAAAAACGTGGCAAAAACTAACTATAAAATATAATTCGTTTCATATTTCAAGTTGTTTTTGCTCATATCATGGACAATATTCCATAATAATGAGTGCTGCACTACAATGTTGTTGATGTTGTTTTTGTGTCACTTTTGCTGCTGTTTCGGTTAGATATCGGTTGGGCATTCCAATTTTTTTTTTTTTTGTTCCTTCGTTTCCATATTTCATTACTTCATATTCATTTCACTTAATAAATTATAATGAAATGCGCTGCAATAACAGCACTGCAGCATCAAAAGAGATGTGTAATGTGTGCAAGTTTACCACAGTTCTGCAGTAAACAGTACACGCTGTTCATTCACAAACTTCAAATGCTTATAATATGCATGGCGGATAGATTTTCGTTTTGACACCATTTTACATTTTTCCAGACTGGAAGTTCCAGTTACAGATAGTAACAAACAGTTTTGTATACCATTATTACTTGATCGTACTTTCTCTCTCAATTTACATTTCGTAATTTGATTCAATTTATGAAATTGAACGATTGTTGACATTCATTTTTATTGTATTAAATTTTGTTTCAGCTCTGTCAACTCTCGTTTGGCTCGTTCCATTCGTGAAATTCGATAATGTCAAAATGAAAAAGGGAACATTCTCTCTCAAGTGACAACTGACAACATCAATTGTGTTATTTGCTGATAATAATGCGATAAAGCTAATTACTCTTCGATTTTGATACAAAGCTTGTTTCGTGATTCATGAGACTTTTCCATAATAAAGAACTTAATTCAAAATAATGGGGAAAAAATTATGAAATTATTACAAAAAAAAAAAAATAATAACAAAAACCCCCTAAGCTTAAATTATAGCATCAACACCACATTGAAATCGTTGCGATTTTCATCGTCTTATGCATCTGAGGCGCATATAATAATAGCATCTTGATTGCTTTGTTCTCGTTGCCATTTTGTCCATTGTTTTTCCTCATTTTGTGCTCTTTAAACATTTCCTCGAATCAAATGATAAAATGAACTTGTAACATCGTATGTTATGTGCATTGTTCCCTGTTTACTTTATAGTCCATAGGAATACAACTTGGATTACGTAGTAAGAGTTTCGAAAAGCCTCATTGCTCGCTTCGAACTTTCAAATAAACAAAACATACGAATAAATCATTCGAGAAAATAATGCGATTTTCCCCGAATTTATTTTGTATGATTCTCCAAAATGATGGATTTTGTGCTGAATAGATTCGCTGAATGAAAAAGAAAAATCATTTCAAATAGAAATTTCAAGCCGACAAAAAAAGGATTATTCGCATGAAGTGGGTGGGGAGGAAAAGCTAAAAACATTTGAAATTTTGAAAATATCAAAATGAAGACATCGCATTAAATCATTTAATGTAATAATATTGTATAACCAATTGCAAGTGAAAACATTATTATATTCCGTTCCATTTATTCCATTCATTTTCCAACAAATCCAAACTAATTGCGGTTTGGTAGCGTGCTCATTTTCTTTTGCATACGATATATATATATTTTTTTTTATAATAAAATGCAAAATTGTATGTGCAACAGATGATGACAGACAAAAAAAAAATCATATAACAAAAATCAAAAAGGGTAAGCAGAAGAAGAAGAAGAAGGGAAAAAAACGTAACGACAAAGCTGCTCCTTTTCTTTTCACATTTTGTATTGTTTGGTTATTTGCTTTCATTCATTCATTGTTTTGGTGCTTGTAATTCTTTTCAAAGCTAACGTCTCATCGATTGTTAACATGAATGGATTTTTTTTTCTTCTTCTTTTGAGCTATTATTTTGCATATGACGATGACATGCATGAATATCATGACTTTGATCGAATATATCGGGTACAATGGGGACTTTGAAAACTTGTTTTATTTGCCATATTTTATATGAAAAACATGTTAATTCAACCTGTTCTTCACGCTTCACGCAATCAACTTGTAAAAGGCGATGTAATTTGTTATACGTCAACGACTCCGCGCCCACAATGAATCACACACACACTCACACACACACGCATTTCGATTGGCTTTTCCTCAATTCACGGAAATTTAAGTCGATATTGAGTGTGGTTTGTATTTGCTAAATGGACGGCATTCAACTCCATTGGAAAATTCCATCATGCTGCTAATTAGTCCAACTGCCAATTTATTAACCGATGATTGTCGGTTTTCACTTATTCATTTCCACAAACTGGAAAATTCCATTTTCATACAAAAAACGTTTGATATAGTCCAAAGAATCCGCTCAATTAATATATACATTGAACCGTTCAATTGGATTTTTGTTCCCACACATAAAATGTCATTCATAAATAAATTAATTGTTGTTGGCGCATATTTAAATTTGAATGAGATTGATTTTATGTATTATGAATAATGCTTAATACGATTTCATTTGGCTATTGCAGACGGACAGACCGACGGAGATTTTTGAATGGCTCAAAAAAAGAAAATAGAAAAAATTCAATTCTCAACAGTTCTCATCAATGTTCTTTTCTCTGTAAATCGTGCAAAAGTTTCGGAGTTTGAAAATTTTAACGGAAAAATATTCAACAAATCTTTCTTATCGCAAATAAAAAAGTAAACAAAATCCACAAAAATCCCTTCAAATCAGTTGAAACATTATTAGAAATGGACCATAATATTAAATTATTAACGTCCTTTGTTCCTATGTTCATGATTTTCTTGTTGTCTTTGTTCATGAAATTTATACGCCTGCCGAAATTTTTAACGCATCTCTTTTATTTCTGAGAAGACAAAAAACGATTGTTGGTCATTTCAATTCTGATTCCCGTGGCTAATGTGGTTTACTCCATCAGCTATCTGTTTTTAATGATGTAAAAAACACCACTTTTAAACGATACAAATTTTTTATTTTTTATTTTAAGCGCTTCGTTTCACATGTCATATCTCAATCAAATTATTATATATATTTATAAGTATCAGTAAATTGCTTATTATTTACGATTTACAAGTCATAATACGTGTATCATAGTCAAAATATGTGGTCGTGAATGTGACGCAGCCTAAAAAATGAATGAATCAAATCAATTGGTAAACGATTTTGTACGTTGTACACATTTTCTTCAGCTCTGTTCTATGTTCCATGTCATCCACTTATGGATTTATGGATACACTCCCGTCAGTCATCCAATTCTCATTAGAATTTCAAAGAAAAAGTTTCGGTGCGACAGTCTTAAGTGCACAGCTCCCACATGCCATGTATAGAAGAATATCAACATAATTGTCGAATTCACCGTATATTATTATTTATTTATTTATTTATAAAAGATGTTGTGTTTTGGGTTTGACGCTACTTTTGAATTGTAAATGTTTTTGCGTATATTATTCCACATTCCACACATCAAACATAATATTTGAAAATTTATTCATCTCATTTCCATCAAATACACAATTTCTTGATCAAAAAATGTATAAAATTAAGCGGGCCGAATGGATGAATAGTTCGGTAGCTTAGAGCACCCATGAAAGCACACAATGATAGCAAAACTAAGTAAGCTGTATCAAAAGTCAAGGGAGCAAAAGTGCCAAATATCAACGGTATCATTATTATTATTATTTTTAAGTCAAACAAATGGCCAAAAATCGAATTCATTTTATTGCGTTCCAGATCCGATTTCAAGTGACAAACAAATCCTGTGAAACCATCACATTCAAACACACATTTTCTAATGTTGTTGTTGTTGTTGTTGCTAAAACATCTGATGCTCTTAGTGCCAAACAAATCAAACGATATTTTTGCTGTGACGATTGTCAATACATATTTGAAGCATACAAATCCGATGCTGTTCACCTTTGTTCCCTTCTTCATTCGTTTGCCTCATTTTTCGGCTCATTTAAATTGCATGTGATCTTTCTTTGTTATGTGACATGATTCAAAACAATCGGCATTGAGAATTCATTTAAATGATGATGGGGACAATGGAATTGTTTAAATGCTTATTTTCTGTGTTGTTCTTCGAAAAGTTGACATTTGTTTTCGCATGTCGAAAACAGTTGTAACACTTTGTTTTCTTCTATTTTCTGTCCAAATTGATGTGGCTCCATAAAAACGTGGAAAGCTTGCGGCTCGAAGCCACAGAATAAAATTCAAATATTCAAATTTTAAACAACAACCAAAAAAAGGCGATGCCAAAAAAAAAAAATCGAGAAAAAAGATTAAAATTAAATCACCCAAAACCGTACCAAAATGAACTCAACACAAATTCTCACCATTTTTCGGGGCATTGCTAATTTTCCAGCTCGGCGTTTTCACTTATAATAATAATGTTTTTCAGTAAATTTGAATTTAAATGAGTTGCGTTTTGTTTGCCATTTTTGCCTTTCATTTTATTTTGTTTTTAAACATTTTTTCGTTTCGGGTTTTCAGCAAACAGAAAACATTCAAAGGCATTCCATTCATTGTTTTTCCGGAGACAGCATTCGGATCAACTTTCATTTCCGTTTTTCGAATGTATGTGGGAAAAATTTGTAAATTTTTGTCATCTTTACATAATTTATAGGCCTTGAACAATGGAAATGGTTAAAGACACACCATGTAGCAATGGAAAAAAAAGAATGTTTGTCTTGCGAAGACAAATCGTCTCTTCTATTCATTCATTCTATTCGGTCGCTGAAAAAAAATGAAAGGAAACGCAAAAGAAAAAATCTTACATGAATCATCAATGATGTTTGAAAATGAACAGAAAAATCGGAATGTTAACATAAACGAATCCAATGAAAATGTATAAAATGTAACAATGAAGAATGTGAAATGGAGAATGAAAAATGAAAGCCAATGAATTATCATTTGCTTCGCATATGTGACCAAAATTATTTCGAACGATTTCTATTCATCGAATGGAATAATATTTCTTAATTTTTTGGTGCTTTTGCAATTGGTGTAATGGGCAAAAATTTGTGTGCTGTATATCGTATGCGAAACACATAATGATGCATTAAGGCAATGCATTGGTCTCAATTTTAAACCTTTGACATATTTTGGTTACAGTTCAGGCGGAAAAAGCCAAACAGTCGAATAAAGACACACAAACAGAAAATGAATTAAAACGAAACGTCTCGCAGTTTATCTATGTCTACGTACAGTTTAAATTTTTATGAAGTATTATTACATATACATCGGAAATCACCATAAATCTACATATTTTCGGTATTTTTTCAAAATAGTGGTCTGTGCCATCATGCAAACTGGGAACGAAATGGGGAAAAACCAGAGGTTTTTCAAAATATACGGTACATTTACGGCTTGCACTTTTCCTTTTTGGTGTATAATACATGTAACCGAAACGGTGAATTGGAATCAAATGAAATGAAATTTGTTTACAATGAGTAAAATAGACCAAGTCACTTCGTCATTGTACCATCCTTGTTCATCTACAATTCCATATTCTATAAGTCGATAAAAAGCTTTTGAGTATTTATACGTTGTCGATAGAGATAAATGTGTTGTTGTTCAAATGAAAGCATTAACAACAATAGATCAAGTCATGGGCTCCAACAATCAAAACAGAACATTCTTCGACTAAATCAAAAACTGTACAATTCAGATTTTAATTTTAAACAAATCGAAATCGAAAACAAAAAGAATGAAAAATGAAAATGAGCCACCGAATGAAAACCAAAGAGAGCAAAAAATAGACCATTAACAAACAAACAAACAAAAAGCTCAATGCATGACGGGCACGCATAACCTATTGAACTTAAACACTGGTGAACATGACCATTTGCGTTGAATGAAATATAGGCAATGTATGTAGATGGTAGATAGGTGGGAAATGAAAAATAGAAAAAAAAAATCATTTTTCTGAAACTGTTATAGATTAGTACTTGGTGTACAGGCGTTGCCATAAATAATTCAATAATAGTCAGCCCCAAAAAGCGGAAATTATACGCGGAAATGCTAGAACGTGGTTTCAAATTCATGTTTATGATTGAAAGTTCCCTGGCGTCAGATAAATGTGTACTGTGTGAATTCACAATTTTAAAGC
Source organism: Mayetiola destructor (assembly GCA_000149185.1). Taxonomy (NCBI): domain Eukaryota; kingdom Metazoa; phylum Arthropoda; class Insecta; order Diptera; family Cecidomyiidae; genus Mayetiola; species Mayetiola destructor. The sequence continues at coordinate 972,516 of GL501517.1, forward strand.
ATTCACAAGATAATGAGTATAATGTACGAGTGAAACAACAAATATAACGAAGCAAAAAAAAAAAATGAAAATTACAAATGTTAGAAACGGTGTGCGTATTTCGTTCTCTGATAATATTTATACTAGTTTTAGTACGGCAATGGAAAATAAAATGGAATAAAAACGAAATGAATTACACAATTGACGCATTTGATGCCATCGCCAATAAATTCATGCGAATATCAATGTGGTATTCGTATTGGCTTTTTTCAACTTCTATTAAGCAACCAGAAATCAAGCTTACTGATAAATAAAATAGTTTGATGCTTTGTGTATATAAGTTTATTTTTCTTTTCTGGATTATTGTCGGCATTGTGTGTGGGTGTGTGTTTTTGAGTTCTTCGTTACCATTTAAAAGAATCGCAATACAAAACATATTCCCCAGGCATATTTTCACATAAGTGATCACAATTGAGCTGAATTCAAGTTGTGTCTATTCGATGATTACAATGAAGAGGAAAAATTGGATAAAAAAGCTACATCGAATACAAATGTATTACATTTGGACATTCTAAATGTGAATAACGAAAAAGTGAATGACTTTTCTGATTTGGAGGAGCCCTTGACGTAAACATTTTATGCGTATTGAAAATTGTTTTTTTTGTTTCTTTATTTGTGTTGGCCGCGCTTACGCATTCTCATTCCCATTGGTAATTTTGTAATGTAGATATTATGGTGTTTTTCTTCTAGTTTTTTTTTCATAGGGCTTTTTTTCTTTTTTGCTGTTTTGTTTTGTTTACATTTGCCATGGCAATGCATTGATGTGCCATCATCGGCATTCATGGTGGCGACAATCTTAGACTCGATGACGATAGCGTCAAAACACAATGCACAAAAAGACAAAAAAAAAAACAAAAAAAACGGAATTTGACATCGGAACAAAAAAAAAGAGACAACAAATGAAAAGGATCAACAAAAGGCCAAGACCACACAGACATTCAGACGTTTATGATAGCAATGGTTGAACGCTCCATTTGCTCTATCCCAATTTTTTCGGGTTGCATTCTTTTTTCATTCTTTTTCTTTTGTTGGTATATTCTCATTCATGCGCCACGTTATCTATTCCATTCATTCGACTCCTGATTACGCTGGAAAACTTGATGGGTTTTTATAAAACATAAACTGAATCTGAGACGACGAGACCATCGGGAATATAAAAGAAAGTTTTCATTTATGAATTTACGCAAAAGCATTTATATATTTGCAAATGAATATTATTGAAATGTAAAAGCATTGAAATCGCACAAACGATATTCTGGTCCTACAATAAATGTATTCGGTTTGAATAAATGATAGACGAAACAAATCATTTATTGTGATGTATGTCAACGAATCAATATACTGTGTGCCATTTCCATCAAATGGATTTCGAAATAAGAAATTGAGAGGGGCGGAAAAAAGTGATGTGACTCCAAGTTTATCATTTCCATTTCATAAATATTGGTAAAGTAATTTGGAAAGTTGCTGACAAGGTCTATCGAAGAGTTTTTCAATTGATTTTGAATAGTTTTATTGATATTTTCGAATTTAAGATGTGCGCTGAGGCGTGTTTTTCAATTATTCGACTTTGCTTCGCTGTTAATGGCGATAAAACAACGAAATTCGATGCCATAAACTCAAAGTTAATTGATATTTATAATATGTAGATTGATAGCGCTCACCATGGCATACAATCAAATTAATATTCGGTTCTAAATTGAAGACTATACATATAGTTCATTATGTACAAACTATATTATATATATATATATATATATATATGAACTATAGGAAGCGCTTAAATTAAATTGTGTAACATGAATCATGTGATGATATAAATTATATGAATATTTATGTCACTTTATTAATTGTCGATTAAGCAAATTATGATGTATACATATTTGGATGAATCATATTGGAACGAATCTACTCTCATTTACTGACATTTTTGTATTTTGACAGAGAGATAGAAAGCAATGAACGGAATCATTGGTATAATGTGTATAGTGCACGGCGGTGTTTTGTTAAAATATATTAATATTCATACATCACATGAATTAATTCAACTCGATGAAAACATTAGAACAGGAAGCTGGTTTTATTTTTCATTCATACCAATTGGAAATGAATCATCTCATTAAAATTTATGAAATTTATATCGTGAATTTTCCATGTTTGATTGCACTTAATTTGCATTGATAACCAAAAATAATTCCTATTCATCGTGCAAATTGGCATTTTGTCATTTTGCATGAACGAAAAATATATTCGAAAAAGAAAAAACTTGAAAACAAAAAAAAGGTCAACTGAATTGAAGCAAGATAGAGAGATTGCTGATGTTAATTGCTAATATTTATACAATATGCAATATCAAGCTAGGATCGATGTCGCACAAAAATTGATACATAAATATCGCTATGATAATTTAGTTAAATTATCGCTATGATATGCCATTGTGGCAGCGTCACAAAATTCTTCGTAATAATTTAATAATTATTATATATTTTGTCTAAATTAATGGTAAATGATATGCATTTACATTTGGCAATTAAGCTCCAAGCTCGATGGATTCACATGAAAAAAAGAAAAAACTTTAATTACGTACGGCAATATGTTTCATTGTTATTGTATAGAATATTTAAAACAAGAGCAACAAACAATTGAGCGCACATTCCACAAACTTCCAGACGTTCATTGTGTTACGATACAATATTCATTGACAAAATACGAGGCCAAAGCGAATGAACTGTTGGCAAATAAAAATTTTATTCAAAAATTGATTGATGAGCGAACGAAGAGAAAAAAAAAGAATATGTTTCAGTTAATCGGACGCACATCATCGGAGAAACGCTTATTATCGGAACAACGGAATCAACAATCCTTTATTCGAGCAACACATGAAAAAATGGAGGCTACATCCAAATTACTGGCTACAATAATATATAATAAAAATAATCGAGTATTATAGCCAAACGAAACAAAATTGGATACGAAAATTTAGACCAGAGAAAAATGATTGACGCTGTATGACAAAACGATCTATACTCAATTATTTTGTTGGAATATTTTTCATATTATGTTTGAATTGTATTGGAATTTTACTTAGTTTCACTGCAGGAGGTACAAAGATCAAATTAAATGCTCACTTGAAATTGAAAATGTGAATGATGAATGCATAGATCGTTTCGGTTTGACATAATAATAAGGTATTGAGTCCAATCGATTGGATGGGTGTGTTTGTGTGTGTGTGTGTATGTGTTTGCATCATCAAAAGTAATAATAACATTGATGATGTTAAGCTGACGCAATGAAAACGAATAAAAATGCTAATCTAGAAATCCCTAGAATCGAATTTATGAATAAGCTCTTTCTCGTTCATTTTCGTTCATTTGATTAAGAGATCTGAATGAATGTTCACATTTCTCATAAACAAAATTATGCAGCAAAATAGTTGTATACATTTATAACATTTAACGTATATTATTGTCCACAAGATACGATATGTGTAGCTCATGCGAAATATATTCAATGAATATATGTATATTGTAGTTTTGTAACCGAAAAAAAAAACAAGAAACCAAATAGATTAGAATAATGGCCTGCATGACTATATCACATATTCCAAAGTGATAACAAATGTTAACATTTGCAATACAAAAATAAAAACAATGATTCTTGAGTCTCTTGATATCAAACACATCACCGCACTTGGATCTGACAGTGAATATGTTTTTGTGGTTTCAGAAAAGAAGAAAAAACCACACACCAAATATAGTACAAATCTGCTGCTCATTTAACTTGTCGATGTGGATTTTGGATAGAGTAAACACTGATGTATTATATCAAGAGAAAGAAATCCTTTCATTAATCATTAAAGTCTGAATTTTCGTTCGACTGAGGAAGATGTTCATTGGTAAAATTAATACAATTTAATTATAATCCACTTTTTATCACTCATATTTGTGATGGCGTTCCGAAAGAATGAAAAAAAAAAAGAAGAAGAATAAATGTCCTTTGAATGAATGAAAATGATATGAAAGGAAAAAGTGTCAATGACGAAACTGAAAACCATTGGCCATTGAATATATGAAACAAAAGAACACAATGTTAATTGACAAAAGAATCTCCAGAGTTTTGCTAATATTTTTCTGTCACGAATGTCATATAATAATCAGTATTCGCATGAAATTCATTAAATAAAATATTCTTCCATTCATTTGTGTGATGATCAAACACGATGACAAAAGCGAATACAAAATGGATATTCAACGACTGGACACCTTCAGCATTGAAAAAAGCCACTCTCTCTCTCTCTCTCTCTCACCGAGCATGCAAATTGTAACAATACAAATATTTCTCGATATATTGGACACATGATGGCTGGAACATTACAACACATAACGGATAACGGATAACGGATAACGAAAATCGGGAAAATAGCTCGCGTTAACAATGTTTAACGAATGATACGAATAACGCAGTGGAACTAATTGCAATTTTTTTTTTTTTTTTGGTTCGCTTTCGTTCATTTGCTTCACAATTGCCCTGTTTTTACCGATCACGTTTTCTGTATTTCAATTTGAAAATGCGCCAAATGCGATAGAGAAGAAGAAAAAAAATCAATCAATCGATTTATTATTGATTACAAGAGCTAAAACAGCTTAAACCCGTGTGATGTACGGCATATGAGTAAATTCGATTTGAATTTTTAATTGGTTTTTCATTGTCTAGAATCTAGCAAAATACAGAAAGCTTAAAGCTTGAACACAACATATTGATATATATATATATAAATCATTTGGTATTCTGCTACTATCAATAAAATGACCCGATTTCAATTTAATACTTCCTTTATATTTTGTCATTATATCCGATTCGATATTGAATATAGCTAGGTGTAACATTAACTACTTTATAATTTGCTATAATCTGTGATAATATTCAATTCAATATTTTTAAATGTTATCGTTGGTGCGTTTGTTCCATTTTTCAATAATGTGAACTTCATGAGAGACGAACGGCTAGTGAAAAAAAAGAAGAAGAAAAACGGATGACAGCTGCCCTAAAGCAGTATTTCATATTTAATACGGTTACATAGAATACAATATTAAAACCTGTTCACATTATTGATGGAATATTACAACTATTGATGCGGTTAAATTATGGCCAAAGCTCAGTGTCAAGAATATTCAATTGGATAATAATTTCCAATTTTAAAAAGATTTTTTCCATTTTATTATCATCGATAGTTAAGACGCTCACTTAACGTAAGAGAGTATATGTGATACTGTGGGAATGTGCAAACAGTACAGAATGCATCAACTTTCTTCTAAAGATATGATGATAACTGAATGAATTCGAACGTTGAGGACCTCATAATCTTTCTTACTTGACTATTTGGCTATAGAATATATTATAATAAACATACTTAATCTGACATTCATTGATACAAATTTTCTCTTAATAAAAATGGAATTTTTTTTTTCGGAATTTATTTTCAGATCGCATTCGAATATAATGATGTTAAGGCGAAATCCGGTGAGACCGGTCAACAAATAATAATAGTAATAAAAAAAAAAGAAAAAAGTTAAAAATTGTGAAAATTGATTCGATATATTATATAATAATCGCATAAAATGTATTCGTCGTAAAGTTAATATAAAATGCATCGATATACATCGATTGCATAATGGGAAAATTATTTTACCTCGTTATGAATAAATTAATAATTGACAACATTTGGTCTGATACTGTTAACATTGTGTATACATCAATTCTATTGAAATATTTGAGTTTAATTGATTGCGTTCATAGCAAGTGGTGTAGTAAACGAAGCGATAACCTGATAAAAATTCAATAATTTTTTCGGATTTCAAAAAATGCAACAGTCCGTATCATCAAGGAGAATCGAATATTTCTCATACGTGACAACTGAAGAGGGGCATGCATAGATTTATGTAGCGGTTTGTATTATTCACAATATTTTGCATCAATTTCAATAATAACACGAAAAATGTGACAATTGTAGTAATAATACTTTTTTTTCTTTTTTTTTTTTTCTTAAACAGTGACAGCTCTATGTTAGGCGAACGTGATCGAAATCGTAATGCGGTTGGCTGGGAACTGGAAAACCCTGTTGTTTCAGGTAAATAATAATAATCATCAAACAAAACGATAAAACGAAATTTTATTAATCAAAACAAAATCATTTAGCAACATCACCGAACAACAACGGCGTACAACAATCTAGATCAACAACCATCGGCTCCACGGCTCGATCGCATTCACAATTCTCCTATAATCGTGATGACGATTACAATTATAATGATGCAACAAATAATAATCATTTCGGCGATCCAAGCGTCGATTTTTCAAATGGTGCATCAATGGCCGGAAAAGAAGTACGATACGCACCACTTCCACTTGCCATTGAATCGCCAACACATTCAATGCCAATTTGCGATGAAGCACCATTACAACGAGCACATTCCAGGTATAAATTCCGGTTCAATGCTCATTCCGGATTCACTCTCATCCATATTATTAAAATGTTTTTTTTTTTAATTTTCTTTTTTGGGGGGGGGGGGGATCGTTGCACAGATCACTGTCATCAATTCCACCAGAACCCTTTATGATAGCACAAGCAAAACAAACAAATCGTCGTGTATCGATAAATGTAGGCGGTGTACGGCATGAAGTATTGTGGCGAACATTAGAACGTTTACCACATACCCGGCTTGGTCGATTACGTGAATGTACAACACACGAGGCGATCATTGAATTGTGCGATGATTATTCACTTATTGAAAATGAATACTTTTTCGATCGGCATCCGAAAAGTTTTAGTTCAATATTAAATTTTTATCGAACTGGTAAATTGCATCTGGTGGATGAAATGTGTGTATTAGCGTTTAGTGATGATTTAGAATATTGGGGTGTCGATGAATTATATTTAGAATCGTGTTGCCAGCACAAATATCATCAACGTAAAGAGCATGTATTTGAGGAAATGCGAAAAGAGGCTGAAAGTCTACGGCAACGTGAAGAAGAAGAATTTGGTGATGGTAAATATTCGCAGTATCAAAAATATTTGTGGGACACGCTCGAAAAACCAAATACTAATTTGGCAGCAAGGGTGAGTTGTTCGTTTGATTTTTTTGTTGTTTAAAAAAAAAAAAAATTTGCCAATTCGAAATAAATTAAAGAAATTTCTTTTGAAAATAAAAGACAACAAAATACATTGACGAAAAATGCATGCACGATCGTTATTGTTACAAATATTAATGTGTAATAATAATTGATCGTGTCATGTGTAAACCTTCAACACACATTTCAATCGATACAAAATACAAACACATTTCAACATTCCAAACTTCTTAACGTTTTGATTTTATTTTTGTTTTCTACGATTCACGTTTTTAATTTTTGGCTACAACATTTTTTATGTCCGTTTCGAATTTCCTCTGAACTCGATGATCGAATTTTTTTTATGTACCGGCCACAAATCTTTCAAGTGATTACAAAAGGGGAAAAGCTCACCCAATGCCAATGATTGGATTCAATTTATTGAATTTACGTTAACGGAAGTAATTCGTTTTGTAATTCAGCGAAATGCAAATATCGATGCAAACATTTTTATAAAATGAATATTAATTTCGGTTGGTTTGATCATTCGAATGAATTAATTTTTTCGCAATAAATATTCGATCTCTGTGTTTGGTTGTTTGTTCCAAAAGCTACACAAAATATTCATCTAAAATTGTACGAAACGAAACCCATAACCGAATCATCACCGATGATAATTAAAATCACTTGACACAATAAATTATATTGTTTGCCAAATATAAATTGTATCCGGTAGATGGTCGAATACAGTTAACCGTATATCCGTATCATATGAATCATTGATATATGTGCAATTGGATATTGGATATTTCAAACGCCGTACTAAATCGACACCAATGACAAACTGCGCTTAGCTTGTTATTTTTAATTGAAATATGAATTTGTTGAAACAATGATGACATTCGGTGCAATAATAACAATAAATTAACGCTACACATATTTGTCACTGGAAATTCAATTTACAAATGTTCACATGTTCATGAGCCATCGCCGTCAAATGTTTGACGATATTTTGAATATTCGTATTCATTTCGTTTTTTTTACTTAAATGGTTAAGCCCTTTTTTCTCATTTGGACATTGTATGTGAATTGTGAGTGAAAAAATGAAGTCATAAAATACACTTTGCGTGGTCATAACTTTACTGTTGGGAACTATTTTATGGCAAAAATATATTTGGCTGTAAAACCAACCAAATGTTAAACTGACGGAAATTCAATGAGAAATATAAAGATTCATTCTTTATAAAAAAATATTCACTGCTACGGCTGCTGTTGTTGTTGTTGTTGAACTTTTTGTTTGTTTCAATTTAAAACTATTCGGTGCGAAATTTGGTGCAACATTTGAAACTCGAATTGTTGTTTCATCATCATCCACAGGGTTGTTATATATAGTTTTATATGGCTGGTTTTCGTCGACTCTTTATTTTTTTGTCGATTTCAATATCCTTCGAAGAGTTAAACTTACCGCATTCTCATTTGATGCTAGTGAATACACAAACACATTGACCACAAATACCAAAGATGCATTTGTCTTTGTCCCGAACGATACGAAAGACATTGACGACAATAAATAGAGCAAATTTTCTTTTCTTTTCTTTTTTCACCTGGATGTCAGCCAATAATAAGTATCCGAATAGAATTGAACCAACATTGAAACAAGTGACAAATTGAAAGAAGAAGAAGAAGAAGAAGAAAAAAACGCGTTAAAGACTGTGCATTTGTGCACATGAGCACTGAATACATTCAAAAACCATATCGCAAAATATAATTTGGCAATGTTATGCAAAATTCAAACGAAACACATGATATATGCATTATAGATAGATATTTGCCATCCAAATGCAACAATGAATACTAAACTTTGAGCTAAGCTGATCGTATTGTTCCAAACAGTTTTCGGCTACGAATGATTGGTTCAGTCAGGGCACAAGTCATGCAGTTATAATAAAATATCACACACAAAAAAAGAGAAAAAAAAATACAAACAATATTGAAACCAAAATTGACAACCATAAACGTGGTCTGCAGTTAACATTCACCAGACACACCACACACACATAGCAATTAACATTGGGCAATAGGGACGTGTTGGGACCAATAATGCATAAAAGTGCCAAGTGCATTTGCTATTCAACTGGTTTATTGCTGAAAATTGTTATTGTTTTTGTAAATGATGCAAATTTAAACCGCAAATGAATTGCATATTCTTCAATAAATGTTAATTTGCATTTGATACGGACTATCTCTGATACAGTGAACTCTGTCCATTGCCCTAATGTCCTATTAATCTCAGCTTTTCTTTCAGTTTTGATTTTTCGTTTCCTGTTGTTCCCCTCCAATGTTTTTTTTTTCACCGTGAAGAATTATGACCAAGTGTTGAAAAGCTTGAACAAATGTAAAGAGTCTCCCTCGTTTGGCCGCATTTGAATCGATTTGCATAAATATTTTTTTACGCCTTCATCAAATCTTTAGAAAATCCTAATGAATGGTTTGGCTTTTATTTGTTTTTCCACATTCTCATCAATTTGCTCCTAAGTGTCTCAGAACAAAATACACCACATCATAATGACCAACTATAAAAATTCCATTTATGCATAAAAAAAAAAACTAATGTTTTTCTTTGGTGTTTTGTGATCTTGGCTCGTGGCTTCATTGCATGAAAATGAATGGAAAGAAAAGGAAAAAAAACCGCAACTGAACACTTAAGCCGATTATTTTATTATTACCATTCGCAATTCGAGCGATATCGTTTCAATGCCCATTTTTTTTTTTCTTCTTCTTCAACCGAATTAACTCTTATCATTCGAGTCATTTACTCATTCCGTTTGGACTGATGTTTTATCGACTGTGTGGCATTTATAAATCGAAATTTACGCTACCACCCTGATCTAATCGCTGGAAATTGCGACGTCATTATTCAAATGTTATGCAAACGACCAACAAATAACCGATATCATTGACGGTGGCATTTATTTTGTGTTTTTATTATTTAATTATTTTTTTTTTTTTTTATATTTGTGTGTGCCATGATTTTTAATGAGAATATTTCATTCGTTTTTTGATTATATGGTAGTTGTTCCATATTTTTCTCCCCCTACCCTAATTGTGCACTGAACACTATTGATATTCTGGTGTTCACCTCATGCCATAAATAATTAATGGCGAAAAAAAAAACAAAAACTGTAACCTTCATTCAAATGAATGCGAATATTTAGAATTCATTAAAAATGTCTCATGTGCCCTCGATGATTATACTATATCTTTGAGTTATCTTCTCTCACTTGAATATGATGGACATCGTTCATGACATCGTATATGGCTTGATTCTTTTCGATATTATTGCCATGTTCACCTATGGCATTCGTTGAGCAACACAAATGCTTTAACTATTTAACAACATGACTATTTACATAACTATTAGATCGCATTGAACAATCCTATTTGGGATTCTCTCTAATGATAATAATAATGATAAAATTTCAATACTTTTAAGAAATTTCTCGTTTGATTTGCAAAAAAGAAAAAAAAGAAGAAAGTTTTAAATTTTTTATTTGCAAAAAATGACTGAAATTATTTCCAGAGAAAATAATCCAATAACGACTGATGAGCTTTTTTCCCGTTTTTCTGTAAATTATTAGATATTGTATAGTCATTTGCAATAAGATCTGTGTCGGTCTTCATTGTATTCACATTTAGATTACATTGCAGGGCCACTTTGACCGACACAGATCTTATTGCAAATGACTATACATAATAATTTGTATAAAAGTGCAATTTTAATGTTGCCTATTGTTGCTATGCTTTCCCATGTCCGTCGATGTACCATAAAAATATGCTAACGCTTTTTATCCGATATCGGAACTTTGAAGATTCGCTAAAACCAGCCATAAACAATTGTTTACTATTCAGGACCAAGGAACAATACTCTTCATTGGGATTCTTTCAAAAAAAAAAAAAATAATTTTGAATTTGAATATTAAATTCGATTCAAATCCATAATTTTATGCAATTTTCTTTAATTTTGTTTTTTTTTTTTCAACATCATTCACATACCATACATCGCAGACAATACAATTTTTATACATAAAAATATACAGAAAAAACACACATTTACATGCAACACTTTAACCATGTGTCATTAGATGCATCGAGCCAGCTAATGACAGCTCAACAACAGACAAAATGAAACACGTGCTATTAATTGTTGAATGTCACGTGTACATATTATTAGCCCGGATAATACACATTCCGTTCAAGATAATGTGAATTGGTATTTCATATGAAATACAAATGCTACAGATGTACAAAGTGCAAAAACACAACAACAACAACAAAAAAACAAAAAATTTCATTGAAAAATGAAACAAAAACAAAATGCTTAAATATCTTTTCAGAACAGATTTAAAATGGATATTTGGCCCAAACTCTTCGTTATTCACTACTATTATTTAACACTCTTTTTTTCTATTTTCATTGTTTTAAGATGAAATGTGATCTCGGCAATGATCACATTTTAAAATGTTTATTATTAATTTTTGGCCAATTTTATTGTTTCATTTTGATTTAATTTAATTTAAAATGCTTGAAATTTCAACCGAAAACCAATCATGTGTTAATTTTGGGTTCAAATCGATGTTGTTTGCGAATTATATTAACTTTGTGTTAACATTAAAAATGCATATTTTTGTTGTTCGAAATTGCTTTGGAATATAAATTGGAAATGTGCGCGTTAAGGTTGTTGGCGCATAGTGCAACAAGACGAAAACTCTTCTTTTGCCCAAGCAACAACCATTTCCAAGCATATTTCAAATTTTATATTCATTTCATTTATGAACCAGCTGTATTGATTTTGTTTCGTTTTAATTTTATATTGAATTGGAGTTTTTTTTTATATATTTTTGGTTTCGAAAGCTTTGTTTCTTCTTTTGTTTGAATTTATTGTGAAAATATATATATATTAAAAAAAAAAACAGATGTTATTGTACCCCTTATTTTTAGATGGTGTTGTTCACGGTGTTTATGTGAATATATGATGTGGTTTTTAAATGATAATTGTATCAACTAACTAACATAAAAAATTATACCCTTCAAATTTCAACATACATTTTGAATATAATGGGAATTGGTAATCAGCAATATGACCTGTACGTTCCATATATAACTTACGAACCAACGAAAAGAATTTTTCAAATGCCAATGCATCGATAAAAAAAAAAAAAAACGATAATAATCGTAAATGACAGAAAATCGACGATGATCATTAAAAGGCGACGATAACAAAGTGAAATTGTAATTTCGTATTCCATAGACAAGCGGCCACAAATTTGTTTAGCCATGTTACGTATATTTCACCATTCAACCATCAAAGTTTTGTTCGAATATTTCTTTGTGTTCCTCTTTTTTTCTATCTCTCTCTCTCTTCTTTGTCTCTTGAGACTCTCCTGGTCTTCAAATTATTTCCATTTTCAACGCCATAAGACTTGCGTCTGGTGAAATTAACCTTTGTTGAAATACATTAACATTGTCATATTCCCTAAATTGCCAGTAAAAAGAATACTAAAATTCAACCGAACTGTTAAAACAGTGTTCAACAAATCCTGGCCGCTTGGCTTGCATGGAACTCGCAACGCTTTGTTTTTATTATCGATTTTGAAATCGAATTAAATTCGAGCAAGAAAAAAAAAAAAATCGGAAAATGAAAGTAGACAAAATGAAAAAATTATTAAAAGGAAATTCCCTAAAACCACCATTCATGTTTTAATGCATACTGAATATTCGTTGTTGATGTTTATTTGTTTTGTTTTTTTTTCTCTCTCTATATATTTCTGTTCATTCGTACTCTGTTGGAATTTGTTGTTTGAAAAATTCATTGTATTCATTACCACACATATAAATACACACAAAGCACAAGACCACTCAAAAATATTTTATTATACAATAATATGTACACTTTATTGTTTTGAAATAATGGCCGATAATAATGATTGAAAGCTAAAATGAACGCATCACAATTGGGACATCAACTAATTACGGTTGCATGCCAGCTCTAATTGTGACTATAAGCTTACAAATTGTATATTTATTTGCTGCTTGAATGCCATTCATAGCCAGTGGCACACATAACAAATAAAAAAAAAAGCGAAAAATTGGAATGAAAATCAAACAATAAAACGTGTCCGATGTCCAGTTATCATATTGATTTTAAATATCACACCAAATACACGGCATAACGTTTGATTTTTATCACAAATTCTTCGGATTTTTCGTTCATTTTGTGTCGTCTCAATTTATCGAATCATCACGTAACACGTTAGTGCTCAAATTTCAAAGCTATTATTTCAAAATTTTATATGTACAGAACGCTTTAAAGCTAAACAGAAACGATACAATTCGCATAATCTATACGCGCACACACACACACACACCGTCAATTTGTTTTTTTTTTCTGCTTTTAATGGTAGTTTTTTGTATTTGTGTAGATCCGTTTGTACATCTTTTCACCCTTTTTTGTATATAATTTCTGTATATAGTGTAGCATTTGATGTTCGCTTTTCAGAGATTTTTATGTTCATATCCAGTTGAAACTAGAGTAGAATAACGAACGTCTTTATAAGCTCAAAACAACAACAAAAAAAACACAAGCGAAAAGCTTTAGTTCAACGATTGAGCTCCGCATTAAGTTTATGGGGCCCTATAAGCAAAAGCTATGAAATAGTCGTTATTCGTAATTCATTATTATGTGCCATCACTATGGAATCGATTCATAAATAATCCATATGCACCAGTTGATAATTATAATATCAAATGCATTCTAAGTTTCTCAAAATCATTTAATCGATCAAAATTTTCTTTTGAAAAATTTTTTGAATTTATTATTTGAAATTCGCACCAATTTTGTTGCACCATCGAAAAATAATAAATAATCCTACAAAGAAAACCAACCATTGGCCATTTTATTTCCATTACAAAACGTGAATGAGAATGAAACATAAAATTTTTCAGTTGCACATCGATTTGTGTTTGAACAAAGTAGACAACAAAAATATCATCATTTTTTCTATATGTCCTATGTATCGATTTGAAATCAACTCTATTTCCAATATTTTATTGTTTGACACAAAATTACACATACGCAATGCATTTAATCCGTAGATCTGACGTGTATTTTTTTTTTTTTGGTTTTTACTTTCTTTGTATTGAAAATTGAATGATAGAAAAAATTTCCAATTCGTTTTCGATTGCACTGAAATATCGTGATTTGAATAACACTTTTATTATTATGATATATCATTGATTTTCATTGGATTCCATTGATTTTTGATTTTGAGTATGTTGTGCCAGTTGGCAGTTGACGGACAACATACACTTAATTCGGCCGATAAAATTCAATCACATTAAGTCTAGTGAATACTGAATACTGAATACTGAATACTGAATGCTGAATGCTGAATGTACAATGTACACACACACACGTTCTATTTTTTTTTTTTTAATTTTGAAAGCAACGAATAATTTAAACTTACCAAAAGTAAATTCTTTGATATCATATAATTGTACCGTTTGAACTGTCTTTCTCTTTTTTTTCGGATACCTTTTTTCATCTTATTGGCACGAAATCGAGCCATTTATTTTATAAATTGGCTTCAAAATTGTTTGACAAAATATTCACACCAACACACAAGCCATATGCACAAAATAATTTTTTGTTTTTTTTTTTTTTCAAATGTTTTTTATGCGTATCCGATCACAAATTTTCCTCCTTCCAAGATACACACAAACACATGCAAAAATAATGGAAATTATGGATATTTTTTCGTCATTTTCCTTCTTCTTCTTTTCTTTTTATTCCACCAAAGATCAACAAAGTTTCGTTTTCTTTTTCCCTATTCCAAGTACAGTGGTGATTTAATCTCATTCAGATCCCTGGTCTGGAAAATAAAAGATGCTGGGAATCCATGATATACTGAAAAATATATTGAATACATCATTTGATTCTCTTGTGTGTGTTTGTGCGTGTGTTTTGGTGTCTTTGTGCAAATCACATCAAATCAAATTCAAAGTTTAATCGAAATGATTCTTTACATTTTGAAATTTCGTAGAAAGTTTTTTTTTTCGTTCTTCAGGTTCGTTTAATATTTAGATAAAGTCTTGATATGCTTAAGAATGTTTGGAAATATTATTTGATGACGAGTTTGTTTTTGAGTTTTTCATGTGCATATCAAATCAGATAATGTTTTCAGGATATATTTATTGAGCAGTCACCATTTTCCATTCAGTATTCAGTATATTTCAGTATTATTTATCCTCTAGCTGTTCTTTATTGATTCCGTATTTCGTATCGTTATCTTATGATTTGAAATTAGACAACCAAAAATAGAAATAGAAAAATAAAATGAAAAAAAAAAATCAAATATAAATTTCATCCATAGCAATTCTTACTTATTTAGATCCAAAGTATCATTCTGTCGGTTTGATTTATTTGAAAGTATTTTTTCTATATGCAAATGAACAACAACCGAAATATGTTTTGAAAGTAGTTCAAAACATTTACTTTTATTTCATTATTATCAATTAATACAATAACAATTACCGTTATTATATGTTTTGTCTATCGATCATCCATTGTTCAGCAAATTGACGCACAGAAACAACATTTATCGGTCAAAAATATGTGAAATGAAAAATAAAATAGAAGAAGAAAAAAACCCACTAAAAAATCAAAGTCGAATGGAAAACTTTTTCTGAAATGAACGCCCCAATGAAATACATCAATACAAGAATCGAACAAACTTCTGCTACTTTTTTTTTTAAGCTACATATGCGACTTTCAAATCAAATCAACGATAAAGCAAATCGAAAGCGATATTTCAGAAAAGAGAACAAAAACCAAAAATGACATCAACTGAGAATTGACAAAAACATTTCAAAAATTAAGAAAACAAAGCGTATTTTTTTCCTATTTTTTTTTATAATTAAAATGGCGATAATCGCCAACATTTTCTCATGTTAATAATTACAGATAATCGCTGTGATATCGATACTCTTCATAGTTTTATCGACAATAGCCTTAACATTAAATACAATACCGGCACTTCAACCAGCACCAGAACCAGCAAAAAATGGTACACATAAAGCTGGCACACAACAAGACAATCCAGAGCTGGCTATTGTTGAAGCCGTTTGTATATCATGGTTTACGCTTGAATATTTATTGAGATTTGGTGCATCGCCGGATAAATGGAAATTTTTTAAAGGTGGATTAAATGTCATTGATCTGTTAGCCATACTTCCATATTTTGTATCGTTGTTCTTATTGGAAACGAACAAAAATACAACGGACCAATTTCATGATGTGCGTAGAGTTGTGCAAGTATTTCGTATTATGCGTATCCTGCGAGTCTTAAAGCTGGCACGTCATTCAACTGGTTTACAATCATTGGGCTTTACACTACGTAATTCATATAAAGAATTGGGCCTATTAATGTTGTTTCTGGCAATGGGTGTTTTAATATTTTCATCATTGGCTTATTTTGCTGAAAAAGATGAGGAAAACACCAAGTTCATATCTATTCCTGAAGCATTTTGGTGGTAAATAATTTTCCGGGTTTTACCCAATTCATTTTTTTTTTTTTAACCATTTAATTTAATGGTTTTTCTAGATGCTCAATTTTTTATTTTACCATTTTTCGAATTTATATAACAAAAAAAAAACCAAAAAAAAAAAAATTATTTTAGGGCTGGCATTACTATGACCACAGTGGGCTACGGTGATATTGTTCCAACAACGCCCTTGGGCAAACTTATTGGTTCAGTATGTTGTATTTGCGGCGTACTTGTAATTGCATTACCGATTCCAATTATTGTGAACAATTTTGCTGAATTTTATAAAAATCAAATGCGACGCGAAAAAGCATTGAAACGGCGAGAAGCATTGGATCGGGCAAAACGAGAGGGCAGCATCGTATCATTCCATCACATCAATTTACGTGATGCATTTGCCAAAAGTATGGATCTCATCGATGTAATCGTTGACACAGGTCAGTTAATTTTATTTTTATTTCTATTTTTATCCGAATAAATATGAAAATAATGAAAACAAAGAAGCCAAACAGAAAAACAAAATATACATATATTTATCTATATGCTAAGTTATCTGTTTTGGAGTCAGATATTGAATGCTGGCCCATCTTGCATGGGCTAGCACCTGTAAATTGGCCAAGTTTTTGGCAATTTTAAATTTCAATCAATGTTTATTCAGTTAGATGAATATTGTATTTGTGTGGTGAACAATTCTTTGGAATGTTGTTGTGTAATAAATAATGATAATCGTGTTAATGTCGTGTTTTGGTTCAGTTTCACAATTTTATTTTATGGTTTTGTATTCGTTCTTTGGTTTGATTTGGTTTTGCATGGTTCCATTTTTTTGTGTGTACATTTTTGGTTGTTTTTTTCTCATTCACTTGTTTTCACACGCAATTTTCACTGTTTCAGATATAAAGTGTCTTCCACTTCCTCCTTTCGTTTAACTCAATCATGTTGTTTGATCGGTCATGCTGTGTAAATTGGTCCATAGATATTATGCATGGAATTTCATATTTCGATTCACTCTTCTTTTCTTTTCTTTTCTTTTTTCTTTTTTCTCGCTGTCGGTAACATAACGTAACATTTTGCTTTCGAATCAGGATTTATATTTGTCAGTGTTTTACTATACATGTATCAACAACAATTCGCATTTACGTGACAATTCTTCTCTTTTCATTGCACACACTGTATACCACTCTTGAAACGCTTTCGATATCACAAACCAATGATGATGATTAAAAGCTAATGAAAACATTTTAAAATAAATGACGAAAATTCAACCAATTTAGGGAACATATCGAAACTAAACAATACACATGCATCGAAAATAGATTGTGTTTTGACACTCGAACTCAATGTGTCTCGAAATCGCCTATGGCGATTGAAGTTTCACCGTTAATTGTTAATCGAATGGAATGTGAAAATTCAGATGCAAAAATGAATTATTTTGTTCAAAAGAAATGTGTGCAAAATCTTGATAAATTTAATTTCGAAACGTTTGAATAATGTTTTGAAGTAAGCTTTCTGGTAAACATTAAACACAAATTTTGCTTGACAATTATCAGTCCTGACGACACAAAAAAATCGCCTTCGTTATCATTGTTATATTCGTTGTTTCATTGGCATTTGCTTACGTGTGCATTACATATTACATATAAATGATACATATTTTTTTTTTCTTTTTTCATATCAAACGAAAAATTTCATACAAATTAGGAAATTCATTGGCAGTAAATTGTAAATTAGAAATAATAATAATTGATGATATAGCTTTGGATTACACAAAAAAAAAATACTAAAAACTTTAGACAGAAAACAAAAATCCCCTTACGAATAGTATTCGAATGCCTTTATATATTGGCAAAATCCTTGCTCTTTTTTCCCTGTATCAATTTCATAATTAAATTTTCTATACCTTCAATTGCTTTCTTCATTCACATTTTCTCAATTTTTGTTTTTTTTTTGTCTTTATTTCTTTCTCTCTTTTCTCTCTCTCTCTCTCTCCCTCTCTTCTGATCGCTGTCCTGTGTCTTGTTATCTCTTCCAGACGAAGAAGAGGACGATACGTAAAATGATTCGTTTGGAAATCATTTCGTTGAATCGATTTCGAATTGCCAGAACACTGAGAAATACATTCGAACAGAAACAAAACTCTCCCTCCCCTCCCCCACACACACACATACACACACACACACACAGAGTCTTACATTCGCACACACAGAGACAAGCACTAGCTCATTCACATGTACAAGAAAACTCGCTGTATGTGTTGCTGAAGTGAATTGAGAGCATCATTTGATTTATTAGTTAATTATGGATTGTTATTATTAATATTATTATATCGTTCAGTAGTCAGGAGCCAGGATTCAGAGAAAAGTACATTGATTATTAATCTTGAGAATAAGAAGAAAAATTTCTTACATATGTGACACATTCATTGCACAATTGAACATCAATATTATTTTTCGTGTTGATGGTTAGCATCGCAACATTCTCTTCAATGTATTAAATCATTCAACAACAAAAAAACAAAAACTGATGAACCCATTCAATCAATGAAAAACATGATAAAAATTATTGTGATTAAATCCATCATTGTGCAATGATGACGTGTCCTGTATCCTATAGATGCTATATTAGACTATAGGTGTTAGATGTTCCACATATATAAGTATAAATGCATTTAGTTAAAAATATTAATGAAAAAAAAATATGTTATCTAATTTTATGTATACATTTTGTTCGAATCGTTTGAAATGTAGGATCGTTTGAAAATTGTTGAATTTTTCGAAATAAAATTAATTAAGGTGAAAAAAAAAAAATGGTCGCGTGAACATGTAACATTCAATAAAATCAAATCAATTTAAATTATTTTTCCGACTGTGAACCTCAATTTCATCAAAAATCAATATCAGGAAAGAGTATACCGTAAACCCTATACGAAATAATTCAATCTTGGTTTAGTTGAAACAGTGGATTGAGAGCCATTGAAAAATGTTCTTGATGCCCGAAACATTTTTGAATTAGATTTTGATGAAATTTTAATATTTATTTCATTTAATAGAGTCACTCAGGTAATGCTTGTTATAACACTTAGGTGCATATTGCGCACTGCACACACACACACACGAACAAACAAAAACATTTACAAAAACAAAAAAAAAACTCCAACCGAATGGCATTTCGTTGCAGAAAAAAAAATCGTCTGGAAGAAATATGAAACTGAAAAATATTCGCATCAGAAATACAAAACAGCGCATCGTGAAACAAAATAATAATATCGTTTGTTCCATCTGGTTGACGTAAACGAGGCTAAAACACATGCCATGAATATGAAGAAAAAGAATGAAGGAAAATGAAATGGAAAGAAAAAAAAAATATTGCAATAGAATGAATTCGGCATGGCAAAATTGCATACAATCCAATTCGAACACGATATTGAACGATTCGGGTGCAAAAATCATACTTTAAATAAAATTGCCACAGAAGTGTACTCTGGGTGTCTATTTGGTATTTAGCTGTTCTAACATTACGCTTGTGTGTATGTGATTGTTACAAGTGTTTGCGATCAATTTTTTGAAATGTTCCGCATAATGAAATGAAAGAGATTTGCTAAACTTATCCGAAACCGAAGTGAGTCTGCTAACTGTTAACTCATGCCATTTACCACCACTTTCCGGTTCGCCCGTCTCAATTTCAAGTATGCCATTTTATTCAGATGCCTTTTTAAATTCCAAAATCTGTACCATGTCGATTTCGTTGGGATTTTCATCTAATTAGTGGGCCAACCAAAAAAAAAAAGGCGGACCAACCCAACTAGCCAACAAAAAGCAAGAAATTAATTAGGTGAATTGCACAAATTTTGCATTGCAGATAGCACACATCGATGGTTATCGATTTCACCTTGACTTTTTCTCTTTCATGAAACGAAGGGTAAAAATGTGGTGGAAACATGTGGAAATATATGGAAAGAACGTCCAATATTATTCCAATTGGTACAATTTATTTCCATGTCTATATATAAACAAGGTTTTTCTTGTTCATATATCGAATTCAGTTTTTCATTGACTGAAAAAAGATTCATCGTGATTGCATATGAATGGTGGCAATTCTACATGTATTCCTACCAATATGCATTGCATTATAGGTACGAGATGTTTTTATGCAGGCGAGCATCATATTCAAAGCTCATTGTCCTGCTCAAATTCTCATATCCTTAAACATGGCTATGTCCAGCTGAATATAAGTGTATATTTAATATAATAAATTGCAATCGAACCACTTCAGTGTACATATATTATTATTAATAATTATCATTGAATTGATACGAATTCAGGCATTCAATATTCAGCTACAATACAAATGAATAGTCGCTAGCCAATGGCAAAGCAAATAAAACAAAAGAAATGTCAGCGAAGATATCACGTGAGAACAAGGAGTGGAATGGCTGCCACAAAAAGCTTATGCATTTAATCATAAACCGGTTTTGTTTTTTTAGGTCAAACTCATTTATTTTCAATTCAATTTATTGACTCTAACTCATTTAGAACGGGCCTTTTTTTTCCTTTAAAAACAAAAATATCCCTTCATAGTCGTTTCAAAGAAAAATAGAGAAGAAAAAAGGAAGAAATGTGTTCGTTCCAGTTCAGATTTTTCGTGGAACACCATTGATTGTGCGAATGTGCAAACATGTTTCGTGTTGAAATGGTTTAGCTGAATGGCCTTTTCAGAAAAAAAATGCGTTTTCATTGCTTTCGTTTTCCGTACCATTTTGCCGTTTCCAGACGATTCAATTGCCTCGGTCCAGGCATTGGCAACCAAATTAGCGATTCATTTTTTAGCTTCATAGCTAGAGCATTGAATATGATAAAAGTTCAATTACACAATAAAGGAAATTAGAGAAATGATTCCCTTTATGTTATTTCCATTTTTAAACTTCTTTTATTTATTTTTTTATTCGTCTGAGTTTGTCTCTTTTTTGTTCGTTTCAAGCACCCCGGTTCGACATTACTTTATTGTGTATGAAACAAGTATGAAAAAGAATTTGAAAAAAAAAAACAAAGCAAACCAAATTGAGTCCAATGGAAATACAGTAAAATAGCATCACAGAGAACAATTGAATAGTTTTTCAGAAATAGAAAATTGCTTTATTCAATTTTGATCATTTGTTCGAAACAACGAGGACCAAAAAAAAAAAAA
>GL501517.1:1005612-1026963 GCA_000149185.1 Mayetiola destructor
TTTTTTTGGTTTTTACTATCTAGTAAATGCTTACCGGTGGTCGATGATGGCCAGCGGTTACCATTAAATTATATCATATTTCATGTTTTTTTCTCCTCATTTTCATTTATACTAAATATTTTATTTTCATAATTATTTTAATTTGATGAATTTTTAGGGTCCAAACGGCTGTAATGGTGAATGTATTCCATTGCGATCAAAAAGTGTTTGAAAATAAATCAAATGAGAGATGGAGAAGGAGCTGGTTATAACAAAAAGAAGAAGAAAAAAACAATTCTGATGGATGCCAATCCCTTTTCAATGTGGAATCGAAAGTTACAGTTCGCTCTTTCTGTCTTTCTCTTTCTCTCTCTCTCTCTCTCTCTCTCTCGCTCTCGCTCTCGCTCTGTATGTGTGTGTTTCTATATATTTTTTTTTATAATTCAAATTCAATGTACTGAACCAGAACAATAACGAATTACACACCAAATAATTAGTATTGACAGCCGAATCGTTTGATTGGGTGTGCTGTTGTTATGTGGTTCATTGATTGCCATCCGAAAAATCTGGATTGCGTATTGCGATTCAAGAATGCCAATTCAAAATGTTTCGTGTCGAATATATTATCGACAGAAAAAAAAAGAAAAGAAATAAATGTCGGATCAAACAAAATTCATTTCAAACTCAAACTGCTGCACCATGTCTGGAATGACAACCGAATATATCAAATTACAAATCTGCTATTCTTCGTTTTAATTCAAATCAAATGCGTCCGTTATTGAAGCTTTTTATGGGCAAACGAAGAGGTGAGTTTATCATCAAACATGAAACAATTCGAAACGAACTTTCTAGTTTTGGGCAAATAAATTATTTTTTTTCTTTAATATGAACGCAACTAATCAGAAATCGATTGTGATTTTCGTCTTTCGATTGATTTTTTTTTTTTTGGTTTTTTGATTTTTGTTGTTCAGTTTTTTTTCCTCTTAAACATTTTCCATTCGAAAACTAATTTGAAGCCTCATTGAACGTCATTGTCAAATTTTTCAAATAAATAACAAAACAAAAATGATGCACCTGCGGAACAATTTAAACCATTGGCTGGATTCAACGAAATACATTTAACAAAAATTCTTTTTCGATTTTTTTTTCCAAATAGATACATTTTTCCTTTCAATTACTTAGCTGAGTTTTAGTTGGTGTGTTTTGCGTGTGTGTGTGTGTCTTGGTTAACATTTTCAATTGATTCAAGGCTTTATTTTAATACCGATTCTAACACGTTGGATTTACATTTGAATTACGAACAAATAAAAGCCGATCATTGAAAATCGATTCGAAATGAATGAAATCCAAAAAACCAAATAATAATTTTTACAAGAGAAAAACATTTGGCATTTGCTTGCAAACTGAAAAAACAAACGGAAATATATTGATAAATGTTTTTTTAATTAATTAAAATTCCCCTTTCGGAAAATCTTATCGCAATTTAATCGATTTCGTAACATTGAAATTGCATTATTTTGGAATAATTTTGAATCGAATCAATCG
Organism: Mayetiola destructor; assembly: GCA_000149185.1. Classification (NCBI taxonomy): domain Eukaryota; kingdom Metazoa; phylum Arthropoda; class Insecta; order Diptera; family Cecidomyiidae; genus Mayetiola; species Mayetiola destructor. The sequence continues at coordinate 1,007,137 of GL501517.1, forward strand.
TAGAATTGAAGTATAACTTTTGCTTACATTCCAATCATTTTGATTTGGTATTTAGTGTTTGGTACTAAATTAAAATGCATGTTTCTTATTTGAGATTTCAATAATAATAAATAAAGGAAGTGAATGCACTAATTTTTTTTTTTTTTTTGCTTGAGTTTTGATTTAGTTGAGTTAAAATCACCATTTGAGCAAATTGTTTATCGCACAAATATGTACAAAATTAATGAATAATTTTGAAAACGAAGCAAATCAAAGCACAATAAAGTCTCAGTTAAATCGACGAAACTGAAGATAAATTTTTTTTTTTTTTTCAAAATAAATCAATTCTGAAAAGACCGTCTAACTGAGTTTTGTTCTGAATATTTTAGGATTTGAAAGAATATACGGATGCTGAAGGCTTAATGTCACTGCCAACATCCGATTTTCACAGGCCAACTGTGTGCATGGGTCGGCATAAGCTCAGTTTAACAAACATCGATGCAACAAATGCAGTTGTACGATCAATAGCTGCCACGTCTGCGTTAACATCAAAACCAAATACATTACAATCAATTGATGATGTTTATGAATTAGGTAAAGCTATGCTACCGATCGAATCGTTTAAATTGATTGGTTCAATGGAACAAACAAATGGCAATAATATAATTGCTCATCGCCATCAACAAAGTTTAAATAATAGCGGTGATTTGGCTAGTGTTGATAGTTCAGATACATATGCAAGTTGTCAAACGCATCCATTTTTGTCACAAGGTGATTTAACCGGTGACATAGCCGATCTAACATTAACCATAGATGGATTGAATGTTGATGAATTTTATTTTGCAACATTGGATCAAGATCAACAACCATCATGCAGTGGTGTTCGTAAACGTACCGAAGTCAAAAAAAGTGCATCTGGTGATGTTTTATTACATAGTTTAGGGCAACCAATGGAAGACGTTTACAAAACATTTCAATCATATGAGATGGCATTACGTGGTGGTGGTGGTGGTGGTGGTGGTAGTCATGTTAGTTTAAATGAAACACCAATACCAAAACATCGAAAAACACGATTCCAACAAAGTAATTTAAGCAAAGAAAATGTGATTAAGGGCAATTTTGAGGCTACAACAACGAAAAAGCATTCACATGAAAATCTTTTAATGGAACAATCAACAGCGTCTATATCAAATCCAGGATCAGTGAAAAAAGTGCATCGATCATCGTTTATGCCCACAAAAAGTTTAGCATCGGCCACAAAACTCATTAATCAACATCTATTTGGTATTCAAAATGCTAATTCAAAGGGTAAGCATTTTGTAATATTGACAAAGTATTTTACATTGAAAGAAATTATAAATAATACATTAATAATTAAAATAATTTTAGGTAAATGTTCACCAGACAAATCGGTATCAATGGATTCGGCTGATACGTCACCGAGCCGTGATTCACATCGTCGATCCAAATCAATATTGAAAAATAAATCTGATTCTTCCAAAGGCTCAATGGATCCAGAAAGTGAACGTTTGCTATCTGATAATGTATCGGGTGCGGCGGTCTCTGAAAATGGTTCGGTATGTTTAACATCAATTGAAACGTTCACATTTATCCCATCATAATATTAATAATAATATTGGAAAATATGAAAAATCCATAACAGGGCGACATAAGCAGTGATTATTCACCGAATAAAATACCGCTAATGAAATCTGTATCACCACCATTAACACAACGTTCAACTAGCCAGTATCGATCACAACCCACAACTAGCAAATTGGCCAAATATCAAACGCCACGCTATCCAGAAGAGGTTGCGCTACGGCAACAGGGTAAACCAACGTTACAACGATGTTCAATATCATATACCGATCAATCGGCTGATGACAAACAAATCGAAAACAATATTAATGGTAAAACAACAATTGTTTATTATGAATTTCATTCAATTTGAACAGATTTTAATTTCAATCAATTCAATTTTGTGCTCATATTTCAGAAAAAGAAACTGCATTCGTAACATTAGCAACGTCTTTAACGAAAAATAGCACTTCGGAAGCGAATTGCACTAGTAGCAATAGTAAACAAAGACTACTTAATCGAAATAGCAGTTCGGTTGATAGCAATACTGAAACTGGTTGTGGACCATCATCGTAGCCGCATCCAAAATAAATCCATCTACATTTAGGCGTAATTTGAAATTGAGTACATTTTTTCTGATATCAATTCTGATCGATTTTCCTTTTTCTCAATAGACGATTCCATCAAAATCGCAGACGCCAAAAAATATCACAACATTTTTTTAACCATTTGTGATGGCACCTATAGCATTCAAACGAACGATTATTATCATCGAAATACCACGATACGAAGTTCGTATTACGAACACAAAAAATAATTATAATAATTATAATAATAATAATAAAACTCATCATCAAACAACAAATGAAACACATCAACATTCAAACATATGGATCAATTGAATATGTCCGAATAAAACATGAAACGTTCGAATAGGTTATACATTATAAAAGACAAAATCATCGCCCATCACCCTTGAGACAAACATACTTAACAAAAATCCAATGTCATTTTGAGCCGAAAGCACAATGTGAGCAGCGAATAATTTAAGCAAAACCATAGTGAATATATATATACAAATACATAATGTTCAGCGATAGTCAAAACATTTCGATAAAATTGAATCCTTTGTGCCGGTCAATTGTTCTAAAACAGTTGTGGACACAGCGACGGTCATACATCACTTGACTGGGGTGATTAAGGCGCAATGCAAATGCAAATACAATGTTGACACAGTTGACAAACACTGAAATCTATTTAGAATTATTATTATCGAGATTAAAATTAATTAAATTATTGGAATAGGAGATAGTGGTTAGTTAGTAATGGAAATTAGGACCGCAGTTTTCTTGAGATAAGAATAAGTTGGATATTTTTGATCACAAATTTATTGTGCTAGTTGTGTCATAAATGTGCTTGATTTTTGATGAAAACGCAAAACCAAAAAAAAAAAAACCAAAAAAGAACAGAGAGAAAAATGAATGCTTAGTTTTCCTTTTCTAAATGGTTAATTTCATTCGAGTTGAAAAAATCGAGATAGACTTATTTAAAGAAGGAAATCAGCAGACATTTCTCATTAACAAACCTAAAGTTAAACAAAAAAAAACGAAAAAAAACAAATTGAAATTGATAGAACCGATAAAATGGCTGTCATGTAAATTATTTGATTTTTTAATGAGTGAAAAAATTTATTTTCATTTTTTATGACATTATATAAATGTACAATAATATTAAATTTTTCCCAAAGATCAAATCAAAAATTATGGATATGGCGCCAATATGGCACACGCATATATACATACAGGCCCTTGAAATGAGCATTAACATTTTGATGTTAGAAAAATTTATTTGAAGCAATAAAACACAAATAAAATCAAAATCATTAGAAGGAGAACCGAACCGAATGAATAGAATTTCTTGAACGTTGAACATTTTATTGTTTATTTTATTTTCCTTTTTTTTTTTTTTCATTTTCACAAAAGCTGAGCCCAATTACAACGATAAATCTATATTTGCATAAAATTTACGGATTATTTTAATGAACAATGAGTAATAATTATTTTTTCAATATGATTGAATGTGAAGATTGAATATGTATTTTGTGAAACAAAGCTGCAAATTTTTCCATTGGTTCTCCTCTTCTTTTCTTTTCTTTTTTCTTTCTTTTTTTTCTTTGTAATTACAAATGAGAGCAAAATGTGCTTCACAGTTTCTGAACAAATGAAAACATTAGGCATAGCAAAAGAGAATGAATGTGAATTGTTCTTATGTAATTCGTAAGAAAAAAAAACAAAACAAAACACAAAACACTTAACACTATTGAAATATGAAAATCCAAGAATGTGATTTTAGAAAATTTGTGAAACGTGATCTATTTTTCGTATGTAGAACGATGTGAACAAAATCAGATATAAATAATAACATGACTAACATTTTCCATTGGTACGTTTTTAATTCATTATTGGTCAATTTTTTCGCATTGGTACGTTTTTTTTTCTTCGCATACGGAATACATAGCTATATTTATGCGATTTTTATTAATTGAGAGATTTGTTCGTGCAATCAATAAAATGTTGCACGAAAAAAAAAATGCAATTTTGTTCAATATCGGAAAGTTATTCAAACTCAATGGAAGAAAAATAAAAAAAAAAAAATGAAAATGAAAATAAAACAAATAAATTGTGTGTGTGTGTATTGTTACATTTAAATTCTATAAATTGAAATTTATAAATAAGATTGCTCCATGTCACCATCATTTGTATCGCAATTGCACTGTTACATGCTCCTCATTCCCTTATCTAAACTGAATTGAATTGAATTGCACCAAAAAATAATGAAAAAGAAGAAAAATATGATACAAAGCAACAAAATTATATTATTACAGATTACTTATTATATAGTATATATACATATTAAAAAAAGATTAAACAAAATGAACCCACAAAAACTACAAAAAATACAAAAAAACAATTTTGCAAAAAAAAAAAGAAAAAATAGCTAATTTTTATTCTCAAATCATATTCAATGCGATAGTCGCTTTCGGCAAACAAACTGAATGTTAAACATTAAACAATTTTAAATGGTATTTATTATTCCACCAAACCGTATGATCGGTTGTAAGCTTCAATCGTCCAACAAATTTATTTTATCTCGAAATTACTGAAAATATTTTCGAGAAAAGATTTTATTATTGTGTAAATTCAAATGCGTTTCATTTTATACCCGCGAACACAAAAACTTACTTGGACATAATTGCGCGCGCGATTCATTCAACGAACTAAATTTTAAACGACGAACAAAAAGAATTGAAATAAAATGAAGATAAAATAAAATAAAATTAAATTAAAAATAAATTAATTAAGTGAATAATAAATATACAATAAACTATATACATTTAGGAAAGAACAGAAGAAACGGAAGAAGAAGAAAAAGAAACAAAATACAAAATACAAAATGCGATTTCAATATATAAATTATAACTGTGTTCCACTGCATTTCTAATTTTTATGCAAGGGTTTGCCATTTGAGAGAATTTGAATTTTTTTTTGAAAATAACATAAAAAACGCTGAGAACACACACACACACCGTCACACTAACGAGTGTAGGCATCCAAACAATCTTAAGATAAATTCGGCGACAAATTCATATTTTTTTATTCTCATTCTTCTCGCATAAAAAGAATGAGTCTTGTGTGAATCACTGTTTAGTGAAATACGTAATCAAATAATAATTAATAAAATTGTTTAGCGCCTGAAATGTATCCACTCAAAGAACAAAATAATTTATCTTCATTCGTTTCGTTTCGTTTCGATTCATATTGCAACCGATATTTTCATTTATCAAACATACAAACAGATTTTTGCTAGAAAAAAAAATTCAAATTTCGTATATAATATTGTTATCGATGCATACAATCCAATTCTTGCCTATTGAATAACAAAAGAAAGAAGAAATTTCACAAATCTAAACGCTGGGACACAATCATAATCATCAAAATCAATCAATTTATGAATTAATTTTGCCTCTTTTTAGGATTTTCAACAAACGCTTAAAGACGATTCGAATCAAAATCGATGAGATAATCTGTTATGCCGATTGCCAAATGTGATCATTGTGAATGAGAAATTTATTGAATACAACTATAAGAAACTTTTAATCTGATAGCGCAATTGTAAGTTTGATTATAACAATCACAAAAATCAACATTCGCTATTCGCTATTATGCTTTAAATGATAAAAGAAGCATTGCAACAAGCGAAAATGATGAAATGGCAACATTTCAAGCATTCTATTTCAATTCATCAATTAAATATTCATTGATCATCATCATCATCATTTGGTATAGATTAACGATCATTTTGTAAAAAATACCATTAGACCCATTTGGCAAATTATTATTTTTGTTTTTTGGTTTGTTTTTTTTTTTTTCTATCGATCTCAAAATGTTAGACATTACAGAAAACAGTTTGTTTGTTAATCACGTTTTCCTGAGGGAAAAAAGAATTCGGCACATTACTCTTCACGATGGCAGTGGTCATACAAAGAATTATTGAAAGTATTGAGTTTGATTCAGTTGAGCGGATTTATTCGACATAATAATTGTAAAAACGTAGTGTCTTAACTTTATAATTAAATAAAAAAAAATATTATATTTGTGTGTGTGTGTGTGTGTGTGTATGTGTGAGTGCATGTGTATGCGTGTGTTATTCAAAATTATAAAGAAAAGCCGTAATTGTGCCCTGTCCACAAATGAAATGTGACTTTATTTTGAACCAAAAAGAAATATGGAAAAAAAAACCCGATAAAATTGGCTTAAAATCTCATTACCATTTTAAGTGAAGGATTTAAACAAGGAAGATGAAGAAGAACCAACAGATTTTATTTCACCAGGAAAGAGTAAAGCGTAATGCAAATTCACACATTCCCAAAAACGGATTCGAATTGATTAAGAGTTTTGATTGTTTCTGAAAGGGTGACCAAATGACAGGTTCTCATTTTTCAATTTAAAATCAAACACATATTTTTCGGGGTGAAAATTCTGGATTCCATTTTTGGTCAATGAATTAGCAGGTCTGACATTTTTAATTCAATTTCGAAATGAAAATGTATCTCTCATTGGATCACCCTTTTAAATATATATTAAAATAAGTCAAAATATAGTAAATTCACTTGATAAGATTTTGTTGTCAATTATTCGTTGTTCATCCACACCGTTTTCTGAATGTTTTCGTTTTCTTTGCTTTCTTTTCCAATTATTATTACATATTATCCGTATGATTTAGTTTTTTTTTTTATTTATTTTTGATCGGATTCACGCATCATAATCATACTACGCGTACACAATAATTGATTGAGTGAGATTACATTAAATTTACACACATATCGAATTAAAACTTTGTTTTTAATGAGAATCTACAGATCAAAAGACAAAATGAGAAACGATGTAAATGTTGGGGAAACATGGACAAAAAAAAAACAAAAATACAATTGTTATAAAATTAATTATATTTATCACCAGCTACAGCTAAAGAAAAAAAATGAATATGTTAAAAATGAAATGATTTGAAGAAATAAAAAACAAAAAAAATAACGAAAATGTTGTTTTTATTTTTGAAATTTAGCGCATTTTACAGATTTTACGCAAGCCTGACAACAGCAAAATTGGGACACTTGAAATTCGAAACTTTTTCATTTAAAATGCAAAAATCTTTTAGGATTGAATTACATACATTTGGAGGGTAATTGAACAGCGGGTAAAAATGAAAACAACGGTAATACACATCGAATCGGTTTGAATCAAATCACACCGCTTTCCAATGTACAGCGCACCGAGTAAACGAAAAATGAACATTACTTGTATAAGGTTTTTGTATCTATCGTTCAGATGTCAAATATGCAATACATGCACATGTGAAATTTTTCAAAACAATGACACACACACACACACACCAACTATACACATGACAATGCGCACACACCAATATACACAAACGCAACAAATCTCTTGTCAACGACAGTGTTCGCTTCAAAAATGGTGGCTAAATATAGTCGATGTTTTATTTCTATTATTATTAGTTCAATTTAGAAGTAAAATAAAACAATCAACATCATTGTTTTCATGGAATCGATGTGCCGATTTTTATCGTACACTTTATCGAATTCGATTGTGTATTGCCGTTTCGGCCTCAAAAATATAATGGTTTCGTTGCGTTTGAATCGATAAGGCTCTACCTCGAAAAGGCAAAAAGAAAAAAGATCCAAGAGGAGGAAAGAAAAAATAATACGCCAGAGCATTTCGCAGACAAATACACAAGAGAGAGAAGAGCTAAGAAAAGAAACGAAAGACGACAAGAATAAGAAGAAGAAGAAGAAGAAGACAAAAACAGTTCAAGAAAAGACATTTCATCTAATGTGACGATAAATCGTCTGTGTTTCAGTAAGTTTCAATTGTAAATGTAGTTTATAAAAGTGAATAAAGCAAACATTCGGACAATTTCGTACGGACCGAATTGTTTGTATTGTACAACAGAGGCAAAAAAAAAAAAAAAGGAAAAATAACAAAAACAAGTCACTCAAATCAAATAAAACAAAATAAAAATAGAAACAAAAATTCAAATACAAAACAATGCCAAAGAAGAAGAGTCAAACGACGACGAACCGAACCATAGTACTATAAATTAGACAACCATCATATACATGTTTGTTACAGATATATTAGTAACGCGTGAATCGTGAATACCATTTATTGATTTGGTAATAAAAAAAAAATTTCATTAAAAATGCATATATATTCAGACTTCAGTTTAGGCATATTGTCGCGAATACGTAATTATTCTGCAATGTTGTGCTTTGTCTTCAGTAATATTCGAATGTAAAATAATTTTTATTTCAATCTGCATCACAGCCACAATTCACCATCATCATCATTCCAAATATTTTGAATGAGCCAACCAGAGAGAGAGAGAGAGAGAGAGAGAGAGAAAGACAGAAAAAAATTGAATGAAATATTGCCATCGATCATTTTTATTAAGTCGATGAAATTGGTTTGTTGATATGGTGCACCATATTTGGAATGCTACCATTCCATTTATTCAATTGAAAGGGTTTCGGTCACGGTTCAGTTTTCCATTTTTTGCGAATTGATCAGTTTGGATTTGGTGTTGAGACACCACTTTTGGGCCAATCCTTTAGAGTTTGTGATGTCACGTTGTGATGTGTTACGGTAAATGTAAAGTTGTTTAATGGCCAGTGGCAAACAACCAACGGCCATTCCAATTTTATGAACAGTTTTTCTATTTTCAAATTGAAAAAATAAGCACACAAAAAAAGAGGGAAAACTAACGTTGTCATGATTAATAAACTAAAAAACAAAATTACCTTGAAGGCGTCATTCATTATCAAAAGTGCTATATTAGCTTGATATCAAATGTTACAAAACAACATAATAAAATACATTGTATATCGAATATTTGATAGAAGATAAAGGCATACGAATTCAGTGAGATAATGAGTATATTCTATGAAATGCATGCTAAAATTTGAATAGCGAGAAAACGTGATTCAAAGCTTTGATGATCTTAGGCCACCGACTCGAATCGAACGCGTGTGCATGTGCGTGTGCATAAAAAATCATGCCAAATCATTGGCTGACACACACACACACATACGATTCGGGATCGAATGTGAAAAAAAAATAACAAAAAAAAAACGATCACCTCAAATCGTATCAAATGTCAATAAAATAATTGCAAATGTTTTCATTTTCTTGTTTGTTTGTTTGTTTGTTTGTTTTCAGTAGCAGTTTGGCTCAACAATGAAATCAGTAAAGTCCCGTCGAGATCCAAACGCATCTTCTTCATCGAATTCATCACTATCCTCATCTGGTGGTGGTGACGCTGCAATGTCAGCTGATTTAGCTTCATTTTTTGAATGTCCAGTTTGTTTTGATTATGTATTACCGCCAATATTGCAATGCCAAAGTGGTCATTTGGTGTGCTCCAGCTGTCGATCAAAATTAACGTGTTGTCCAACGTGTCGTGGTTCTTTAGGAAATATACGAAATCTTGCCATGGAGAAGGTGAGCGTAAATTTGTGCTTCATTTTCAAAAAAAAAAAAAAAAATGATGGAATTCATTTTTCAATTTTTTATAACATGAAATTTAATATTCGCCTCGCAAAAAATAGGTTGCTTCAAATGTTAAATTTCCATGTAAGCATTCAAGTTACGGTTGCAGTGCATCATTAGTGTATACGGAAAAAGTTGATCATGAGGAAACGTGTGAATATCGACCATATTTATGCCCATGTCCGGGTGCAAGCTGTAAATGGCAAGGTTCACTTGAGCTGGTCATGCAACATCTTATGATGTCACATAAAAGTATTACAACTTTACAGGGTGAAGACATTGTATTTTTAGCCACGGATATTAATTTACCGGGAGCTGTTGATTGGGTTATGATGCAATCATGTTTTGGACATCATTTTATGTTGGTGTTAGAAAAACAAGAAAAATACGATGGTCATCAGCAATTTTTTGCCATTGTTCAATTGATTGGATCGCGCAAAGAAGCGGAAAATTTTGCCTATCGTTTAGAATTGAATGGACATCGTAGACGATTAACATGGGAAGCGATGCCACGATCAATACATGAAGGTGTGGCAAGCGCTATTTTGAACTCAGATTGCCTTGTTTTTGATACATCGATCGCGCAACTCTTTGCTGATAATGGTAACCTAGGAATCAATGTTACCATTTCTATTGTATAAATTCTTTCTTTTTTTTACATTTTTTTTTCTTTGGTGATTTTGTTTTGTTCTAATTTTGATTTTCTCTTCTTTTTTCCATCAATCGATTCCCAAATCGAAATGTGTGTATAAACGGATAACTTACCGTTTCGAAATTAATTCCATTTCACTTTTATTTACGTAACGTCCACTTTGTCTGCTATTACAGATATTCAGCTTTTGAGTTGGATTTTTAACGCATGGAATTTTAGTTGATAATAGATTTTCCTTATTATTTTTCTTTGCATTCATCAATATATTTTTAGTAGTCATAGGTCTCACTTTAACACAAAATCGCACAAAACAAAAGAAGAAGAAGAAAAAAAAACACATTTTGCAAAAAAATAATACGAAATGAATTCATTTGGAAATAAATTCAATGAAACGATTACGAGAAAAACCAAACAATTTTTGCCAAGATTGAAATGAGTCATGCAAATTGGCGAAAATGTTCATGAAAATAAAATATTTTTTATTGCCGAAGATTTCATTCTGATGGAATAGTCATGGAAACATAAATTAAGCTTATCAGATGTGAGAATATAAAAACGGTGGTGTTTTTTTTTGTTTTTTTAGATCGCATGAAGACAAAGTTTTTGAAAATAAAATAAATTATGTGGAAATGTACAAATTTCGAAAGCCAGCCAATGTTTGTTGCATGTGGTCTGCTGGTGTCCCGAAATAATAATAAAAAGAAAAATGTAATTATTTTTCGTACAAAACAATCGAATGAGATATATGAGCTATTTTGATCGGATGTCTCACGTGCACCTGAAAAATAAAGCATTCAATTTTGGTTTCCAGTCTAAAGTTGCAACCATCAAAATTTGATGAAATTGCCGTATGACCAAATGTAATGTTGAAAAATTTTGTTGTTGTTTCTTTTTATGTTCTCATTTCCGGTTGGCCCATTCGAAATGAATGAGATCCCGACTGTTGGGCTCACAATCATTCCGAATTGGGCACATTCCAAGTCACGCCTTTTCTCTCACTCACAAAGAAGAAAAGAAAGTGATTTTGATAATATTTTCATATGAACATACGTGAAACACAGACTGATCATCGAACATAGCATAAACAAAGGACATGGCGATTATGTCGAAATGAACTCAATTTAATGAATTTTAGTTTATGTCTCAACCAATTTGTATATTCGATTTAAGTAAAATGTAAGGAACAATAATGTGGAAAATCACTTTCCACACTTTCTGTTTGAATGATTGAATATTTGAAAAATTTATATTGTGAATCGAATAAGACAATGTGATCGTTTTGTTTCGGTTTTCTTTTTGGATCCGTTTTTCATTTTTTTGCTGCCGTAAATTCTTTTTTTAAAATCAATTACATCATTTATATACAAAATAAGAATGATTTACATTCTTATTTTATTACAGAACAATCAAATTAATTTACACAAACATTTGTATGTGTTTGACACAATCAATTCAACATTAAAACAATTAAACGGACGATTTTTCTATGATTTTTGTTTTGTTTTGTTTTTTTTTTTCTAAATATACAATAAGCACCAAGAGACGAACTCAATAGATAGGAGTTTTTCGATATTTATTTGGTGATTTAATTTGAAAATATTGAAAAAAACGTTGTTTCACAGTCAACGAAAAATTTAATATCGAAACCATTTATCGAATTATAAGAATGACTAGAAATCACGAAAAAAAAAACAAAAAAAAAAAATTCACACAAATCAATCGATGGCGACAAATTATATTATGACAATTTATAGTTTTCGTGCTACGTTAACTGCCAACCATGAATGATCAAAGATCGAAGTGACTTTTCATTGTAAATCATTTCATTGCTATTTTAATACACAATTATATTATATATATTTTTCTTTCAAAATTTTGTCAAAGAAAAATAAACCGGGATGAATAACCAGATAAATATGACATAGCGCCAATTCTAAACTGTTGTAAATAATAATAATTAAAAGAGAAAAAAACCAAGAAAAATAAGGCAACATTTGTGTATTCATAAGACCGATGGAAAATATGCATTGCTGAATCTTCAAATGGATATGATACGAAGCAATTTGGTTCAATTGGTGGTCTATGCTTTCCCATTTCGGATTGAGGAATGTCTGGTTGTTTTTTTTTGTTTTTTCAATAAATAAAAATAAATTATAATCACATGTAATCGAAAGAATGTTGTTTTTGTTTTAGTCTCTTGATTTACCATTGATTCGGAGGAATGAATGGGAGCAGAACGAATGCACTGTCCCCACATTTGATATCAAAACCACAGCTGAACGGCAAACAATTGAACCGACGCAATACGAATACGCTTATCATTTTATTCTGATGAATTTCAAACCACAAAATGCCCAGTTTTTATGTATTTCATAAATTTTATTCAATTTTTTTTTTCTCTCCACTTTTTTTTCTTCTCCCTTTTTGATGATAGATAACAAGGCTCATTTCACATATTATGAATTTGTGTATAGATTCGACGGAATGCCGTTCGAGAAAACTATTCGTTTTATTTTGTAAAAAAAAAAAAAGAATTTCAATCAAACAAATCAGGATTCTTATTTTCCCCTTTCTTTTTTCCATTCGTCAATGAAAAAAACGGAAAAAATTGCAATCGAATTTTCCCAGAAATGGGGAAAAATTGAATTGTCCGAAATTAACATTTGAAGAACAAATAAATGATCGAAAAATGTATGTTTTGGTAGCAATTAGTTGGGGGAGGGGCGAAATTAAACTGATTAATTGATTGAATGACTAAAATGAAGAATTTACGAAACGGTAACTTCTTCAGTTTGTTTTGTAATGTTTTCGATGTCTTTATTAGCCGCTTCTTCGAAGTTTTCAACTAATTCGGGAACATCATCATCGGCGGCGGCAGCAGCACCAGCTGATATTTTGTTAGCAACAACATCACTGGCCAAACGTTTTAAATGCTTTAAACCATCGGGTCCCAATTGTGTCAAGATGCTTGGCAACATTTCAGCAATCTGCATGGATCCATGTGCCGGCAAATTTAAAAACGAAAATGGAATTAATATATTTATATGTTTTTTTGTTGTTGCTATTAATGCGAAGCGAATGTCTAGATTGGTTGTTGCCGAGAGCCAGATTTGATAAAAAAAAAATTCGGCAAACGTTTCTCATTCGCAATAGAAAATATTAAATCGAAAAAATAACAACAAAGAAAAATTTCGGAATGCATACAAATATATATTCAATAGAAAGAGAGAGAGAGAGAGAAGAAAAAAAACTAACCTCTTTTTGTTCGCTGTGACCAGTAATAGCAAATGTGTTTGCTGCCAATGATGCCTGAGCTTTTGGATTATTAAAATGAATGACGGTGCCGTCATTTTTGATCATGTTCACTTCTTCAATGCCTGGAATTTGATTCACAGCCAATTTTTTCAAAACTGATTGCAATTTTTTGTCATCAGTGCCAGGTGTTTGATGGATAACCTTCTTCTTACGACGGGGTGTACCTTTACCGCCGATACGTACTTGAGCTTGTAATTTTTTTAATTTTTCCTGATTCATTGTTTGATTTGATAAATTCTACGGAAATTAATCACAAAAAAATGGAATTTTTCTTCAATTTTGTTTATACAAATTGAGATTTAATTGTGTAGTTGTTACACATGTGCTTGTAAACCGAACGAATGCGGTAACTAAAAAGGAATTTTCTATGGCAGAAAATACAATTCATGGGCTCATTACAACTGTCAAACCGACAAATATCGAGGCTAGTGCTCAAAATGTGTACTAATCGCATGTATAATGGTGCGTTCACATGCATTCCGATTCGATTTGTGATTTTTTTTTTTCATAAATTTTTTTTTCTTTCCTAAAAAAGTTTATATTCTTGAATTTTTGTCCATTTTCAAGACGCTAAAATCAGGATTTACCAAAGAATTTATCGAAAATGTTGATATTAATCGCATTTTGAAAACAGTTGAGCAGTTTGAACAGTAATAACCGTCTCAACGGAATCCACTGAATCATTTGCCAAGATTGACAAGTGAAGTGAAAGAATGCAGCCAAACATTTTAGGTGGTACGTGAAAATTTGTACGTACAATGTCAAAATAAAGGGAATATTCGACGAAATAAAAAACTTTTGAACGTAAAATTCATCATAATTCGGATGTTTGGATATACTTTTTTCATAAATAAATAATCTTCGATTGAATTGTAAGTATAAAGTAAAGTGTTTAATAAAATTATGTCACGGAGACGAAATTAAATCATTTTGTCGAATATATTGTTCCATTTACCAGCTGGCATCACAGTATCACGACATCACAACATTACAACATTACAGCATCACAGCATATAATTAAATAGTCGAAAGAAAAAAACCAAAAAAAAAACCAAATATCAAACTATCGAACAATAATTGTCGAGAAAAGAAAATTCAATCCACACGATGTCAGCTCTATTTGCTCGGGTTGTGAAACAAGCATTAATAACATTTGAACATGAAAATTATTCAGCATTTAAGTTGAATTTTAATGCATTAAAACATTTGGTGGATCAATTAACAATCAAAGATTTAGAAATATCAACGGAAATATTAAATTTTCAATCACCAAATGCGGCACCAGTAAAATATATTGAAATATTCGAGCACAAAACATTTACGATGAGTGTATTTGTAATGCAAAATAAATATACAATGCCAATGCATGATCATCCGGGCCATGGTTTATTGCGTGTATTATCGGGTACAGCACGTATACAAAGCTATACAATTGATGACAATCCACCAATGATAAACAGTATTCAACAACGAATTTTATCGGCCTACGAAGAGCCATGCATTGAAGTGACTACAAATAATGAATCGGCTGTATTATCGCCAACCAAATGCAATTTACATGAAATAACAGCAGCTGGACGTGTACCAATTGCATTTTTTGATATATTAAGTCCACCATATGAATCGAATATATCAATTTATGGACCAAAAAAATGTTTATTTTATCGTCGATTACCAATGAATTCATCATCCGATGAATCATCATCAAGTGACTTAACGGAAAATGGTGATCATGATACGATTACGGTACAAAATCCTAAACGAAAAGTCTATTTACAGCAAATTCGAGTTCCGAATCATTATTTCTGTGATAATATTTACTATGATCCGCCCGGATTTTTGACCAATTTAAATTTTTTGAATTCAATTGATGACACAGCTTTGTGAAAAAGTTACATGATCTGTGTGTGTGTATGTGTGTGTGTTCATTCAAAATTTAAACGAAATCGGATAGTGGATCCTATCAAAGTATGCATAACATTCAATTCCTAAGAATCTTCAAACAAAAAATTTACAAAATAACTTCCGAAATGAATTTGTTCGGATTTTATCGCTATAAATTTCTTCGTTTTTTTCTTCAAATTATTAAAAAATAATTAATTAATTAATTAATAAGTATTAGTTTTCCATTCTAGAAGAGGCAAATCTATTTATTAAATAATAGCAGCAACAACCAAGAACAACAACAAAAACAACAACAACAACAATTTTCTGAAAATAAACCAAAATATGTATTTCATTTTCATTTGACATTATGGAAAATCACATTCATTAAAATACATTTAATATACAATATTTATATTAACAATAGAGCTCATTTACCAAAACCTAAATGTTCAAATATTCAAATAACAATCAATATAAAGTCGAAAATTCTGTTTGTTTTCATTTTTTTTTATTTTTTTTTTATTTTTAAAAATTCATCAAATAAACGACAGAGGATTTTTTCATTGTTTCGCGGCATACGGGACATTCTTCTTTTTGATCAAGCCATTCAATGATGCAAATCCAACAAAACAAATGACCACAAACGGTTGCCGTCGTATTCTGACGTTGTTCAAGGCATAAAACACATTTTCGATGCGATTCAATGGCATTTAATGGTTTTGATGGATTTAATCGTTCTCGCCATTGATTCATTTTGTCTATTGGTGTTGCTTTGGTCACTTGATTACAACGAATTGTTTCTTTTAAAAATGCTAAAAATACTATTATCAATTGCATTGAGGTAATTAAACCGAGTACTTTGTATCCATAAACGGAATGCTTAATATTGAGCCAATGTCGAATTAATACATAATTAATGCCAGTTATACGTCGCGATATTTGATATTTACCACCAAATAAAAAAAACCATGTTCGATGTGTAGCTTGTATGTATGGTATGGCATGTTGCATATATGAACAACAACGACACAATTGAATTTTAGCTTCCGGTCGAATATTGGGGTTTTGTTCAATTTCATGTTCAACATTTTTTATTAATTTGATTAAAATATGTTCACCAGCATATTCCAATATAATTGACAGCATTTGTAACAGTTTATTTGGTAGGCCAATATATTTGCTATCGATTTGTATGATGCCCGTGTATTCTTCGCCAAGTGTTTGAAGATTATTATAGCTGGCGAATCCATGATAGGCCAATTCCATTAATAATTTACACAAATTATTGTATTTAATCCATAATTGTTTGTTGGTAAATCTTAAAATATTCGATAAATCGTGGCCCAATTGATTGGTAAATGTTGCATCTTTTTGAACTGATCGTAAGATTTCCGGTTGTCGAGCGTTTGCATAGTAAAAACTCATTTTGATTTGAATATATCTTCAATTTATTCTTTGATCCGGTGTGTCACTGTATTCAAATATTTTTCCGTTTTTTTTTTTTTTTTTTTGATTTTTTTTGTCTTTCGTCTTTTGTATTTATGTTGATCGAGTGGGCAAAAATGAACAAAATCAACAAATAGTATTAGGCAAATAGTGTGTGTTGTGTCAAATATTCGATGGATTTGAACTTTGATTGTGGCTGCATACTTTGGGCATTTCAATTTGAATCGAAAATCTATCCGCATTTGCATTTGTATGTATGGATTTGATAATAAAATGGATAAATATATATATATATATATATATATATTATGGCTAAATGACAAAATTGGTAGGTTACCATGACTCTGCCAATGAATTCATACATACCATGCGCCATTGCAATGAATGTAAACTCGGATATACAAATTTGATAAGAATAAATATAATCGTTAAAATGCTTCCATATTTGATCAAATAAAGGGCTGGCTCGCATTTTGTAATGTAGATTTTATATTGTGGATCGAGTGAAAGAAAAAAATGAAATGTCGATCGTTATCGGAAATAATTTGCATTTCAAATTGAATCGATCGAATATATTTATTGGTTAAATGTTCGAATTAGTCGCATTTAAAAAATGAATTCCAAAACGAAACGATTTCAAAAAATCTTTGAATGTGTCAGTCGTGTTTTCCGACAAAGAGTATGCAATGATAGAAAATGAAAAAGAGAGAGGCGATATCATTAGTTGAACTGTAGACACACAAATACCATTAAATCGCATATAGATACATGGTCCAAACAACAATCGAAACATACATATACAGTTAAGATGTCGATAATCGACCACGGTAAAATGCCTCCGAATTTTATTTACATTTGTATTATTTTTCTTTTCTTCAGAACATCCTTTTCTTATCCAATGACGAGATATATGATCCTAACAAATGACAATTAACATTTACAAAATCGTCAAAAACTTCTGATTCCAAAATCCATCTTCCAACCAGAGGTATTACTGTTTGCGCGAATATATTGAAGCGAAAAGCAGACAAACCGATAAATTCATGTTCAATGTACACTGTACACCAACACATTGCATCTCGAGAGACAGAGATAGAAAGAAAAAAGAAACACCTAATGCATTACATACGTTCCACGGTAGCAGCAAATTTGCTGACCGTACATATTTCATTCAATGTATTTGTGCATAGTTCATTCAACGAATGTGAACGGTTTTTTTCTTCTTCTTCTTCTTATTCTTCATATCGAATATCGGGTGTACAGTGTACACCATTCGATCCATCTCTTTTATTCCTTCTGTATGAAATGATCGAAATTTTGGCCGGTAGAGTGCGCCGAACGAAAACGCTCATACATCACACACAGCAATAGATTAGCAAATGGTATTCTTTTTTCTTCTGTGTTGTCAGTCCGGGGTTTTTTTTCTCTTCATCTCTTTCTCGGTGTACATCATATGTGTGTGTGTGTGTGTATTTCCAACAATTTGTATTATTTTAAATTCATTTCATACATCGATTCAAATACAAAAAAAAAATAAAAAAATAAATTCACATTAAAAATGTGATTAAACTGCGGACGGCGGAACCGAATCGAATACAATATCAAGAGTTTCCTTGTCTTGAGGTTTAATTCGGCGATTATCATTTACATGTACATCGAGTTTGACTTGAAACAAGAATCAAGAGAAAACAAAGGCATAAGCAAAAAAAAAAAAAAAAAGAAGAAGAAAAAATCAGTAGTTTTTTAAATCATCGAAAAACAGGCCCAAGTCAACACCGAGAGAATCGGATTGGTTTTTAACTCTTTTTTTTTCTTCTGTTGTTTTCGTTGCTTCTTGCTTCTTTTTAACTTAAGAAAAGTGCTGAATGTGATCGAAAATAAAGTGTTGTGCTAAATTGACGAAAAAATTACGAAAAAGGGGTTTTTCGACGGGTTTTGGTTTTCTTTCGTTTTATTTCTTCTTTTCTGAAATCCAAAAAAAAAAAACAAATAAAAAAGAAAAAAACAGAAACTCAATCAACTTCTAAACAGTGTATGTGTCAGTGTCCGATTGGTGTGTTTCTATTATTTTTCTTATTTTTTTTCTTTTTTCCTTTGATTTGGCATTTTAGTTCTCAATCGGAATCGCGTGAACAATACAGACAAAAAACAGATTCAAATATTTTATTTTGATTACAATGATGACAATAAATGAAGATTTTTGTTGTGTTCTTTAGTTTGGAAATTTGTTTTGATGTGTGAAATATTGTGTGGATTGTTACGATGGACTTAGGCCAGTGTCGGTTCATAAAATAAAATCCAAGAAAAAAAAATAATTGTGCAAAAATAAATTAAACCGCAAAAGTCAAGTCAAGTAAATTCGGCACAAACATAATAGCTGGTTCAAGTGTATCGGTTGTCATCGTTTAAAACATCTTCGACATTGGAATCTGTTTGGACCTCATCATTGTCCATTGACCATTGTCATAGTGTGTACAAAAGTCCGAGTAAAGTGTTCTTCGTCGTGTGATTGTGATCAATTTTTTTTTTATTTATATATATATATACATAAAAATATATATATATATATTTAAAAAGTAATCATTTTAAGTAATAGATATACGTACAGTGTATACCGTAATACGTCAAAATGGCGCATCAACTGGCCCCTTCTGTAAACTGTTCGCTCGACGAAATTGATTTAAATGCACTTAAGGTACAGATAAAACTTCGATCAAATCGAAATCCTATTTATTTAAAAAAAACATCAACAGAAAATCGAATTAAATCTAGGAAAGGAAAAAATCAAACTACCATAACAAAAACAATAATGAAATAATTAAAATGTAATATAATACCCCC
>GL501517.1:1028914-1038959 GCA_000149185.1 Mayetiola destructor
AAAATAGTAATAATAACCCTCCCCCAAAAAAACAAAAAAAAAAAAAAACGAAGAATCAAAAAACCGAAACAAACAAATGGTTAAATTCCGTTTGAAAAGCGCATTTGCATATCGACTTTATTTCGATCTATCTAAAAATGCTATTCTCTTTGTTGTTCTCACATCGAATCAGCATCATCAAAAATGTTAGGAATTGAATAGATTCGAAGCAAAATAAAATGAATTTCAGGATAAAGAATGTTTGCATGTTTTGCATAAGGTTCCTCTGAACAAACTTTCCGGCCTTTATTATAATATATTTTGATGTCCCGGTGTGTTACTGTGTGTATGTGTGTGTGTGTGCCTCTCACTCTGTGTGTAAATGTGGTTTTTATCCGATTTTTCTTTATTAAATTTGTTAATGTTGCCATTCTTCATGTATAAAGTGTGTTGGATTTGTTGTTGGTGTCTTTATTCCTTTATGGATTGAATTGTTTATGCGATGACAAATCGGAAAATTGGCATTGTTCATTGGGTGGGGCAACACGATTCATGTGTGTATATGAACCGTTTTAACCAAAACAATAAAAAAAAATGTATAGAAAACGAAGCTAAAGACCAGCAACATTATATTAAAAATCTAGCCGGAATCCGATTAATGTTAATTTAATAGAGAAACAATCGTCGAAATTTCGAAAACAACATTTTAATATCGACAATAGCACATTCATCGATAGCATTTGAATTTATTTCTCTTTTCTTTCATTTCAACTCAATTTGAATACGTTGACAGCTTAAATTTTGACAAAAATAAAAGCCGCTTTCCCTCCTCCCCCCCCCCCCCTCCCCCCTTTTGGGCCGTTGCCCGTCAACTGTCGACTATAATCGGTTTACATTTTTGCTTGAATAACATGATTTGAATTTATTATTGAACAAATTACAGGCAATTATGTGTTGATAATAAAATGCGGTTCAGCCTTATCAGCCATATATCGTCTTATCTAATAAGTAATTTATTTCATTGTGTCAATGTGGGCAACATTCATATCAAAATGCATTAAACATGAAAACTGCATCCGTTTGCATATTTGAATGTGGTTTCGAGGAAAAGAAAAATATACATATACACATTTTATTACGATATTTGTTCAAGAAGGCGATACCAAAATGAAGAAGTAAAAAAAAAAACGAAGTTGTCAAAGCAACTGATTGAACGCAATCAGTCTCTCTCTCTCTCGCTCTCTCTCTCTCTCTTGCTCTCTCTTTCTCTGTGAAACTTTTGATGGAATGTGAAGTAAATAACACGATATCATGAATTTTTGTCGATTTCGTCGATTTTGATAAAAACGAAAATAAAAGAAAACAAAAAACAAAAAAATGTGTGATAAATTATTTCATCAAAATCAAAAAAGAAACGACAATAACAGCAACAATGACAATAGCCACAACGACAGCCATTCCCAATGCCTGAACAAGTTAAGAAGAAGAAGAAGAAGAAAAAGAAAAAAATCTAGCCATATAAGAATAGGATTAATCATCATTCGGTTAAATTATTGTATGCGAGTCAGTATTCGGCATATTTTCATATATGCGTAAAATGTGTGAAGAGGGAATCGTAAATAGTTCTTCATGTATTCAATCAAAGAATGCGTATTGCCATTTGAATGTGTAAAATGCAAAGTTTAATATTATTTACAGTAGAAATTACATTAATGCAATGCATGATGCTTTGTCTGCATAACTATAATATGCAATATCATTTAATTCTATGTTGCTATTTGTTAGATCGATGACGAATTTTATGGAAAAATATTTTGCTTGATGCTATTTTCTCTGAAATTCAAAAGCCAAGTTTAACAATTTTTGTCAAAAACGATAACGGCAAGGTCCCACAACACACAGAGAGCAAAATAACGGAGAACACCTTTAGTCAATCAAAAAAGAAAAAAAGAAGAAGAAATATTTGTAAAAGAAATTGTTTAAAAATGATAATGAAAAGGCCAAAATCCTAATCAAAATTCAAAACCAGAAGCTGAATCCATTGCTAAAGACCAGTTTTCTTGGTATTAGCCAATGGATGCCGAGACATGTGCGTGAAATAGCAAAACGATGATTATGTGTTATTCTTCTTTCCTCACTATTCAACAACTATTGCTGTCGTGTCGCTTTTTACAAAAAAAAAAAAAAAATGAATAATAATAATATAACGTTTAATAAGCGAAACGTTTGTGCTGAGACTGCTTGAAAATTGTAAGATGTTTCGATGGATTTTTATTTTTATGATGAAAATTTTTTGTTTCTTATTCCTTTCCTTTCCTTTCCTTTCGTTTCGTTCCATTTATAAAAATATTACTTATGTCGCCTTTATGCACCCATGCTATATTTCTCATATTTCTCATATGTGTGTTGTGTGTGCGGTGTCTTCGTTGTTGTCTTTATCATTCCATGTAAATATAATGTATCACATGCATATTGCATATGAGAAATAATGTTGCATTCATTTTCCAAAATATTTTCTTTCTCTCTCGCTTGAACACATGCCAAACAATTCGAATGTTATCGAAATTTGTTGTACATTAAAGTGAATTCTTTCACTTTATGCTATGGGCAATGGCCAAGACCTACACGATTATCATTATCGGCTACTTGATATTTAATGTGTTGCATCTTTTCTCGTCCCGACAAAACCAACGGAATTGCTAATAATAATAAAATTGATACGAATACACACACACACACACACACACACAAGACCCGAGAATGATTTGACATCGTATATCGGCAAATAAAATGCAAATGATGTGGCTATGGCCATCGTAACAACAAGATACATAGAACAAAATGAAAGGAGAAAGAGGTGAAGAAATTGAAAAAAAAAATATCAGAAATCATTTCGCAATACTCAGAAATGATCCAAATAAAATTCATGATAGAAAAAAAATTGTGGACACAATTTCAGAATATTGAATTAAACAAGCAAATTACAACAACGATTATCTATTTATTTATTTATTTATTGTAATAAGAAATAACTGGAAATGCAAGCATCGCGAACATTATGCATATCACATGGGTTGATTAATTATTATTAATGCATCATATTATTCATTTATCCTTTTCATTTTCAATGGAATTTATAGTTTGTTTGGTTGAAATAAACCACAGACTAATAACAATACTAATAATAATAGTGATATTCGTTGCAAACGGTCAAAGTGACTGCAACTGCTCAATGGCAACAGCTAAACCAGTCGAATCGAAGGCAATTTATTGTATTTGTGATACATTAAAATGGGTGTATGATTGGTGATGAATGAATAGCTTTTCGATTACAGATCGTTGAACTAATATTAATCACAGTCAAATGCACGCGTGGACATGTTATGAAATGAAAACAAGTATGTGATCAAGTTGGAGCTAAAGGCAAAATGAAGAAGAAGAAGAAAAAGAAGAAGAAGAAAAAAAAACGAATGACCAATGACCACTTTAAATCTTCTTCTTCTGCTGTTTCTGCTGCCTTCTTTTTTCATTATCTCATATTTCTGTTTCAACATTGTTTTTTTTTTTTTTTTTTTTTTGCTTTTCATGTCTTCGATTTTGTTGTATTTTTCTTTCTTCTCATTTTAAAATGTAACTCTTTTGAGATGACGGTATTTAAATTCATGATGGAAAAAACAGAAAGAATGGCAAATTAAACGTAGATACTGGATGCTGGGGCTATGCATCAACGGTAAACACAACGCGATTGTCAATTGACTTAATATTAAGAAGAAGAAGAAGAAGAAAAAAATCCAAATCGAATTGAAGGCCTCTTATCGTGTCCACTTTTTAACGGTTAACCGAATCTCAAATAAATAAATTGCATGTTGTCTGTTGGCGTTTAGCATATTATTTTATTAATTGACATAAAATGAAACAATGAATACAATGGAATTCAATTTTTGATCATTGAATTCTAATATGAATCGAAATGCCATATAAAATTTGGTTAATTATTATTATTACATATTATTTGACATTATCAATAATTTGGATGACTGTATGAATGAATGAATGAATGAATGAACGGACGGAATTGAAAAAAAAAAATAAACAAAAATCATCATTTAAAATTTGATTAAGAATTAAAAATCATTTCAGAATGACTCACAATTCACAATCGAATCACATACAAAATAACGTATCATTATAATGTTAAGTATTTAACAAGCAGCATTGCTTTTGTACAATGAACGATTCACATTAAACGAAAACAAATAAGACAAATAAAACAAATGCGATACATTGAAACATTGAAATAAGGGAGAAGAAACGAATTACGAGAAAAAAAAAGGTAGATAAATAGATGATTCACACATTAGCAACAGCAACATCAACAACAGAAGCAACAACAAAAGGCATTTTAATCGGAGTGCTGCATATATCTCTATCTATCTCTCTCATGACTCAAATGACTCAAAGTCAGAACGCAGAATGTTAAATGATTGAAATGAACATTCTTTGATCTTATTGTTTTTAATTCAATTGAATTTCAAATTTTGTTTTTCTTGTTTTGTATTCTTGTTTTGTAAATGACGCACGAAACATTGCAAATAAATTCATGTATTTTACAGTTCGTTACCATATTCGATGGGATTGAATACAAATTTTAATTTTGTTTTTTTTTTTTTGTTTTGTTTTGTGTGTTTTTTTTTCGTATAGTTTCATTTTCAATCATAAACAATAAACATTTTTCAATTGGATTTTTCAAAATGCACACCCATACACAAAAATGCGTATGCATTCATTGCATACCGAACAGCAAATTACATTGTATGAATGAATTTGCAATTACACACTAGCTCTCGTAATACAAGAAGAAGAAGAAGAAGAAAAAATAAAAGTCGAAAAATCTAAAGGAAAAAAAGAGATGCAAATCAAATAGCGACGTATACATTGCAGCATATGTATCGTATGAGTATACTGTGAACAATGATGAAAATTTCGCATAAATTGGCACAATTAACAAGAAGAACAATAGAAGTTAGAAAATATGTGCGCAAAGCGAGAGAAATCGATGCAAAGTGCATTTGCTATTAATTCAATGCATCAGATTTCACATTCAATTTCGAAGTCGAATATCATCATCATGTCGAACACAAGGCATTAATGGTTCTGTGCGCTGTACATTGGGCGCTGTGATACTCATGCAATTCAATTATTAAATTTATGAGAAAATTGACATCCAATTTTGATATCAATTAATATTATCAAAGATTATTTTAATAATAATAATAATAATAATAATAATAACGAATCTTTCAACATGGCAATTAAATAAACGGCGCTCATTTTCACACGATTCAATCAGCACAAGACAAGCATTCAGGAATGAGATCAAAATTGAAAATTGAAAAATTAAAAATTGAGAATTGAATGAGAACATTGAGTGGGCTCTATAATATTATACACGGTTCATACTTTATACTTTCACAACCTTCAGGCCTAAGGCGCTACATGGAAGGTGCTTTTTTTTTGTGATTCGTTTTTTGTATAAGTGCAAAATATTTAGCGTCAATTCAGTTTGCTGTTGACGTTCAAAATGCATACCATATGCACCATGCACTTTACATGATTATCTTGAAAAAAGATCACATACGGCGAAATCGACATATGCAACAACAACAACAAGATCCAAAACCAAAACTGCAAGATGTTTAATTTGCATTGTTATGCCTTTTTCCATGCTCTCATTTTGAATCACCAATTGACCAAGTATCAGCTCCTATCACCTTTTTACAACTTCAAGCAGATATCAGGCATCGAGCCAAAAATGAAAATTTCATTTCATTTCATTTCACACAAGTGGATTCCTACCAAGTGGAGATTGTTTTAAATAAATATCAATGTGCCGGTACATGTGTTGTTGTTGTTGCTATTATAATTATTGTGATTATTTTTACTCGTGCAGGCATCTTCATCAACATCTTTCAAAAGTTTACTGATTTGATGACGATGAGATTTTTTTCTTTTGTCTCTTCTTCTTTATCGTTCCCATCCAAAGAAATCGAATATATATGTATATGTAGGGCCTGTGTGCATGCATGCGATCGTTATAGACTCCCTCGAACAACTTTATCATCGGCATCTCGATTTCATTGCCGCAATGGCAATGTGTCTTTATGCATATCTCTCAATTTTCAATTTTAAAATGCATATGGTTAATGGTGAATGAAACGATATACAAATATATACAAATATAATTATATTTAAACATGCATCAACCATTTGGATAATTAAATCTAAAAAAACACGCATTGAACTCATTGGCTTTGCCAGAGGCATCAAAATGAATGAAATGCATTTACAATGAACATATACTATTTGATTCAGATAATTTGCAAATGATTTGCAGTGAAATGTGAACGATGAACAGTATAAACTGTTTCAAAGACAAAATGATGAAATTTAATTCGTGAAAAATTTGATACTCAAGCAGAAAGATGCCGATTTTAAATCGTATGCATTGCTTATCGTATAAAACATAATAATATTGCCATTCGGAAATCCGAAATCATTTCACATGTGCATTTGTGCGTAGAACACGCGGCAGACATTATGATACATTATTATCGAGTATGCAGTATGCCATTTGCGTTACGATCACTAATAATTTGTGTCTTTATTTTCATTCATTCGAAATGAAACGAAAGAGCACACAAACTCATTGGATTGGATTTATTTATAAAAACGCTCGATTTTCGATGTTTTTGTTTTTAAACCTTCGTTAGTTAAACGTGTGATTTGCATTTAATTTTTTAATTTTTTTTTTTTTGTTTTTTCATTTGTTTAGGATCCAGCCGGTATCTTTGAATTGATTGAAGTCGTTGGTAATGGTACATATGGCCAAGTTTACAAGGGTCGACACACAAAAACTGGCCAATTGGCTGCCATCAAAGTGATGGATGTCACAGAAGATGAAGAAGAAGAAATCAAATTGGAAATTAATGTATTGAAAAAGTATTCAAATCATCGTAACATTGCCACATATTATGGTGCATTTATAAAAAAATCACCGGCCGGAAAAGATGATCAACTGTGGTTGGTTATGGAATATTGTGGAGCTGGTTCGGTTACAGATTTAGTTAAATCGACAAAAGGACAAAGTCTCAAAGAGGAATGGATAGCATATATTTGTCGGGAAATATTACGTGGCCTCAGCTATTTACATTCAAATAAAGTTATTCATCGTGACATCAAAGGTCAAAATGTTCTTTTAACTGATAATGCAGAGGTAAAACTAGTCGATTTTGGTGTATCGGCACAATTAGATCGGACAATTGGTCGACGTAATACGTTTATCGGTGGGTTGTTTTTTTTTTTTTGCTCTCTCCAAAATAACATTCCCAACACAAATACGAAAGCATCGTAAAATCAATTTCATCCAAAATAGGTACACCGTATTGGATGGCACCAGAAGTTATAGCTTGTGATGAAAATCCAGATGCCACCTATGATAATCGTTCTGATTTATGGTCATTGGGTATAACGGCATTGGAAATGGCTGAATCACAACCGCCACTTTGTGATTTACATCCGATGCGTGCGCTATTTTTGATTCCGAGAAATCCACCGCCACGATTAAAATCAAAGAAATGGTCAAAGAAATTTCATGGTTTCATTGAAACTGTACTTGGTGCGTACATGTATATTCATATGATAATTAGATAATAAATATAAAATATTAATCACAACCATGTTCCACTTTAGTCAAAGACTATCATCAACGACCATACACAGAACAGTTGCTCAAACATCAATTCATCAAAGAACAGCCAACTGAACGACAAGTTAGAATTCAATTAAAAGATCACATTGACCGTTGCAAAAAGAGAAAACAAGAAAAAGAACGTGAAGATTATCGATATTCTGGTTCAGATGATAATGATGATGAGCCACAAGTGGCCGGTGAACCATCATCCATTGTTCAAGCACCGGGTGGTGATACGTTGCGTCGCAATTTCCAACAAATTCAAGAGGGACGTGCTGTAGCTCAACAAAATGATCAACCTCATGTATGTATATGTTTATTGAAAAAAAAAGAAAAAAAATTCATTGTCGTTAATCGATTAATCCAATGATGATGGTTCCATTGAATGTAGGCCGCTCGTAACAACGGTAAACCGGTACAGATGCAACGCGATAAACAGCAACCAATGGAAGAAGCGCAACCTTCACGGCCCGCTTTACCACATCGTTTAATCGTTGTCCCGGATCCGCCGAGTCAGGTATGATTGACCCGCAATCAGCATAGGCAACAAATTCAATGCATTCAATCAATTTACATTTTGTGTCACTTATCATTTCAAATAGAAATTTTCGGATCCACCAAATGCAAATCGACCACTGCCTCCAACACCAAGAAGTAATCCTTCTCAAAGTCAGCAGCAATCACAACAACAACAACCGCCACAGCCGCAACAGCCACAGCAACAACAAAGAAACTCACAAAATGTACATTTCAATTTCAAATTTTTCCCGTATCGATAAATTAATTTTTAAAATTTTTCATCAAAAATATCAATTCAGGCGAAGCCGATGCTTCCACCAAGAAATAGCCGACAACCAGCACCAGCAGCAAGTAAATCGAACAACAATCAACAATTAAATTCAAATCAACAACCGATTGTCAATCCATTGGATCCAATCGAAAGCTCAGACACAGACAGTGAAGGAGAAGCCGAAGAATCAAACGATCGGGGACGTAATGATGGTACATTGTTGGCTAGTGATCCACCAAAACCTCTGTAAGTTAAAATTATATTTTCTGCCATTATTTCGTAACAACACTCATCACAAAACTACTAACAATTAATCAATCTTTTCATTCTAATTCTACATGATTTTGATTACATTTTCATTTGTTTGTTGGTTCCATTCAATTTTCATTTCATTCTTCATTTTCGTTCATTATTCAAAATTTATTTTTTGGTTTTGGTCCAACCCGCATATCATATTTGCGGTTGGTTTTGTTATTTTATTTGGTTCGATTTTGATTTGATTAGTCCTGAATTTTCATACAGGCCTGGATTGAGTGTATTGTCAGAGGACTCGAACAACGTTTCGTCAACACATGGAGCTGGTGGGCCACCAAATCGACCGCTGCCTCCAACACCAGATGATGACGATCAACAAGGCGATCGTACATTGATTATGAAACGGGTAAGTAACCGCCATCAGATTGCATTTTTTTTAACAAAAATTATATCTGTCGAAATTGAATGTTTTTTTCTATTCAGAAATTTTCTCATTTGTTCAACTATTTTATTCAATTTGATTTTATATGTTTCGGATGGGTATTTGTTTCAAAAAAAAAAAAAAAAACAAAAAAAACAAAAAAAACAAAAAAAAATACTTCCACTTCATTGTATTGTGCAAATGGATGCCATCGATGCATAAAACACATACATTTTGGTCTCTTTTTTATTTGTATGTCATCATTGTTTGTAAATGTAAATTTGTTTATGTAAACAACAATTGAATAATACCAAATGGAATTTTTCTTTTCAATTGCACCGTTTTCAATCAATTTGAAGCATACAATTTGTTATTTTGGCAGCCATCACAGTTTTCATTCTCTTCTTTTTTTGGCTAAATTCTATACATTGATGTGTATTGTGTTGATGTATGTATTTATATTTATGTTCGTGATACAATGTTTATATTTTTAACCCAAAAAAAAAAAAAGAAAAAACCGTCACAGACATAAACAAATAATAATCAATCTTCTGCTCATATCTAAATAAAGTGATATTGATATGTTCGTCTTTTTCACTTATGGCTTAAAAAAGAAAACAATAATTTCGTAAATGATTAGAACAAATGACGGAAAACATATTTCTTCATTTTGTGGTGGTTTTATGGGTAAAATATACACTCTATGCTAACTTAAAATAGTTTTTTTTTTTCTTCATTCTTTCATTTGATTGAGTGTTTAGTGCACTCGATGTCCAACACTTTCATTACAAATGGTGTGGTTCTTAATTTTGTTTTAATTCAATTTATTTTTTTTTTTTCATTTTGTTTC
>GL501517.1:1049154-1061164 GCA_000149185.1 Mayetiola destructor
TTATTATTCACGAATAAATTGTTTTTTTTTTATCAGAACGCTGATATAAGTGGATTTTTTTTTTATCGAATTTTGTTTCGTCATCGAAGTGATACCGAATTGTAATCGTTGCAATATCGATGTATAAGCGTTCAATCACTGTAAAACATTTCATTCCATTTCCAATAGTATTCATGGATACAACATAACACTCGAGTATTTGAAAAAAAAAAGAAAATTAATAGTGTTTTTCAAACGAAAAACACAATCGGATTAATTGGAATCTAGTCAACGAACTAAACTAAACAACGTCAACTGACCAAACCAACGAATAAGAATTCCATTTATCATTCCAAAATCCGATAGTTTGAGGTAAGAAATGTTCCAAAGTTTTTGAAACTATATATTTTGTTTCGGAATTTTTCGTTTTTGAGTTAAGAGATTGAGAGAAGTGTGAATGTAAATGAAATTACCGTGAGTCCATTCATTTCGTCAATTCAAAGCAAATAAAAGATTTATATTCATACGTCATTCGATGATAATGATAAATAATAATGAAAGCAAATTTGTGTTATTCGGATGAATAATAATGACATATCATCCAATGATGATATAATTTAGTTGTGTACTTATTGTGTTAAATAACAAATGAACCGAGAAAAAAAAAGAAGAGAAAAATGAAAAAAAAAAAAATATTCCAGAATAAAAACGAGCTGGCCAAAAAAAAGGCCAATTTCATGTGTTTAACTTTCGTTTAATCATCATGGATTTCGGTGCATTGAAATCGGGTGGATGGCTAAAATATCGTGAGGACTTTTATGGTAGAATAACTATTAATTGCGCGGCGGTTATCTGCTGTTCATTGTTTTGGTTTAATATGCACCACACGGTTTCGATTCATTATTATTGTATATTTTTTTTGTTGTTGTTTTGTTTCCATTTGCATGAAAAATTAATTTGATTCCGTCAATTGAAGGCCATGATACCTTTGAATACATCAAAAAAGCACATTATAAAGTTTATGAAAGTGGAAAAAAAGAAGAAGAGAAATACGAAAAAGGGAAAGAGAAAGAAGTTTAAGCATATATTCCCACCTTTCAGACGACCAAAGCCAAATCCATGGCATGTCAAGCAATTCATAATGCGCAAACGTTGACAAAATAAGCGGAAAAAACGTTAAATGTATTCAATTTTTTTTCACCCTGTTGGTGCTGGGCCTTTGTCAAACAAACCATTGATCGATTGAATTTAAAATGAAATTGCACGTTGAATGCATTAGTGAATGGAACGCGGCGAACAAAGTGGTTTCTTCAAGAAAAAAATAAAAAAAAAAAAATATTTTTGAAAAATGACGAACAAAATTATTAAGCGAAATGAATTGTTTGAATGATTTGATGACCAGTCTGAATGTTTCTTTTTTTTTTTTTCTTCGTTGTGGTTGTTGTTGTTATCGCTTAATTGTATTAACAATGACAGTGCGTGTGTCCATGTCCCATTAATGCCAATTGTAATATCACAGGTGTTTTGTCATTTGTATGCTTTGAATGACTCACATTTCAATTGAGCGGCTGGTGCTGTTGTATTGTAATCGTGGTTTTCTGGTCGTGGTTTATTTTCTCTCATTTTCGATTTATTCATTTTTCCAAATAATTCTAGCAAAATTGAAAATAGCCGAAATGGCCACAGATAATATATCACCACCAAAGGCAGATTTTTCGGCGCCACCACCATATGAGGCAAATGATTATACAAATGTTAGCAAATTACCAACATATGAAGAAGTTCAATTAGAAAAATCATTGCACGGCGAAACACCGATTCAACCGCAAATTCTTCAACCATCGATATGTGCAACAGGACGATCAGGTCATCATGCATCCAATACGGGACCAGTGACATTCATTGCAATTGATGCAGCCGATACGGAAAATAATGAGAACAATTTACTTGGAACCGATATTATGTTTGTGACAGCATTTTTGATCGCATTCCTATTTAATTGGATAGGTAAATGATTCAATTTGAATAATAATCGAAAAAAAAAAAAAATCAACATCATCATTATTAATGATGTTGTTATTCTAATTTTATTACTTCAATCGTTCATGATTTTTTTTTTTGTATTTTTTTTTTTCTAAAGGCTTCCTTCTGCTAACCTGTTTCTGTCACACTATCGCCGCCCGTTATGGTGCATTATCCGGTTTTGGGCTATCGTTGGCTAAGTGGACGTTAATAGTAAAACATAACACAGACTTAGCATCACACGAAAATTCATGGCTTTGGTGGTTAATTATGGCATTTGGATTTTTGATTTGCGTTCGAGCTTTGGTTCAATATGTGAGCATTAAACGTACATGGCGTTTGCTATCCGCATCGGCTCAAGAAAGATTATTGTTCTTCTATTGAATTTGATTTCAATTCAAACGATTGTGTGCAATAATTTTTTTTTTTGCATTCTGTTCTTTGTTTATCTTCTTTTTTTTCTTCATTCAATTTTTGTTTTTTGTTTTTTTTTTACAATTTATTGAAAAAATGTTTATTTTTCGAATTCCATGAATAATAATTGAATATAAAAGGATATACAATATAGAAGTATAAATCATTTGGAATCGCTGTGAAAAAAGGAAGTAAAAGAAGAAACAAAGCGTGTCATTCATTAGTTGATCTAATAAAATTGATTCTCACATTGTCATTGTTTTTGCTACAAAATGAATCAAACATACATGAATGATGTTCAGATGAAGTGTGAGCAAAAATTTATGTTTCAGATTTACAAAGAAATTCCTAATTACCACCAACATTTTATGTAAAAAAAAATAAAAAAAAATTAAATTAAATAGAATTCCACTTAATCTGATGTGCAGTGCCATTCAGCTTATTTGATATTTTGATGTGCGCCTGTCAAAAATGCACATTAATTTTTTGTTATGCAAATATTTTGCATAAATTGCATATAAAATTATTTTTTCATCCAAAAATGGGAATCAATTGAATCACAGTATTTGAATCTCTTGTGGGTTTTTTTTCATCATTTATTTCTCTTAACATTTTCTGATTCAAAGCTGAAACCTTAATGATAAACATCTGTATTTAAATAAAATGTAGTGATTCTGCAACAAAAACACAAATACACATGTCTCACTTTCAGATAGAAAAACTCTCTATACTTGTAAATAATAAGTCAAGAATAAATGTTTAAGAAATCAAAACATCATTAGCATTGTTGATTTTTCTTCTTGTTTGGAATTCGGTGGCCAACGAATATTTACTAACCGTGTTCATTTTTATTTGATAACAATATTGTCAACGAACTCCTTGTCTGTCTGTCACATAAGCTGCAAATTAAATAAGAAATAATTGAAGCCATTTGCGTGTTATTTAATTCGTTTTTTTTTTAAATAAAATTTTTATTTATTGTTTTTTTTTTTAATTTTTCATTGAATTCGATTAATCATTGGGCTTATTCACATGTATACACATAATAATGTAGTACAAATGTTGAACAACACAACAACTCATATTCATCAAACATAAGCACAAATTGAATGTGTTTATTTGGCTTCTTTTTTTGTTTCTGCTTTGCCACCACGAATTCGACCGGTACGACGAGCAGCAATAAGACCAACTTTACGACCAGCCGATGTGCCTCGTTTGACGGTTGATGCTTTACCAATATGTTGATGGTTACCACCACCATGAGGATGCTCAACTGGATTCATCGCAACACCACGAACCTTTGGCCAGCAATTACGTTTCACCTTGTATTTGTGATAAGCACGTCCAGCTTTTAGGATTGGTTTATCGATACGACCACCACCGGCAACAATACCAACCATCGCACGATTATTTGATGGAACAACTTTTTTTGCGCCCGATGGTAATTTAACACGAGTTTTACGTGTATCTGGATTGTGAGCAATAACTGTGGCATAATTACCCGATGTACGAGCTAAACGACCACGATCACCAGTTTTTTCTTCCAAATTGCAAACAATTGTACCTTCTGGCATTTGTCCCAATGGCATTACATTGCCAATTTGCAATGTGGCTTTTTTACCGCAGTACACAAATTGACCGGTGTACATACCTTCGGGGGCAATGAATACTTCTTTGCGGATTTTGTAGCGATATGGATCGCGAAAGTGGACAATTGAAAGTGGTGCTCCACGGCCTGGATCGTGCACAATGTCCTGCAAATCATAAAAAGAAAATATTTATCAAATTTTTTTTTCAAAATGTTTGTGAACGCTCTGAAAGTTTTATGAAAATTGTTATGGGCAATGTCCCACGCTGTTTCGTTGTCACGCTGCTTCACATATGCACATGTCAGTCATATCATAATATTGTCTTATTGACAAATGGTCACCGTTTTTATTCTGAATTTAGCGTAAACACCAAAAAACAAAAAACAAAAAACAAAAGGAATTTGATTTACCTTAACGACACCCTTGATGTAACCATGACGTTCAGCGTAATCCAATGGACGCAATTTAGCTGCTCCCTTACGCTTTTTCGTATGTGCTACGAAAATTGATCCAGCACCTTTACGTTGAGCACGAATAACACGACCCATTCTGATATAATTTATCTATTTTTTTGTGAATAGAAAAATCAATTAGAAATTCAATTCGCAATAACAAATCAATTCAATTATCAAATGAAATTTCCATTTCGTATTTATCACTTGCACAACAATGACCAAAAAAAAACACAAGAGTGCTTCAATAGATGCCGAATAAAAAACGAAAGAAAATTCCTTAAAAATATCGGTCCATTTTCAAAAATATTAATGGCAAATGAAATTCAAAAGTGCTTTGAATCGAAATATTGCCTTTTTTTGAACCGATGATTAAGAATTCCATTGAATTTTTTCGATATTTTGTGAGCGACAAAAAAATTGCCGTACGTACCGAATGTAGTTACTTGAGAAAAAGAAAGAGGTTAAATTAGATGACAGTTCAGCTAACACGAGTAAAAAATATGGTGGACGAATGCGATTGACAGTGGCTCAGTGTAGCCAATCGGAAGAATGTCAAAAACATGTGCTCAATTCGAGCAACTCAACAAAAAAATTGATTTTTCTCCATTTAAATTGGGACAATGCTAAATTAAAGCGACAAATCATCCAGCCAGAGATCAAATTCAACATCCAACATCGAAAATATTTTCTAATCAATATTTTCATCTGTTAAATGGTGAATAAATTCATGGCATTAATAGGAGAAAGGTGAAAGTCAAAACGTATCAACGGAATGTATAGAGAGAGAGAGAGAAAAAAAAAGGTGTGAACCGATTTCGAAACGATAGCTACTTTTTAACAGTCAATAAGCAAAAAGAGGTCGCTGTCATCAACGCGTGATACGTAATTATTTATTGAAAACAAAGTATTATTCTCTCTCAGTCACCATCAACAACAAAAGAATCCAAACTCAAATAAATAAAATGAAAATTCAAGTGTTATTTCTGGATTTTGTGACTGGATAGTGTGTAGTTAATATTTAATTTGTTTGCGGATTTGGAAATTCAGATTGAGAAATTGAGTTGAAACAATTATTTTAGAGTTATAATAAAATGTTAAGCGTTATGGATAATTGTTCGTACGCAACAATATCAGCAATCAATTATCATGCAACAACTATGCCAGAAATGTCGCCCGACCAACAAAAATTACTAATTGAAATACGTAAACGAAAGCAAGAGCTACTGCTAGAAATTCAACAAATCAAAGATGAATTATGCGAAGTGGTGGCCGAAATGGAAGCACTCGATTCACAAGAAGATTCCAAACATTCGAATAAAGACAAGCAAATGTCAATTGGGCGTAAAAAATTCAATATGGATCCAAAAAAAGGCATCGAATATTTATGCGAAAATAATTTACTTCGAATGAATGCCCAAGATATTGCACATTTTTTGTATAAAGGCGAAGGTCTCAATAAAACAGCAATCGGTGATTATTTGGGTGAAAAAAGTGATTTTAATGAACAAGTGCTAAAAGCATTTGTCGAATTGCATGATTTTACAAATTTGATATTGGTTCAGGCGTTGCGACAATTTTTGTGGTCATTTCGATTGCCCGGCGAAGCACAAAAAATCGATCGAATGATGGAATGTTTTGCTCAACGATATTGTCAATTGAATCCAGACATTTTTACCAATACCGATACATGTTATGTGCTCAGCTTTGCAATAATAATGCTAAACACATCATTGCATAATCCATCGGTTAAGGATAAGCCCAGTGTTGATCAATTTATATCGATGAATCGTGGCATCAATAATGGTGGCGATTTACCACGTGAATTATTAGAATCATTATATGAATCGATACGAACGGAACCATTTAAAATACCACAAGACGATGGCAACGATTTGATGCATACATTTTTCAATCCCGATAAAGAAGGATGGCTATGGAAACAGGGCGGACGATATAAATCATGGAAACGACGTTGGTTCATTTTAAATGATAATTGTTTATATTATTTTGAATATACGACCGATAAGGAGCCCAGAGGTATTATACCATTGGAAAATATTCGTGTACGTGAAATTCAAGATCGCAGTAAACCGCATTGCTTTGAATTGTATGCATGTGGCGGTGCTGATATAATAAAAGCCTGCAAAACCGATTCAGAGGGCAAAGTTGTTGAAGGTAAACATTCTGTATATCGAATGTCAGCCGCAACCGATGAAGATAAACAAGAATGGATCAAATGTTTAACACAATCCATAAGCCATAATCCATTTTATGATATTTTAGTGCAGCGAAAGAAGAAAGCACTCACATCCAGTTAATATTGATTTCATCAATTCATTCATTTATATTATATATTATCGATATCAATTTTATTATTTCATAGTGTCTATATTACGATGGAGGAAAATGTAAACGAATGAGAGAAAAATACCCAGGCAAATGGATATTTTTTTTTCCAAAAATTTCAAAATGCAATTATTCGATCGGTATTTCCACGTTTTTTTTCCATTTTTAATGATTTACGTATAATTAAATTGTATTTGCATGTCTCATATAATGCTACTTTAATTTGGGTGGTAAATTTAATTTTAGGAAGGAAAAAAAAAACAAAAACAAAAATTCATTGTATAATTTTACTTTTAATAATCTATGTTCAAAAAATTGGATGTGCCACTCAGTTACATAAAAATTCCTGCTCAAAAAATGATCGCATTTGCATTCCAACGACAGGATTTTGACAAAACAAAAACAATCGTGTTCAATAAATAATCACTGCAAAATAATACAAGCAAAATGTAAATAGCTGATTTGTGTTAAGTAAAAAATCGATTTCGATTGAGATATTTTGCTTCGTATCCTTCATTTTAGATGAAACCATAGCAAAAATTGAAACTTTTAATAATACTATAAAACAAATACGCTGTACAAATGTTTTGCTATCCAGTTCCTCTAGTATTCACCAAAAGAAATGTCTCATTCAAAACACATCAGAGAAAAGTAAAAAAGGAAGAAGCAATAAAAATAATAATAATAATAATAGTTTCGTTCTTGTTCTCATGTGTATGTTCTAATTTAAAATCATAAATCATTCGAGCCCATCTCCTTTGTTCCACATACAAACAAAACAGTATTCTAAACTACCGAATAACGATTATTTTTTTATTTTTTATTTTTTAATAATTCTTCAATTATTTTAGAGAGTTCAAATGAATCAAATTTCGATTTAGTGCAAAAATCAAAACAAAAAAAAAAATGTATAATATTATGGAACATACATAAATAAATAGTTCAAAAATAAAAAAAAATGTTAGCAATTTAGGACAATTATAATTACAATTATTACGATGTTTAATCGCTCTGTTTTCATTGATGATTGGTGAATATCAATGATAATTCATAAAAATAGCGAAAACAAATTTAATTCATTTTCATTCGATGAACCACATTTCAATATCATATAATCATCGAATGATACATGAATCAACAACACAAAGCAACAACGATTCATCAATTTTCCATCTATAATTAGTTCGATCGTTTAAATCAACCAGGCACATGAAGTGATTTCTTCGAATTTGTCCATCAATCAAGAATCAGAAAACTAACAAATCACAAAATTGATGTCACAACAAAGTCTGTTGCAATGTGTATTTTAATAAAAAAATAAATAAATAAATAAATAAATTAATGAATAAATAAATAAATATATAAATAAATGTGAATAAAGTCGAAATCTAAATAATAAATTTAAGGCCATGATATCTTAATATTTCTATGTCTGCACCATGATAAACATTAGAAACCGTTCTCGATAAAGTGGATTTTTGTCTTTTTCAAATTTAATCTGACTAATCGGATTGTTTTTCCCCATGTGTCATTGACTTTCAATCTATTTTATATTATTTTTATTTTTTTTTTTTTTGTTCATTCATATTGCAATTATTGTGAATGCTCAAGTGATCTCATGACACAGTACTTTATGGCTGGGTCGATTCTCTTTTAGTTTTGGCATTTTTGACGTTTCGGTCTCGGAAAAAGAAATCAATTATTGGATGGTAATTATAATTTACACGTTTAATCAAAACTTTTGATGGTGTAAGACGTGGCGGTTGGCCAATTGGCGGTGGTAAATTGATTGGCTGTGAACTATATCGATTTGGTCGTTCCGTATGCGATTCAACAATTTCATCATTTCCTATCAAAATCGAATGTGAATTTATTCGATTCGATGTAATGGCCGATGATTGTTTTCGTTTGAATGTGTCCGGTTCGGAATTTTTTGTTGCACTTGGTGGTGTTAAATATGAATCCAAATTACTGACCGGTCGCTTATTTTTCTTACGTTTTTCATGTCGTGATTTTTTCGTTTGGGATGGAATCGGTGTATAAATAGCACCCGTTGGTTCACTGGGTGAATCATCGCTATCGTTATCATTGTAATCAGGATTAGCCAACGGATATATTGCATCTGATGCAGAAAAACGTGATTCATACAATTCATGATCATTCTCTGAGTATGAGCTAACTGGTGGAAATTTTTCTCTATAACCATCAATTTGACATGAGCAGCATGTCGGCACCTAAAATACCAAAAATATTAGAAACAAATTTTTCAAATTTTATAATCGTTTACGGCCGAATTGTTCACCTTAAATATATCAATGTGTAGTCCACGTGTATGATCCCAGCTGAGTAAACGATGATAATTGTAAATTTGGGCACATCTTGAATTGAAATTGTCGGTCAAATAAGTGCACGAATGTTCCGGATGCCTGTCATAACATCAAATGGAATAGAAACAGGTATTCAAATGCAAAATATCCAGAATGTTTCATTGTGTGAATAAGCTTACGTGCATTTTTCCAGACGCAATGTTTGCGTATGTTGACCAGTATTCACAATATATTTCCATTCGCCGGATGCGGATCGGGCCTTTTGTGGACGAGCATAACGTACAATACTTGGACACATTCCACTCGATGGTATGCTATTATCTTCATCTTCACGCCGTTTTTTAGCTTCAAGCTCTTCCATATGAGATCGCCATCCATTCGGATTATCGGCTAACAATGCTGTCATCGCATACCTATGTCGTCCTATGCTTCCCATTATTTTACGGCTGTAATACGCAAAAATTACAAATGAAAACCATTCCAAAGATATTTAACATTCCAAAGACGAAAAGTTCATTAACAAAAAAAAAAATAAAAAAATAAAAAAATACAATAAAAATACTAAACAAAAACTGATAATCATTCGATCGGTCGTTGGCCGATTTCAAAAGATAAAACTTACATCGGATAATCGGCAACATACAAATAAATATTATCAAAGCTTTCACTAATACGTGTTGGTCGTACACGATATGGTTTTATTAACATTTCGGGCTCGGGTAAAATTTCGGCAATCGTTTGATTACCATTTTCAATATTTGCATTGGTGCCATTTAAATCGCTCAGTGCTAAATTTTCAATTTGTTCAACCGAAAGCAATGTCGACGTATTCGAATTTGGCAAACTAACATGGATTCTTGTTTCCGATTCAATGGCATGCTGATCTTTCGTTTCGGGTGATCCACGAAAATCGGTCATATTCAATTTTCGTTCATGATATGACAAACGATCGTCAATTTGGCGTATCGTTGATCTTTTAGCTCGTTGATTGGTCATGCGACCTTCAAACTGATCGGATTGATCTCGGCTTTTCGATGGTATTTCATTGTGATTATTGTCATTGTCATTTTCATTTCCATCGGAACTTTTCTTCACAATATTTGCTATGTCAAATATAATCGGCAAAATTAAATTTCTCCGCTCTCCAAACATTTCTTCGACCTTAAAATTTCAACAAAATAAAAAAAATGAAAAAAAAGAGAAACATTTAAAAAAAAATGAAATGTTTTCAATGGAATCGCATTTGAATATTTTAGGAAATCAATGACAAATTGTAGGTTCCGAATTTGGCTCACACATGCCATAGCTGTGAATCACCAATTATTTATTATTATTTACTTTGTTGATTAAGAAGAAGATGAAGAAAAAAATAACGTTTTAATCCAAATTCCAAAATGAAAAGAGAGAAAAATATCCATATAATATGCATAAATATTGAGACCAATCAAATGGTGGATGGTTTTCAAATCGTTCGATTTTGTTTGATTTCGTTTCGAATGAACAAAGGTAAAAGTTTTCTCATTTAAATATTCCCAATGAATTTAATATGGAACGTTTGCATAAACAGCCCATTAATAATAACAGCATTTATCATTTGACATTTGCCAGTTGCCATTTGCCAGCGCTCAATTTAATTCCAATGAGATTAATTTGAATCCTAAATTGTGAATCGATTTGTGTTGATGCTGGTGCGAATGCTGAATGCATAAAACATGTATGTTCATGTATGTGAATATATCATTTGTGCAAACCAGTCCAAGAAACGATGATAAGAGATGAAACAAAAACCAACAACAACAAAAAATAAACTTTTACTTGCTACTTTCGTTTAATTGTGAACCATCTAATAGCAGATGCTTTGCGTTATTTTTCTTCATCATATTTATTTTTTTTTCTTAGTAAAATATACAAGTATAAATATATATATATATATATATATATATTTTGTTTTTTGCAAACCTGTTTTAGATCAAGTGATTTGCCGGATTCGATGTTTGTTTGAGCCGATATGAGTGCAGCTAATGTAAGCCGTTGTTGTTTGGATAATGATCTTAGGATTGGCCACATTTCCGAAAATGTTCTTTGATTTCGTGTATCATGTGTGGATCTGAGTAAAGCATTGCGAACACGTTTCTCTTTTTCATTGAACATATGGGGCTCATCTTCGGCCATCTCACGCATTACAATATTTTCAAAGCTCCGTAATTCGGGATCCGAATGGAAACGTAAAATTGGTTGATCATCATCAAAATCTCTATCAGCAAAATCATCATATCGAATGCACAACACTTGAACAAATGCACATAAAATCACCAAAGCGCCTAGAAAATTCATTTTAATTTCTTTCTTTTTTTTTTCTTTCTATCGCTTTCGCTGTCGCTCTCTGTGTTGTTCGATTGTGTTCTCAATCCTTCATGAAATTTGTTTGCGTTGCACTTTTACACTTTAATTGAAATTAGCACACACAGATTTTTGCTGTTACAAGAATGTCACTTAATGAGAGTCAGCCAAACTTTCTGTTGCGGCAGCGTGGATTTCAATGATTATTTTACCCACAAACAAAAAAACACACTCACACACATGCACACACACACACACATACACATAAATTGTTCTCCAGCAAAATCAAAACAACAGGAATATTTGTTATCTTTATTTTAAGCGACCTTATTCAATAGCACTGTGAAATAACCGTACTAAGAGTATTAAATTGCCCTTTTGGTGTCTGCTATATTTCTTTTCTTGGCTCGCGTCCCAACTGGCAAAAGAAAAAGAAATTTAAGACTTTTAACGACAACAAAATGAAAACAAAACGACAAAAAAGGCGATAATATACAACTAAAGCACACTCAAAAAAAAAAAGAAGAAAAAACAGAAA
>GL501517.1:1061474-1101271 GCA_000149185.1 Mayetiola destructor
AAAAAAAAAAAAAAATTACAATATAATAATAATATTATAATAACATATGTGAATATGTATATGACTTTGGTATTAATGTACGGTATGATCGACTATCAGCTTTGATCGTCTTCGGTATTATTATTATTATTATTATTGTTTGTGATTACTGTTTGCCGAAGCGATCAAAAAACAACTTCTGTTTCTGCTATAATTGGCAACTCAAACAGAAACGAACAAAATTCTTTAATCGATTTTTTCAATCAGTCAAACAGCTCCAGATCATCGTCACATTGAACAAAATGATATATGTTTTGAACGAAATATGTGTGAATTTTTGAAGCAATAGTCAATATTATTATGTGCCATCTAATGCTTTGTTCAGTCTACGGGAAAAAGTAGAACATATTTTATTATGAATGGTTCGAAGTAAAATAAAAGTATTTAAAATATTTTCAGGTTTAAATGTCAGTGAGATTTAGGATGATGTGATTTTGCGCATGATAAACATCTATTTCTGATTCGTTTAACATCACCCAAATGGTATGCAGCTCTTCAATCATGAGACTCCATGAATAATAATGAAGTGACTGGTTTCACTTTGTTGCTTGTCGTCATTTGCTTCACTTTCGCCTTCATTCTAATGAATGCAGTTGCCATTTCAATTGGAAACTGGATTTCAGAATAGCTTGAACCTTTTTTTTTTTGGCTGTAATAAATAATAACACACTTTCTATGGTAGAGAATTCCTTTTTTGCGTTCTCACTCAGATATTTTTGTGAATCAAACCGTCTATTTCTGAAAATCTTAATACAAATGTTAAACATACCGGTTTTGAATACAGTAAATTATGCGATTGAAGAATCATCTATTAAAGAATAACAGACAGCCCTATTGAATAGACCATGAAATAGACGATCAAAGCGATCAAAAGGATATTTTTTGAGGCCGTTTTTGGTCCAATGGAATGGCCTTTATTCGGCGGTTGTTTCACTGTAATTACACTATACTTTGATTGAGTATAAATGGAAAACAAAATTAATTACCTTTGACGGTATTTCGTTCTCTTCAATCCGAACATTTTATGATACAACTGTGCGTTATTAAATGGTTAATTTATTATAAATACAAAAATTTAACATGGCTCGTTACAAATATTTGTCAAAATAAATGCTCGCGTAAAAACCATTAAAAGAAAACATTGTTTTTTTTTTTTTTTTTTTGAATAGCTCACTTATGTTAATAAATTTCATTTTGATGTCGAACAGAGTGCGGAAATGCACTCGACGACAAGGTCATTATGATACACACTTAGATTCTGCTTAAACAGAAATGATGAACTTTATAGATTTGTATAAAGATGGTATAAACCGGTTTCTTAGCGAATTTTCTTGAAAAAAAAAAACATTACGCATATGAATAATGTAAATAAAAATGCCCAACAATGGAACATTTCTCACGATTAAATGATCTTTGTCATAATCGATTATAGAACAAAATGAAGAAAACAAATCATATCGATTGAACCGACCAATCGATTATTATGATGATGATGAATCCGGATTTGTATAGAGAGCATGGACAAAATGCAAATGCCGCACAAGAAGTTAAGAATCGGCCATTTTAGAATTTTGCCATTTTAGAACTTTGCCATTTTTATCCCATTTCGAATATTCCGTTCAATTTGTTTATTGAGAGCTCATACATAGTTTTCGGAAAGACTTCCGACCGAAATATCATTATTTGTTGTAGTTGAAAA
The DNA here is from genome assembly GCA_000149185.1 of Mayetiola destructor. Lineage (NCBI taxonomy): Eukaryota > Metazoa > Arthropoda > Insecta > Diptera > Cecidomyiidae > Mayetiola > Mayetiola destructor. The sequence continues at coordinate 1,063,213 of GL501517.1, forward strand.
GATGATAAAAAATTAGGATCGTTGGATTTGAATGATTACCGATTACACAATAGTCGATCGTCGCCGAACGGCGGCAATTGAAGAAATTTAGCAGTGGGATTTGTGCAAATTGTGAATACGAAACAGAGGAGCATGCCAAACTGAAAATCTATGCAATTTTTTTTTTCTTTTTTTTTTAGACAAATAGCTTTTTGGAATTTGAGACTCTTCGAATGAGAAACCCACCTGTTTTTAGTTTCATTGCCATTACGCAAGCATCCAAAATCAAATATCGAATATCCAACACAAGATTCGTATTTGATATGATACAAAATATTGCAATCGATACATACAAAATGATTGATACTATTGTTGCCATTGTAAATTGTGATGGTTTTTTTGTGTTTGTGTTTGCAAAGCAGATGACAAAAATCGATCAACGCAGCTGAACATTGAAAATAACAAAAATAAATAAATATTTAAAAGAAAAATACAACGGCTACAAAATTATAATAAAATATAAATAAATGTAAACATAGCATGGCACAGGGACTACATGACCTAGGTCAGCGTTAAAAGTAAGTATAATCGGCTTCTTTTGACGCGAATAAAATTGTGCTGAGGGAAGGGCGTCAGGCGTCGGATCCATAAACCATTTTCATTTCGACAAGATAAAACTTTCAGTTGATATTCGATTGTTGACGTGTTGTGTACACTTACGATAAAAAAGAAAACCACAAATGCACACACAATAAATAACGAAAATCTAGTGCAACTTAATTACATCTTCTTTAATTTGATTCCCCATTTTTTGTTTTTTTTTTTTTGCTCACTCAATTAAATTAACATACATATTCAAAATGAATTTGATTTTAACATAAAAAATCCAAACGAAAAAGTTTCAGCCAAAATCAATTGCGGTTCGAATTGTTATCAAACAAAAAAAAAAAAAATTCTAACGATAGACTGTGGCCAAGTGGATCCACACTGAACACCTCAACAATGTTCCGTTTTGTTGAAATTATAATTTCTATTTTAATTTTATGTAATTTATTAACCGGCCATAATGTTGACGCATTAAATGATAAATTTGAGCACAAATATTACACGGGCCTTTTAAGTGATGTATTACAAGTGAATAATCTCAATAATTTACCAATTACGCCGAGATGTGATCGACAACTGACATTAATACAAAATAGTCTAAATTCTAAGCGAATTTGGGCCATCAAACGTAAGTTCAAATGCGATTTTCTAATTGCAAGAATATTCATAGATCGGTTGTTATCCTATAAGTTCATGTTTGCATACAATGGAAACTCCAAACTGCAAACACATCCCTAACATCTTGATCGCATAATTTAATCTTCATCTCGAACTTGTACATTTCGAAAATTTGCGTCTGTACATTAAATTTCCGCGAAAAAATTAATGTAATCAGAAAAAAAATTAAAATAAAACGTCTGAAGAAGCGCGAAGCGCACAATTTATGTAAGTGACATTGAATATTGTCCATATGTCAAAGGCACACGTCTGCAATATGAACGATAAACATCGTGTTAGCCTTTCTTTGGATGCTACTTTTGAAATTTCTATTGCATCGAAGCATCAGCGCCACCAATTTTATGGCACAAGCACACACAAAACCAGTAAATTGTGTATGGCCCATATTAATGGGGGGACGCAAATCACGAAACCGGCAAAATACAAATCACGTCAAACGAGTCTCTATGCGAAAAAGCTTTGCCATATACATTCTCTCTGTAGAGCAAATACAAAAAAAAATTTTTTTGTGTTCATTCATTTTGCTGAAGGCAATGTTTGCATGAGTAATGTCGTTCAAAGCCCACAACAATGTCACATATCGTATAAATGCATGTGATCAATAAATCAAGGGAATGTCCGTCGTGCGTGTTTTGTGCACATTAATTGGATCTTCTGTGTATGGAGTAAAATGAAAAAAGGATTAAAACTAATTTATTCGTTTGACACATTTTATTATCAAGTTGATATTTTTATGTTTATTGGATTTGTTTGATGCCGCAGAAATATTGATCAAGGTTTTGTGTTCATTGGAGCTTTTTCTTCTTCTTCTTCTTTTTAAATCAATCACATTGACCTTTGCATTTCCATAAATATATATTTCTATGGTCGCATTTAAAACAAATAGATGATCTTCGTCATTTCAATTCGGAGAAGTTTTGTGTGTTTAGATGTTTGTTGTTGATTATATGTGTGATTTAATTGAAGACCTTAACCGGCTTGAAACTCTTGATCTATTTGGGCATTTGTCGCGTCTCTTTTCCTCGGCATTCTTTTCTCTTTTTTTTTTTTTTAATTAATAAAAATCATCAACTTCTTCTTTAACTCTTTCGGTTCAATGTACACATATTGCGTAACATTATTTTATCTTCAATAAAAAAAATATGCGATTCAATGATATCGCATTCCATGCATATTACGAAATCTGTTTATTCTTAATAGCCGCATTGAATAGAAAAAGCGTAATAATAATATTGCAATTTAATTGTACAATGGACAACAATCGTTTTATGTCCAGCAAATTATTTACATTCTATTCTATTCAAAATTGTGTGAATAGTGCGCACTGCAATTTAAATACAAAAAATTAACGTTCTTTTTCTCTTCTTTTTGTTGTGGTATGAAGTACTGGATGCCTCTGGTAGTGTTGCGTCTGGCTTTGTTTGGGGTAATAATTATTGGCTTGGATCGAAAAAAGCTTGTGACTTAGTTAATTCACCGGTGCGAGTGGTTCTATCGAAAAATTTACCAAAAAATCATTTTCAAAATTTAACCGAAATTCAGTCACCATTTCCGGTTGATTATAAACTGGTTTGGGCTAAACATCGATCACAATGGCAGCTCGATATCACCACTTTTGAAAAGGTAATTGAATCGCTTTTTTCTTCGATTTGTTTCAATCATCATTGTGTTTCTATATTTTTTTTCCCGATTCAGACAATGTTACACGTCGGACTATGTCTTCCACAAATCTGTACCAACGAAGACGTTCATCTGCTCGTCGATACGATGTTAAAAAGCAAAGAATTTAGCCAAAAATATTTCATTGATCAAACATTTTCGATAGTTGAAAGTAAAACAATCAAACTACGAGACAATTTCTTCCAAATGACAATGTCGAATATATTCCTGTAAGGAGAAATCGATCTCTCATTCGATATTTTAATCTTTTGTGTTTGTTAAATCATTTTAAGGTACTTTATTTTGATAAATATTGTTCTGTTTTTCTTCATTTAGATGCATGTTGGCAATGAATTTCATATTTGTCATAGGTGGCTCAATTTACACCAGCATTATTTCATCAATGTTGAATTCAAATGAGAAATTGTCTGAGACAAAGCAAAGCAAAATTATCACCAACGGCAACAATAATAACAGCATCAAATGTTCAAATAATAATGCCATTCTAAATGTGGAACACACCGCTCCAACATTTACACCACACATAAATGAAATGATATTGAAACCGAATTCGCTGTTGGATCGATTTTTGTCATGTTTTTGTATCTTCAAAAATTCATCAATTATAACAACTGATTATTTGGGAACTGATTCAATCGAAGTTATCCATGGCATGAGGTAAGAATTGTCTGATTCACAAGAAGAAAAAAAAAATCATACACAAAAATTCCATGATAAATGATAAATGAAACGAAAAAAAAGTATTAATTTTGGTTGACATTGTGTTGGCATTACAGAGCAATTGGAATGGTGTGGATTATTTCTGGTCACCTATTTTTCTATGCTCCAGGAGCCATTGACAATTTGCAAATGATTTTCACGTACGCTGAATCATGGTATCTACAGCCATTATTTTCGGTTGCTATAGCCGTTGACACATACTTTGTGATCAGGTAAACGATCTCTCTAATCGCCTATCTATTTATATTGTTAACGTTCAGTTGTTTTCTTTTCTCTCTCTCTCTATCTTCACAATTTAATATTGCAAATACACATTTATCGAATAAACAAATACAGTGGCTTGGTGCTATCGTATCTATTTTTTCAAACGGAAAAAAAGAAAAAGAAAGAAAGTGCCGTCTTAAAGTTTGCCAGCTCAGTGGTGAATCGTTACCTTCGGTAAGTTGAATAAATTGATGTTTATTGCATTTAATAACATATATTATGAATTTGGATTTATGCATATATTCATACATATATTATTATGATTGTTGACATTGATAATTTATAGATTGACGCCGCCGTATTTAGTTGTAATTGTATTGACTGGTTTTACATCGATTTATCTACGTGATACATCTCAATATTGGATGATTGAACATAATGATATCAATTGTCCAAATTATTGGTGGCGAAATGCATTTTACATACAAAATATGTATCCATTGAGTGATATGTGCATGAGCTGGAGTTGGTTCTTGGCGGCCGATTTTCAATGTTTTTGTTTAACATCATTCCTTTTGGTCATTTATACAATGTAAGTTGAAGCCTTGATTGAGATCAACGGACAACGATCACACACAATGGACAATTATCCACATAATTGCGATCAAAAATTTTTCTATTTATTTTTTTTTTAATTTCTAGAAAACCGAAGATGGCCATTTCCATTTTTGTACTGCTGTTCGTAGCGGCCAGCATCTACACTGGATATCTGGGATATGTGCTTCAATATTCATTAACGTAAGTTAACTATGCGATATGCATATTTTATGTGGCAAAAATTAAATTATCAAAACCAAGAAATTTCAACCGAATCAATGCACGGCATACCTTCGGGCGTTTCATGGTGAACAAAAAAAAAAAAAAATAAAAAAGAAAATTTACAATATTAAACTCAATAAGGATGGATTTGTTGTGTGTGCAAACGAAATGGTATGCACGTAGCCACAATTTGAGTGAATCCCTGAACTTAACAGAAAACATTGTTAACATTTGAACTTGAGTGAAAATGACCGAGCAGATGCATAAGTAAAAAAAACTTTTTCTGACATTCGAATTTAATATCCGGAACTTTTCGCATTTTCTTCTCTTTATTTTTTTTTCTCTTTCTTTCTCTCTCTTTCTCTCGCTTTTTCTATCTCATCGGTTAGACTCGATGTTCAATATCAGACCATTGATTATTTGTATACACCAACTTATACACGGATCGGTGCATATTTTATTGGTGTGTATGCCGGATGGTTTTTGAGCAGCACCGATCGGAAATTGAATATTAAAAAGGTGAGTTATGTTCATTGATCTCGTTTTTGCTGCATTTTATTCTTCATCGTTTCGTTCTTCATTTTATGCTCTGCATTCAATTTTTCTTTTGTGCGAGAAATAAAATCGAAATTTTCGAATGAGAAAATGAAAAGATGGAAGTTGATATAATTGATATGATGCAATTTATGGTCTACGGTTTAATGATATTACCATAGCACTCACAGTGAGAAAAAGATTTTTTGTTTTTTTTTTGGTGGCGTTATCGAATTGTTGTTCACGAATTACACTTTTATTCTTTTATTAATTATATGTTGTTTTTTTTTCTCTTCGAAAAACGATAATGCGATGATTTCCCATTTTAATTACAACTTGGATCATTCATTGTGATCTAACATAGTAAGATTATTTAATAATAATAACAACAACAGTCCTAACGATTGGGCAATGATATTCCGAAATGTTGATGGGCTTAACAGTGATGCTTAGCAAAATGAGAAATACGAAAGAATCAATTATTATTTAAATTTTGGACTGAAAACAAAAATGAAACGGTTACTCAGTCGAAGGCGAAGAATAATAAAAAAAAAAGATTTTAATGGTTTGTTTTTTTTCCCACATTTTTTTCATCTCCTTTTCTGTTTACTCACACAGAGATTCGTTGTCATGGGTTGGGTCATCGGACCGCTACTATTGATTTCAATGATTTTTGGACCAACCAAAAAGGAATTAAATCTATATACGGCCGTATTGTACACCGGCCTGGGAAAAACCGCATGGTCTCTTGGCATTGCATGGTTCATTATCGCATGTGCTTCTGGTCGCGGTGGTATCATAAATCGAATTCTTAGCGCTAAATGCTTATTACCATATAGTCGAATGACATATACAGCATATTTGATAAATCCGTTGTGTATCATGTTTGTTGTTATGATGTGTGAGGCACCAATTCATTTGGACTTTTTATCATTGGTAACGTATTCGAAAATACAATCATTCGAAATTAATTGATCTGTTTTGACTGTGATTCGATTTTGTTTTTGTCTCTTCATTTTATTAGTTAATCAACAGTTTGGGATTCCAGGCCATTGTGTTTTCACTTTCATATTTATTTATGTTGTTGTTTGAAAATCCATTCATTCGCTTAGGGAAGCTGCTCCAAGGCAAATAATAATTTAAAAAAAAAAAAAGAAAAAAAAAAGAAAAAAAAAAAGAAAAAAGAAGAGAATTCCAGTTCATTCTGTCTGGTTATTCACTCAGTTTTTCGAAATTTTAAGTATTTTTTTAGCGCTTTTAGATTTTGAATTTATTAGTCAATAAATGTTATGAAACGTGTTTTTTGCACATTGTTATTTTTATACCATGATAAAAACGAAAAATATCTTGTAAACAGTATTTTGTTTTTTTTGTTTTTTTTTTGTTCGTCTCATCTCATTTCGTGTGTCATTTGATGGAATATCGAAAATAATAAAATGAATTCTATTATTAATTCGCCAAAATCCAGTTTTAATTTGCGTCAAAGGTTTTCGAAAGGTGAAACGAACAAGGCTTGATTGATATCTACGCTCCATCCTTCGACTAACGCAAATGGGAAAAATTAACTTTTTTTTTATCTCACTTCTCGGAATATTTAACGAACACGATTTCTATTTTTATCCATAATCCACACTCACATCATAAACAATGGTTCAGACATTTTGAACACCTGCCAAAAGAGATTTGAATTTCCAGTTATGGGATCGTAGGACTTTATCCGATGAGAACGTGAAGGACTCGTGATCATCGGGTACTTTGTGCCCGGATTTTTTGTTTGTACCAATTGCGAATTTTATTGTTTCCACTTAAATTTTTGGATTTTTTTTTTTCAAACTGTAAACGAACTTTTACACAAATCAAGTATTCGATTGACTCGAAATATAAGAGAGGGTAAAATTTCAATATAATACAATATTTTATAAATGTTTCCCGTCTGTGGATCATCAAACATCCAATTTGCGTCGAAAATATGCGACCGGAGACCAAAGTTCCCAACAAATTCCGGAATGCACACCGATAATATTTCGTATCAGAATTGATGTGTGTGTGTGTTTGAGTGTTTGTGTGTGTTTAACGTACGACTGTTATACATCAATGGAACCTCGTAAATGGTTTACGCGTCGTGCGTCGTATTTTTTCGTTCATTTTCATTTTGTTTTGTTTTGGTTGTGTATTTTCTCAATTTGGGCTGGAACCGACCGAACATGCTCATAGTTGAATAAGCGATTATTAAGATACTATGAAGCGATTCGATGAAACTGATCAGTTCACAATTGGCTTTGAAGCAGTTGAGATGTTTTAGAAGACACAATAATTTAACCATATCTAACAAATGTAAACGTCCTTTTTAAAATAATTAATAGATTTTATCAGTCTTCCTGTCATAATCTAGTCCTAGTGCCTTAAGATTTTTCTACCAAAAGAATAAATAGTAAAACAAATCCAACTTTTAAGTGATAATTCTGATTGTGTAAACCGGCAATAACAATAATAATGACCAAATGAAAAAAAAAACAACAATTTTGGATATTATTATCGTATTTTTGTGCATTTTGCTCTCGACAAATTATGTTGTAATTTTGTAATAAAAAATTTAAAAAATTTCATTCAAATTGATGTCGTGTGCATTACCAACAGTTATTTAGTTTAGAAAAACGAATCAAATGAAAAATAATAGTTACGAAAAGACCATTGGTTCAGAGACAGAGAGAGAGAGAGTACAACGAGACTACAATGAAATGGCAGTGTTAAATGTTTAAATAACTATCAGTGAATGAAAACATAACGCAATTAATTGTTTACATTTTTCATTGAAATTTTTTGCTGTTTTTATTTGTGAATTAAAAATTGAAATCCAAAAGAATTGATGTAATCCATGATGTTTACATTTTGCTTGCTATTGGCCATCTTATAGCGTCAACTCAATAATTTTTTCCTTTTCAATCAATCGATTTGTATACATATCGATTCGGACATTCTGAATAGATAAAAATATAAATAAATTGAAAAATCAATTTATGCGGCCGTTGACCACCACAAATTTTGAATGAATATGGGTTATCTACTAAATAAAGCATCATAATGAAGCAGTAGGAGTTCGAAATTCGGTTAAAAAGGCAAAATTTTACGCGAATCAAATAATTCGAGCTCTCGTCTCGATAAATAGTCTAAGAAGAGACATAATTAATATAGAAGGTCGCTGGCAAAAATAAACGATGAAATGAAAAGGAATTGAGCGAAATGTTGTGCAGCAATGGACGCACGCACCCAAAGAAAAAGTCATAAAGTCAATATTGTGAGAAGAAATGAATAAAAATGAAAGTGTCGGGTTGTCGGTTGTTGATTGTCGGTTAATGATAATAATATTTCACATTTTGTATGTGAATTTTATTTATCTGCGTAATGTAACGGTGGTCGGAATGTTATGCAGATCACAGATCGCAGATTGCAGATCACCGATCACCGATCACAATGCCCTCATACAAATCACAATGTGTATGAGCACATACCCAAAGACCGAAAATAGCATACACAATTAATTGAACAAACAGAGGGCCAAGAAGATGGACAAAGACAACAAAAAAAAAAAAGAAAAAAAAATAGCCAACGGCTAAATAGAGTACATGAAACGAAAGATGAAGAAGAAAAATCACAAAAATTGACCATAAAACATGGAATTACATAAGCAAAATTCAGCTGCGTCTCTTTTTTTTCTCTTACCTTTTTATCGATCAACAATAAACGGTTACAATAATAAAAGATACATGTGCGTGTTTTGGTTGTTTTTTTTTTTCTCGTCTCGAAGTCCGGATTCGATATTTTTTCCTGTTATAAAAATAAATCCAATTTCGGTTGCGCTCGCAATCAAAGTAAATTTTTTTTATATATTCATCGGAAAAATTACATAAGTTATAAGTTCGATACATTTATATGGGCAGTAGAAAATAAGACAAAAAAAAAAAAACAAAACCGACGAAATAAATGATTTGAAATTTTTCAATTGTTACCCAGTAATGAATTGATTGATGGGTGTGAAAGAGACAGTTGCGCGACTTACATGACCAACGATTTTCGATTCGTTGACAAAATTTACAATTTTTTATCGTTTTTTTTCGTTGTTGTTGTTGTTGTCGTTTCTCTCTTCATTATTCGGAAGCATCATATGGATTTACAGTTAGCCTATCATCACAGATCATAGGAAATGTTATCTGTTGTAAGGAGTTCCTAAATGTATTTAAACCTGATAATTAATAGTTGACATGCATTGTTTCGAAATAATTAGCATTTAATTCGTGAACAAAGAATAACATTAGTGTTGTCAGTCAATGATTACCGTTTTGACGGCTTAAATTTGTCGTGCCGTATTCTATTTGCTTTTTTTTTTTGGTAATAATCGTTCTGGAGATGTTGTTTTTTTTTTTTTTTGGAGAAATCAACTGATTTGTAAGCATTCCATAAGCGCCTATTTTCCCAGAATATTTCAATATAAAGAGGGAACAAAGCCCATTCGGTATAGTGACATGAACGGCATAAGCGAAACACACAGACCGACAAAGAGAGCAAATATCATGCAGATTATGAACGTTCATTGAACGACATGTACGATTTGTTAGTGATTTGTCACCGGGCAAATAAAAGTTAAACAAATATTGAAAACCTTTAACGAATTACAATGAATTTGAAGAACTTTTTTGGTGCATGGCAAATAAATATAAATGAGGAATTCATGGTTCATATGAAATTCAATTGATCGTTGTTTTCGATACGATTGTGATTTGATTTTACAGATGGATAAGCTGTCCCGATAATGTTCACATGGAAATATAATTCCAACCAAAAAACAATAAGATTAGAACATTTATCTCTGATGCCATTCTAATTGAACTGTTTGCGTCTAAAGTTTGAAGGATGTTAAAGATAATTGTAGCGTTAAAAGGCTTTTAATTATTTATAATATGTTTGTTGTGACATTGTTTCGCATATTTTTATTGCCTTTCATTGTCTGGTCAAAGTATCATGAATCCGGTAGCGCTTAATGAATACATGCACCAAACAAAAACGAACGACAGAATTGCATTGTTTTTCTTACGAATTATTATTTACGAGCAATTATTATTAATTAGACAACATAAAAATAAACCCAGAAGAGATGGATTTTGGTTGTTCATCATTAGTGTAGAATGATGGGCAATGCGGATTCCGGGCATGGGGCATGGATCATTTCAATATTTATATCACCTATGCTAATTTCTGAATGCCGTATAATAAATGTCCAAAAAGCAATTTCATTGTTATATTTAACAGTCATAAATGGACATTTGACCGAAAAACAAACGCAATAAAATGGGTGATGAGTGACAACGTAAAACAAATTGAAAGGCGTATAACGTTAAACACAGAAAAGCAAAAAAAAAAGAAGAAGAAAAAAAACAAACAAAATATATGAAAATAAAATTCCAAAGCAAATAAACCATAAAATGATGCATAATGCCCATCAGTTTTGACCTGCACACATTGTGCGAAGGTATAAATTATGAATACGATATATATGTATTTAAACAAGTATGTGAACAGAACCATCAGGGTTTTTAATTGTGCATTGTCCTTGCATGGCAAATCATCGAATGAACTTTGTTTATGGGCCTGAAATGAACTTTTTCATTGCCAATAAATAATATACAACAACAGTTGGACAAGTTTCGGAAGCGTTTTGATTGCGGTCGCAATTATGTGACGCATATCCTTTTGGATAGACTTTCCGTGTGCGCAATTATTAATAATTATCATTCTAGGAATTCTGAATAAAGCCAATATGGAAATGTGGTGAAACTGGATTCCAGGTTGTCCACAAGTTCGTCATTGAATATGATTTTTCCAATTTGATCACAAACTTAGATCATAACAATAAAAAAAAACCAAACAACAACAACAACAACAACAACGACAACAACAACAGAAGATAGAGAAGAAGATAAAACAACATCAATATGTAAATTGGGTTTGCGCAATGACACAGAAAAACCACATGGATGTGAAACATTGCGAACACACCGATATACAAATGTAAAGGCGAAGCGAAAAAAAAAATTAAAAAATGAAAAGAAAAGTCAAATGAATAACCAGACAAAATATGCGAAAAAATATTTTGGAAATTGTGTGATACGACGATTATCGATTATGAAATACTTTCACTTTCAAAGCCATTACGACTGAATCATATTGGTTCGTTAAGATTTTACGGTGTGTGTGCCAGCATCTCTACAAGCATCTCTTGAGACGGACGTTGATCAATTTTTAGGATGTTTAAAATTGAACATTTGGTTCAAGTGTCAAACACTTGGCATGCTAATGATTATAAATAATAATCAACCAAAATTATGAATATGAAATTGAACGGGGAATGATGAAACTACCATTCCAGTTTGAGCGTTCGTACATTGTACATTCAACAATATTTCGCAAATTGAGAGAAGAAAAAAAAACAACAGCAGAAAAAATAAAAAGAACAATGAAAATGAAATGTGCAACAACTTGTCCGACAAGTGCAAATGTTGTCAACACCAGGCCAATAACTGAAGCACATTCAAATTTGGTTCAAATGAGAAATATTTGTATTTTGTAACAGCACTTTGACCCATTCGGAACCGTATTCATAGTTCGATTTATATAGTACCCTAATTGCAAATCATTTTCAATCAGCCATTCATTTCAAATGTTTGTAAAAGCATCAATTGACTATTGACAATGTACAACATTTCATGTTTGAGGCCCACATTTTCGGAATAACATAACAATATGTAACAAAACAATCGATACAATCAGATGATGAGCGACCCCATACACCAAACATTAGCACATTTTTGAAAAACAAAGCAAAATAGCAAAAGAGCAACAAAAAAAAAAACAATCAAAATGAATCGACAATTTATTTTATTCATCATGATCATGGCTGAAGATTTTACGTACGCATATCATTTAAATAATATTAAGCATATTACTTAACATTAATTGGCCCGTGTTATGATTCGATTTGGTAATCGATATGTCATTATAATAATTTAAATGAATTAAGTATTAGCCGGTCAACAATTCAAATCGGCAAGCAGTTAGTTCAAGGATGCTGAATTGTGTGTGTGTGTGTGTTTTTTTTCAACTTCTTCGTTGGTCAACGAAACGAAATGAAAAAAGATAAAAGATTGTGACTGGTCTTTGGACACTTGGTGTCTTTCTCTTTTTGTATTGAACAGAATAACGGTGTCCATTGTACGGCATTCATTCTGAATTTATGACTTGAATTTACCCAAATCCAAATTGATTAATGAACTTAAACCAATTTTGGCGATGGCATTGTTACATATACTCATATTACTACTACTGTTTGTATTTCATTTATATATAAAAAGCATCGGTTGAGATCATTTTTATTTAAATTTAATCATTCTATTTTATTTATACATTTGCAGTTATCAAAAAGGAATTGAAAAAATAAAATAAAAGACGACGACGACAACGAAGAAAAATTAAAACAAAATAAAACTAAACCATACGCAAATATTTAGCATCATTATCGTGAATGGAAAAGTGAATACAAAATGAATTTCAAAATATCTATAATACTTTTGCATTTGTTTACACAAACGTTGCCAATCAAACAAAATTCAACACATTCATTAACCGTTCTGGCCGAAAATATCAATACAATTAATACACAATCAAAAATTCGACAATTCTCAAATTTACCAACCACAATTGTGTCACAAACATGCAATGGACAATTTTGCTATAAAATGTCAAATGAAACGACAACAAACACCACCAAAACTCAAATAACATCCTACAAAAAATATGATCAATTGAAAAGTTCGTCGGTGTTGTATGGCATTTTGAAAACTGCATCAAAACGAGATATCGACGAAACATGTTATCATGAATTGAATCAAATTTATAATGGTGCACATCGCAGGGAAATATGGGCCATTAAAGGTGAATTAAACATATTTACTTATTTTGATTATTTTTTATTTTTTTTTGTTTTTTCTGATGACAAAATATCATTTCAAAAACTTTTCAATTAAAATTAATAGCATTGGATTCATCAGCAATGCCTGAACCGGGATTTGTATTTGGTCAGAATTTTTGGTTGGGTTCGATAAAAGGGTGTGCAGCTGTTCAAAAACCACCACCACTAACAATATCAAATCGATTCCAACGATTTATGCATTCAGATTTATTGACAGCAACGGCTCCATTCAAAATTGACTATCGAATGGTTTATGCTGAACATCGATCACCACTACAAATTCAAGTTGAATTCGTTTTGGAAAAAATTGTAAATGATTTGGTTTTATGTTTTTCTCTCTCTCTCTCTCTAACAATTAATTTGTTTTTTTATTTCAATCGATGTGATTCTATTTTCAGAAAATTTTGCATATCGGATTATGCATACCAGTTTCGTGTTCGAATGATCAGATAGGCAACTTGACCCAAGAATATTTTGACGAAGAATTTTTCGACACACAAATCATCAACGATTATCAACCAAATGTTTTGGAAGTTAAGGATTTACATCCGAGTGTTAATTATATGGAGAAAACCAGTTTTCGGCTACTGGGGTAAGTCGCAGAAAATTTTTCCAAAATATGTATTTAATGTCACTCTGAATTATTATCTGATCAAATGGCTCTCATTCATTTTTTTCGTTCTAGATTATGTTTTGGCTTTACGATATTGATGATGATCATTTCCTATTTACGAGAAGATACTGACTGCGATCAAAATCAAAATGTATTGGCTCAAATTCCACAACAACAATCCAATCCACCAGATGTTGTACTTCAATGCCGAAAAATTATAATGCCAAAACGAAATTTTGTTGATAATCTGATCGATTGCTATTCTCTAAAGGAAAATTACAAAATGTTAATCAGTTGCAAAAAGTCACCAAATGCAGTGCCCATAATTGATGGCCTCAAGTACGTTTTTTTTTTTACGATTCTCCGTTGATAACAAATCCAAAAAAAAAAGAAAAAAAAATAACAAATTCATTTAAACAAAAAAATTCAGATCGATCGGTGCCTTTCTCATCTTACTATTCCATATGGGCTGGTATATGCATTACACAGTTCATAATTCAGCGCAGTTATTCTCTTATGGTGAAGAACCATTATGGCAATGGGTCAGTGCAACGCCAATCATAGTCGATGTCTTTTTTGCGATTAGGTAAATAGGATTATTGTAAAATTGTGTCACAATCAACATACATAATTATAACAATTTCATTTTATAGTGGTTTATTGTTGTCATACAATTTCCTACGCAATCAAACAAAACTAGAAGAGATCCGAACCAATTCATTTGGGCAAAATTTGAAGGTGTTTGGAAAGCAATTATTGAATCGATATATAAGGTAACGATTATAAATTGTTTTTTTTTTTGTTAGAATATGGAAAAATATTGAAATGAAATCTAAAACAATTTCTCTTCATTAAAAACAGATTAACGCCATTGTATTTAATTGTTGTTGGTATAATGGAAGTGGTTACATCTCATTTGGTGGATACATCGGTATTTTGGGTGACCGATCGATATGACATAACATGCAATAGATATTGGTGGCGAAATATGTTTTATATTCAAAATTTATTTCATGTGGATGATTTGTGTGTCACATGGTCTTGGTCATTGGCATGCGAAATGCAATTTTTTATTTTGTTTACCATATTGCTGTTCATTTATGCAAAGTGAGTAAATTAAAACTTTGAAAGCTCATCCAAAGTTTCACACATTCAAATTCGGAAAAAAATTGCATGCTTTATTTTCAATTTGCAGATATCCAAATGTAGCAAAAGCGATATTTTGCTCATTGTTCGGTTTGTTTAGTACATTGATTTTTGCTATTGCTATGTCGACAAAATTTACGCCCGCCTATGATGTAATGCATTCATTGGGTACAGATTTATATGTTTCACCTTGGACCAGAATACTTCCATATTTAATTGGTGTCGCGGCTGGCTATTGTATGTTCACATATAATGGTGTGATGCCACTTGGAGAGGTAAAAATAACAGTTGATTGGATGATTTTGAACAATGTTGAAAAAAATTTATTTATTTATTTTTTTTTTTCTTCTCATTCATAGAAAACCATAAAAATGGTTTGGGCGTTGACATCGACAATGGTAGTTTTAGCACACATTTCGACCATGGATCGTAGCATATCACATGTTGTAGCTGCTCCATTGATTTCATCCATTCGAATTTTGTATTCAGCTTCAGTGTGTTGGATGATAATTGCCAGTCAAATGGGCCATGGTGGTTTTTTTGCAAAAATTTTGAATAGTTCAATATTTGTGCACGTTAATAAATTAACGTATGCCATCTATTTGCTGAATCCGGCCGTAATAACTGTTGTTTATGGTTTCAAAGATCATAGCACACATGTTGATCCAGTGACAATGGTTAGAGCCATCTTTCTTTTTATTATTCATCAATTTAGAATCTGAACCCTAATTGAATGAAATTTTTTTATTTATTTTCTCTTCTCTTTAGATTGTTATGTCAACCGGAGTTATGGTCATTGTTTATATGGCATCAATAATATTTACACTAATGTTTGAAATTCCATACACGAATCTATCATCAAAACTGTTGAAATCATCACCGAATCGAACGAAATCACCGGTACGATCCGCAACCGAAACAATAACAACAAATGAAATCAAAAAAATGAAAACATTCTAAATGAATGGATTTCCATTGCCAGCATGGCAATCTATCAATAATTTTTCACCGGTCCATGTAATATGTGATGATGTTCCGGACGCTGAAAATGTTTAGTTACCAATTAAGTTACCGATGATCTGATATCTGAAAAACCAAATTTTCTTTTCGAAATTATTCCATTTGTTGTGTGCGCCTGACATATGAATAATGCAGGCGAAACACAATCGACGATTTTTGTTGTATTTTTCTTTTGAAGAAAAAAAAAAAACGAAAGAAATTTCTATTTTTCAATTTGAAAAAATGGGAATTTGATCCTTGATTTAGGAAACATAATTTATTCCATCATTTAATTTTTAAGTTGTATTTTAAGTGGCACAAAATGGACGAGAAAAAAAAACAAATGAATAAAATCCATTCAACTTTATAGAAATAGTTTTGGAGCTGTTAAAAATTTGTCTCTCATCAAATGGGCAAAAATTGAAGAAAAAAAAATAATATTAAAGAGTATAAAGATAGAACAGCAGTCTAAAGCGGTTGTGATCTATTGTTTTCAAAAGAACAATCACAAGGTGGGGTAATGCATTCCGAATACAGTCAGTCAGTCAGTCGGTAAGTCATAACATTTTCTTGTTTTAAATATTGAGCATGAGCCATTGATTTAACGACACAGCAACAAAAACAATGGTCGCAGCCAGCGAAGAAGAAAAGAACGAATGAAAGTCAAAGAGAAGCACAAAGAGAAATTCACACACAAAACCGAAAACAACGAAGAAGAAGAAGAAGAAGAAGAAGAAGAAGAAGAAGAAGAAGAAAAAAAAAATTGTATTTTCTTCGTCTGTTGCTTTGAGTCATACTTTGAGTGCGATGGAACACACGATACAAGCAAACTGTGCACACCGGTCCGACTCATTCTCAGCCATTCACATCAAGAATCATTCATACATATGAATGAAGACCGAAGAAAAATGAATATGTGTGTTCAATGGAATCGATTTAAATTTGCTGGCATAAACAAATTCCACATAACACAACCATACACCGTACAATGAATACATCATCAAATGTTTAAGCCAACCGACCAATACATACCAAAATTCAATCCAAAGAAAAATGACTCTCCGTTAGCCAAGTGTACTTGAAATCAAGTTTAAGTCAGTTGATAGAATGATGATACATGAATAGCACGTAGTTTGTTTGTTTTCAATTTTGTTTTGTTTTGTTTTTTTCTTTTTGTTTTCAACTGGATATTTTTACAATTATTTAAAAAAAAATCATCATAAACATATTATGTACAAAATAAATACAATAATAGACGAATAAAAAGACACAAAACAATAGAGCTGCATTATTTTAATTGCAAATTTCCAACATTAGTGCCTGCAATTAAAGCACTGATCAAGTATGAATCGATCGAAGCGAATCCAAATTATAAATTGGACAAAAGTTTAAGATAATAATCATTCATTTGTAAAAGATATAAATTGGAATCGATTTGACTGCGAATACAGTGAGTTTGAAGTGTTATTGTTTATAATAATAATTGAATGGTGTGCACATCTTGCACATGTATCATGCGTGGCGGTCAGACAAGTGTCAAATATTAGCTATATTGTGGGTTGAAATAAGGAATATGTAACCAATAAACTGAACAACCGATGTGATGTGATCACTCGATCTCACTTGATCAATTAGCAATTTGTATCGTTTGCCATCGACAACATTGTGGTGTCGATCTGCAAGACAAATTGTACGAGCACAAAATTTAATTCAGTCAAAATATTATAGCATAGCTTCAACATACATATCCCACTTTCTCTGCATGAGCTACAACATCAACAATGTTTTCTGGAGACAAAAAAAAAACCTCATTCTGATAGATCATCTAGGGAAATTCATGAACACAAAGCCAAAAAAAAAAAAATGGGCTGAAATTCCCTTTAAATTAGTGGAACTTTCATATTTTGTTTCGATCTCAAGCGATTTGTATTTAAAAAATTGTATGAGCGAGTGTGTGCAATTCGTTTTCTCTCTTCGCATATTTTGGGTAAATGTATTGGAATGTCGGATGGTCGGCACTGCCGATGATGCGTATTTTGCTTTGGTAATCCAAGAAAGAAATGAAAGAATTATCGAAATAAAATAACAATAAATAAACAATTCTGTTGTACTAGGCAATAAGACGTACGATTATATTTCCGTTTTTTTTTTTTTTTTTAATGTTGAATGTTGAATCACTAAATTTACAAATTCACTTATCATTATTTCATAGCCATTCGTTCGTTTCGATCGTGAACGGATTTTCTTTAGTGAATTTGATTTGTTATTTCTGTTATTACATTCCATCTTTCGCGTTGAATGTTTACCGCTAATGCTGTATTGTATTTAAAGTAAAGTACGCATTCAATTTGAGATCATACGTTTTGTGAATGAATTCAAGAAGAAATTTTATTGCGATATTGTATACATGATGGACTGAAATGTACTGCCTTTGTTTGACTGAAGAGTTTCTTTGTCTTGAGAATAGTTCTGGATGTGCTTGATGCTTGCCTTTTAAAAAATATTGTATTTTGACACACAAACACTAACACACACACACACACATGTTCATCAAATCACAATCATATCTTTCATCAAAATTGGATAATTGCTTCAAATTGAGAACATTGTTCAGAGTTGGTTAAATTTCAGCTGTTTTTTTCTTCTTCTTCTTCTTCTTCTTTTGCTTATTTAAATTTGTATTTACACAGAACATAGTACACTTACACGACACCATCTCATGAAGGAAAAATTTTCTAATTCTTATGACATTGTTATTAACTTGGATAGACGCAGTCTGAACACCGCGTTCTTAAATCATCTATTTATTCAACTTGAAATTTTAGTTCACTTTTAGCAATCGAATGTGCTTAGCATTGAGCAATTTTGTTGATTATTATTTGTGTTTCGCTTTTTCTTCGCATTTGAATGTTTTATTCTTTTGCGTTTGCAATTTTTTCATTTAGTTGTGTGAACAGAACTAAGTTACGGTAAACTGTTCAATTATTATTCGAAGAATTTATGTTTGTATGAAGGAAAAAAAAAAATTTAATCATTTAATCAGGTCAGTTGCGCAAAAAATTTGATAAATTAAATTTTTCTACTTCCTCGAATCACTGGCGCACATTGAACAATTTATGGTTTGCATGTAAGCGCAACTTTTTCAATTAGCTGCACATCGGTTAACTTACATTATATTTGTGCGCAATAATGAATCGATATCATTCGATCAATTCACGAATCGTTACAATGAACGATCATTTTAATCACTTGAATGACAACAATCAATTTGGAACCGACTTAGATTCATTTCACTCGTAACGGAACACAATCATTTGTTGCTGATCATTTTAAATAACAAATAGAGAAAGATTTCAATTAGTCCGTACATTTAGACGGCAAACTTGTGTGATCATTTCGAACATAACAATAAATTCATGCACATTTTTATCATTTTGTGTACATTTTAATCGATATTATTTTTCCAGAAAGTAATACACATACAAAATGGGGCTACGACGACCCGGTCTTATAAAAGACTATGAAGAGATGCCTGGCGCAAATGTTCCAGATCCATCGATGCATACAAATCATCATCTTCATAATCATCATTCTATTCATAATTCTCGCATTCAGAATCATTCAAGCCAACTTCCACAACGGAACGCAAATCAAACGGGTGCTATGACAATGTGTCAAGATTTAGAGATGTCTTCAGTTAGCGTTGTTCCGGATGGTAAGACTCAGTTTGGTTGACCTAAATTAAAATGTTACTTGAACATGAAGTTATTGCACTGGCAAAATTCGTTTTTTTTCTTCTTCATAAAGACACATATACAGTTACACAGGCAGTGAATGCATTGGGATTTGGCTGGTTTCAAGTGAAATTATCATTATGTGTTGGTCTTTGTTGGATGGCCGATTCAATGGAAATGACTATTTTAAGTGTACTTGGTCCAGCATTACATTGTGATTGGAAAATAACGCGTTATCAACAGGCACTCACAACAACTATTGTTTTCCTTGGAATGATGATTAGTTCAACGTTTTGGGGTCAATTAAGTGATCGCTGCGGCAGAAAACCTGCATTAACACTTTGTGGCATATTATTATTTTTGTACGGGTTTTTAAGTGCATTTTCGCCAAGTTTTGGTTGGTTGCTGCTGTTAAGAGGTCTGGTTGGTTTCGCTATTGGATGCGTTCCACAATCGTAAGTTGAATAATGAGTTGTTTTTTTTTCTGCTGTATTTTATCACGTTGATATAAGAGAATAAAAGAAAATCGTTTGTCGTTTTTAAAGTGTAACACTTTATGCCGAATTTTTACCAACAAAACAACGAGCAAAATGTGTTGTCCTTTTAGATGTGAGTCCAATGAAATATATTTGTTCGTGAGCAACAAATCGCTTGAATGAAAAACAATTGATTAAATTTACAGTGTTTCTGGGCATTGGGTGCTTGTTTCGAGGTAGCACTTGCCTTGGCTGTTGCACCAACACTTGGATGGAGATGGCTGTTAGGTTTATCATCTGCGCCATTATTTATCTTTGCTTGTATAACACCGGTGAATATTGAGATGTTTAGAACAATTTTCAGTGATCAGAATAAACGGAAAAAAAAATTGGATTATAACAATTATCGATTATTTGTTATTTCTCATAGTGGCTACCAGAATCGGCTAGATATCACACAGCGAGCGGAAAACTAGACAAGGCTCTCCTGACCCTGGAACAAATAGCAAAAGATAATGGAAGACCCATGTTATTGGGTCGTTTAGTTGTAGATGGACCAACTGGCCCTCGCGGAAGCGTTAAAGCATTGCTTAGCCCGGCATTAAGACGAACAACACTTCTGCTGTGGTTCATTTGGTATGTTAATGAATTTTTCCGATAGTGTCAATTGATTTTGTCATTTATCGAGTGTTTGTTTGATTTTGTATTCGGTTTTCAGGATGTCCTGTGCCTTTTGCTATTACGGTTTAGTTTTAATGTCAACCGAACTATTTGGTGCTGGTCCAAATATAAACAATTTGAATAGCGACACCAATGATGAGTGTCGTTCTCTTGCTACCACCGATTACATGGATTTATTGTGGACAACATTAGCTGAATTTCCGGGCATTTTTGCAACAATTTTTATCATTGAAAAATGCGGTCGAAAGAAAACAATGGCATTTCAATTTTTATTTTATGCTGGCTGCGTCACAATGCTAACAGCAACAGAAAAGTAAGAGAATCTAAAATTTAAAAAAAATTCTATTTCAATCACGAGTTTCAATTCATTTGAATGTTGATGCATTTATTTGGTTTTTATTTTATGCACAAGCAGCCGGATGGCATTGACAATAATTCTGTTTTTGGCAAGAGGGGTCATTGCTGGCCTATTTCAAGCTGCTTACGTTTATACACCGGAAGTGTATCCAACAGCATTGCGTTCAGTTGGTGTTGGTGGCTGTTCGGCATTGGCAAGATTAGGTGCAATGGCTACACCATATGTGGCTCAGGTTCTTTTGCAGACGTCTTTAACGAGTGCAGTTACCGTTTATGGTATTTTTGCTATATCGGCATGCGTAGCATGCCTTCTTTTACCATACGAAACAAGAGGAACAGATATGTCTACTTAATGATGATGACAATGAATTTATTGAACCGAATCGTTGAGTGCTCGGTGCTCAGTCCTGGTGCTTCCTTGAACATTTTATAATTAATCATAAATATTATTATTATTATTATTATTATTATTATTGTCCAAATGATTGTATTATAATCATATTTTCGTATTTATTGTAGTCAATAATATTCTGTGTCGATTGTTTTGTGTGTTTGAGAGCAGCCATTTAACAACAAAATATTGTGTTTTTCTTAATCGCCAACTTTAAAAAGCATTGCAAAGAGAAAGCTTGAATTGTGCCATTCTGCATTCATTCATAAATAACAAAATGCAAAGCTTCTATCAACTGTCACACGTTGTATGTACCATGACATAACCTCAATTGTCTTAACAAAATTTGTTCATATTGAAACAGTAAACAAACCGATCGATTCATTTTAAATATTGGAATTCTAATGATAATCCGGCTCGAAGATGTTTCGTGCCCCAAAATCAACATTAAGTAGGATTTCAAAAATTCTAACAAGGAATTGGTCCAAAGCATACGGGTAGGTCAATAAAATGTATTGCATTATTTTAAATTCCTGGTTTCATCAAATTTCATCAAATTTCATCATTCAAATAATCTAGGGCTCATTTATCAGTGATAGATCCGGCCATAAACTATGATGTAATTGTGATTGGTGGCGGCCATGCCGGTACAGAAGCATGTGCGGCAGCCGCCCGAATGGGAGTTAAAACTTTGTTAATAACACACAAATTTGAGACCATAGGTGAAATGTCGTGTAATCCATCATTTGGTGGGATTGGTAAAGGACATTTGATACGTGAAATAGATGCATTGGATGGTGTTTGTGGTCGATGTTGTGACATTTCCGGTGTTCAATATAAAGTATGCAAACAATATTTATCAAAATACACAGTAAGATATGTATTTCCAATAAATTTTCTTTTATGAATCAGGTACTGAACAAACGAAAAGGTCCAGCTGTGTGGGGACCACGTAGCCAAATCGATAGGAAATTATATAAGAAAGCTGTTCAGGATGAGCTTTTAAATACACCAAACTTGGAGATTTATTGTTCAGCCGTTGAGGATTTATTGTGGACAGACTCAACTGTACCGAATACATCTACAACGAAAATAACGAAAAATTGCAAAGGTGTTCTACTCAAAAATGGAACCAAAATCAATTCAAAAACTGTGATAATAACAACTGGAACATTTTTACGGGGGCAAATAAATATTGGTCTCGACATTCGACCCGCAGGTCGAATTGGTGACGAACCAGCCATTGGCTTAGCTCTGAGCTTAGAATCTTTGAACTTTCAAATGGGACGTCTTAAAACTGGAACACCACCCCGAATTCATAAGGACACCATTGATTATTCAAATTTGATTGTTCAAGAAGGCGATTCGCCGCCCGTACCATTTTCATTTATGAACGATCGTGTATGGATAAATGACAAAGATCAGGTCGGTTCGATAAGTTATTTTTTATAAAAGCGACATGAATATATGGATTTGTTAACATTCTCTAGTTAAAATGCTATTTGACGCACACGCCACCAGGAATCGCATCAATCATTAAAGATAATCTACATGTTAACTATCATGTAACTCAAGATGCAAATGGTCCAAGATATTGTCCATCGATTGAATCGAAAATATTACGTTTTGGTAGTCGACGGCATCAGGTTTGGCTGGAACCCGAAGGTTTTGATTCGGATTTAATTTATCCACAAGGATTATCATGCACTTTACCGGAAGAATTGCAATGGAAATTAATTCAATCGTTGCCTGGTTTGGAGAATGCAAAACTTGTTCGACCGGGCTATGGTGTCACATACGATTATGTAATGAAACTAAAAATCGAAATGAAATGAAATTTTTGATGTTCACAAAACAATTTATTGATGATTTGATTCGTTTAAGGTGGATCCACGTGAACTGTACAACACTTTGGAAACAAAAAAAGTGAAAAATCTATTTTTGGCTGGACAAATTAATGGAACGACAGGATATGAAGAGGCTGCAAGTCAGGGTTTAGTTGCTGGTGCTAATGCAGCTGCTTTAGTTAAAAATAAACAACCATTACAGCTCAGCCGCACAGATGCATATATTGGTGTTTTAATCGATGATCTAACACAATTAGGAACCAATGAACCATATCGAATGTTCACTAGTCGAGCTGAATTCCGTTTAATTCTTCGGCCCGATAATGCGGATATACGTTTAACCGAAAAGGGCTATCAAATGGGTCTGGTCTCACAAAAACGATATGATCGCATGTGCGAAACAAAATTCCGAATGAACAAAGCAATCCAAACACTAAAATCCATCAGAGAGAATACACAATTTTTCCGAAAATTGTTTGAAAAGGATGACAAAAATTCCATTACAATGAAAACAGCATACGAAATGTTATCGTTCACAGACGAAAATATTAAACTACAGGATTTCATAAAACATTATCCAAAATTATTGGAATGGCTTAAAGATGACCATATCATTTGTAGCCGCATCAAAATTGAATCACTGTACGAACGTGCTATCAAGCTACAAGCAAGAGATGTTGAAGATGTTAGACGTGATGAGGGACTCATCATTCCAAACGACATTGACTATACATCGTGAGTACATAATTTTCTGTGTTATGATCTTGGTGTTGAGGCTAGCGAAAAGAAATTTAAACTTAATTATTATTTGTTTTTGCATAATACCAGGAGCTATCTCAGTTTGTCGGAAGAAGAACGTGACAAATTAATGAGTATCGAACCACAAACGGTTAGTAATATTATAAATTCTATTCCCATTTGGTTCAAAATCATTTTTAATGTTTGTTCACAAAATTTCGTTCGAATAGATTGCAGCTGCCAGTCGAATTCAGGGCATAACACCAAGTTCAATTGTCCGAATTTTGAGATATGTTAAAAAATCAGGTAAAAATGCTGCAGTCAATTAGTGCAAAACAAATAATTCAAACTTTCCAAAAAAAAAAAATAAATAAAAAAAATATTAAAGAAATATCAAATGAAATAAAAGACGAATAATCTACGTTGGAAAACTAGTTTTTTTTATATTAACATACAAGTGTAACGTTTCATTCATGTATTTTTATTTTTAGTTTTTTTTTCTTTTCGTTCGTTTATGATTGAACATCAGACTGTGTAAGTATGACTCGAATTCAACACACTGTGAATGGATAGTAGTGGATATATCGATGGTGTGTGTGTGTCTGGTTGTTAAATGAAAAAAAAAAAATCACTTGAATTAATAGCATTTGCGTGAAAGAGATATGCGTATAAACGCATCCATGATATATCGCTCTTTTTCATATGCATGAAAAAATCTGATCATTCAGAGAGAAAAGGAAAATACCATCGGACCTTGTTCAATACAAAACGTTCAAACGTTGATTCAGTTGAGCAGTAAAACTCGCAACTAACGGAGATTAAAATTTTGTGTGTTGCGGTCCGTTGTTAATTTACCGGTTCTTCAGATTTATTCTTTTATTTCTTTTGTTCTGTGGTGAAGATAGCATTCCATTTGGTATTTGTCTATAATAATTTTTTTTTGTTTTTAAATCTACGTGTCAAAGAGTCAATCGTTTTTTTATTTTGAATTAAATAAGGTAATTTTTCGTGACGATTTCAAAATTGTGTTCAATTCCATTTAATTTTTTTTTTAATTTTTTATTAATTAAGTTATCAATCAATTTATTTGGGCCTCCCAATTCTCATGCCCAATAATTTATAATCTGAAATGATTTATTCTATTCGAAGATGAACTGATATAAATTTCATTGGGTTAACTTTAACCCAAAATAACAACCTTCCGGGTTTATTGCATAGTCACTTCAATTTCCATGATACGATTCAAGTGTTTTATGACTTTCTAAACAGAGATAACGTTTTCGTTCAAATCAAATTCAAATTATTCAATTTGGTTGTGCCATGGATACAAATGAAGCTGTATTGTTGCAAGTAATTTTGTGAATTCACCATTGCCGAAAGAAAGCCGAAAAAAAACATTCATTTTCAATTAAATGAATAATATTTGCGAATCTTCTAAATAAATACAATCACAAAATATTAATGCACTGATTAGCTAAGCCATTTACATTACACAACAATACAACAATCAATTTCATTAAATTGTATTAATGCTATGTGCTATGAGCTATGAGTGTCTCACGTAGTCTCAAAAAATGAATATGTATGATAAAGTATTATGTAAATAATATGCATGTATGCCATAGTATTGGTTGAATAATAATAATGATAGTGATGAACGAAGCGACTATGGTTTTTTTTTGTGTGTGATGTCGTCGCTCAAATAGCAACATACACACATAAACCCATACAAAAGATGTACTTTAAACTTTCGAAACGTTACAATGAAATTATTTAAATTGGCACGAGTTTTTCGAACTCTTTTTTCGAACCGCACCTTCTGCAACCTTTTGACTTAACTTGTGGCTATACTTATTTTCCACTTCATTTGCACAATTAATCAATGTCTGAATATCAACCTAAACTAAATAAATATGTTGATGATATAGTCAGGCTAACTGTGATATCATTATCAACAAACTGATGGAATTTCCGATAAATCAAATTCAAAGTGTCACGATTCGCAAATATTACTTTGGACTCAGTTTTTTTTTTTTTTTTTGATTTTATTGATCTAATTCAAATTTTAGCTTTTTATAGCTTTTCTATTTTTTTTTTTTTCATTTTGAAACATCAATTTAGCAATTGCAAAGGTAAAAATGGCACAAAAAATTAAAGTTGGTCCAGTTGTTGACATCCTTGGCGATGAAATGACCCGTATCATTTGGGATCTAATCAAGGAGAAATTGATTTTACCATTTTTGGATATTGAATTGCATGTTTTTGATTTGGGTATGGAATATCGTGATCAAACCAACGATCAAGTTACCATCGATTGTGCAAATGCAATCAAAAAATACAATGTTGGTATTAAATGTGCAACAATAACACCGGATGAGGCTCGTGTTGAGGAATTTAAATTGAAAAAAATGTGGAAATCACCGAATGGTACCATTCGTAATATTTTGGGAGGAACAGTATTCCGTGAAGCGATCATTTGTAAGAATATTCCACGTTTAGTAACCGGTTGGGAGAAACCAATTATTATTGGTCGTCATGCTCATGCTGATCAATATAAGGTAAGAAATTGTCACCTCCAACTTTGTGGAATTGCCAACATTGGACACTTTTGCAGCTGTAGATGTATACAAATTTTCATTAAATGCGTATAGAATCTTGTTTCTTTTTTTAATGGAAATTATTCTGTTTTTAATACAGTTTTCTTTATTTTTATTCATTGTTTATTCACATTTTATAGTCAACTGATTTTATTGTGCCGGGTGCTGGAACATTGACACTAAGTTTTGTACCCAAAAATGGTGGTGAATCAATTGTGCATACAGTTAATGAATTCACTGGAGCGGGTGTTGCATTAGGCATGTATAATACAGATGAATCGATTCGTGATTTTGCTCATTCATCATTTAAATATGCATTGGGTCGCAAATATCCATTGTATTTGAGTACAAAAAATACCATTTTGAAACTGTATGATGGCCGTTTCAAGGATATTTTCCAAGAAATTTATGCCAAAGAATACAAAATGCAATTCGAACAGAATGGCATCTGGTATGAGCATCGATTGATCGATGACATGGTTGCCTATGCAATGAAATCCGAAGGTGGTTTTGTTTGGGCATGTAAAAATTATGATGGTGATGTACAATCGGATTCCGTTGCACAAGGATATGGTTCATTAGGATTGATGACATCGGTTTTATTGTGTCCGGATGGAAAAACTATTGAAGCTGAGGCAGCCCATGGTACAGTGACACGCCATTATCGTCAACATCAAAAGGGTCAAGAGACATCAACAAATCCAATTGCATCGATTTTTGCCTGGACCCGTGGCCTATTACATCGAGCTGAATTGGATGCAAATGCACCATTAAAACATTTTGCTGAAACATTGGAAAAAGTTTGCATTAGTACAATTGAAGCGGGTGCCATGACCAAAGATTTGGCTGCTTGCATCAAAGGATTGCCAAATGTTCAACGCACCGATTATTTAAATACATTTGAATTTCTCGATAAACTGGCAGAAAATCTACACAAAGCTTTGTCTGCATAAATATGTACGTAGGTGCCCTGTATTTGGTGACCTAATGTTTTTTACTACTGTTTTTTAAATTAAATTTTATTGTTTATTCATTTTGTTAATTCGTGTTTTCGTAATATATGTATTTTTCTTCTTTTTTTTTCGTTTTAAAGAAGTAAACAAAAAAAGGTTGCTTTTGTTCACAGTGCCCATTTGTCAGCATTTTTACTATATTATTCCTATTTTTATTCATTGTTTCGGTGGCAGAAATAAAGTCAAATCATTCTCTATACAATACAATTTCAATTTTCATTTATTTTAAATTGAATTTCATTTGGGCACAAAATACACCAATTTATACCAGAAATATGAAGATATTCCCGATAATGAGAACCACGTAAATATATATGAAAGATGTTCATTTCGAAGAGAGACCGTTGTTTGTCCACCTATCGGACCACCTGGCACTGTCGTTTCATATTTAGCATCAAAAAAATATGGATCCGCATCTGTTAATTTGCACATTTTGTATAAATCTCTGGAACAGAAATGCAAACAACAATGAACAATTTTGCTTTTGAATTTTTGATAGTTTGTGCTAAATGGGCTTCAGTGTACCTGTATAGAAAATTTTTGCCTTCACTTTTTGGCATAAATTGTGGGCGATTCTCATTTTTCCTAACAACTCCAGTGATTGCAACGACACCCTTAATTTGTCCATTTTCGCGAGTGTTTGGTTTTAGACAGTTTCTTGGAATCCAGCCACGATTGATAAGAACTGTTTCCCTAATGATTTCCGATTCAAAATTATATCAATAGCACACACATTAAAATTGAATCAATAAATCAATTAAGCAACAAATTTTGAGCACATACTCTCGACCTTCAAGTTTGAATGGCGTCACAACAAGATATCCAGATTTAGGCTGTGCACCGAATACGGCTCTCTCTTTGTTTTCCTTCTTTTGTTCAATAAAAGATCTTGGTCCAATGTACAATTCTTTATCGTGCAGAAATTCACCGCGTAGATTAACCGCACGGTATTCCATATCATTGAGTTGTGTCAGGCTAATTTGAATCAAAATAAACAAATGAATAAATTAAGTCGATTTTATTGCGGAAAACTATTACAAAAAACTAACTCATCTGGAATGTCTATCGGCTTCTGATCCATGAGATTTTTCATATTTGCAATTAGATTCTCTTTCCATACCTTGCGTTTTGTTTGCCAAACACCTAATGCAAAACATGATATTGGAAATATCTGGAGTATAAAAATAAATGAAAATTAAATTCTGTGGATTTTGATCGATCGTTTAACGGTCAGTTTATGGCTCACAATTAATGCAATGCCCCAATTATTAACATGCTCTAGCTTGAGTTTTTGAATTAGAATATTTCTAGTTGATGCATTCCGACGGATAATCAATTCAGCCGGTCTTATTCGACACACCACCGCATTAGCAGATATTGTGGCTCCCGAAAAAGGATTTACCCGACTGCTAACATACGAAATATTCCGTATATTTCGCAGTGAAATCATTGCAATTTAATAAAATTTCACAAACTTCTAATGAATAACAACGAAAATTTCGGGTTAAAAAAAGTCTTGAACACAATTGGTTATGTATATTTAGTTTGACAGCTGTAGATGATGTCTATTTGAATGATGCATTGAACGCATTCATTTGGTGTAACGTCAATAGACAAGTCTGTTTGTTGTTAATCGAACCTTCAGATGAAAAAAGGGTACACACAGGCAATCGATTACCATGTTTTCTGATTCAAATCATATTTTCATTTCAATATAAAACAATCACTGAATATATCAGAAACAAAAACAAAACTCATTCGGCGAATATCATCGTTCGCATTTTGTATTTACTTATTCCAAAAACAAACAAAAAAATTCGGAAAATTGTTTGACGAAATTATTCCACAAACGAAAAAAGAACGAAACAAATGAAAGTCAAATGAATGTGCTTGACCAGCAAATACACATCTCATTGAATGACTATTATGTAGTTTTTGTTGAATAGAATTATTTTCAGTTTTTTAACATCAAAATTGACAACCTAGAAAAAAGCGCACACAATATGGACGTCCAAAAATCACCACCATCAACATCATCGATAACATCATTGACCAGCTCATCGATGGCAGAACATAAATGTAAAATAAATTAGTATTTTCACAAAATTTATGATTCATGATCGTTAATTATTTGAATTTTGAATTGCAGCCAAATCAAAACAGTCCGACACAGATGCCACCGATGACACACAAAACAATAAAATCAGACAAACTTCACCAAAAAAACAACAACAACAAAATGGTTTCAAAAAAAAGCAGAAAAAACGCAAATCGAAAACACCAAATCCAGCCGACCGAAGCAGTGAAATCTTCCAAATGATGCGGCAAAATGTGTTCGAAGGCTTGACACATTGTGAATCTGGACAAGAATTGGAAATTTTACAAAATGCGCTTCGGCCAGATTTCAATGAGCTATGGCTTAAATGCTTGGAAGTGAAAAGAGATATTGTGGCGGCATTGTGCCATGTTTATCCTGGTATTCGTTTGGAAGTGTTTGGATCAACAGTTATGGGCACTGCATTCAAAGGTTCAAAATAATTTTAAAACTATTTATTTATCTAAAGATTCAATTAAGCTGTAAATTTTTGATATTTTTTTCGTTTTTTCTTTTTTAAAATTTTTTGCAGACAGCGATTTCGATTTCTATGTAGAGTTGTCACGTGAAAAATTGAATATGTCATCTGTCAAACTGAATGGCAAAGCAATGCATTATTTGGGTCGAACGGGAAATTTCAGCAATTTCACACCAATTTCTCATGCAAGAGTTCCAATTCTGAAATGTTACCATGTATCAACTGGCTACCAATGTGACATCAATTTTTCCGATCCATTTGGAGTTTTGAACAGTCCGATTGTGGCCAGTTTACTGCAATTCGATGCAAGAATTTATGTATTGGCCACCATCATTAAATATTGGAGTAAATTGCACGATTGTGCTGGCAAAGATCGAATATCAAATTATGCATTAATTTGGATGTTGTTATTTTATTTGCAACAATTGTCTGAGCCGATTGTGCCGCCAATTATCGCATTTCAAAAACATGTTTCACCATATTTTGTGAATAATTATTTTAATTTTGCATTCGATACCAGTTATCCGAATCAAACACGCAACAAAATGCGTTGTTCCGAATTGTTATTGGGTTTTTTCAAATTTTATAAAGATTTTGATTTCAAGAATAATGTTATTTGTCCGATATATGGTAAAGCCTTTCCGAAGGCTGACATTATTGAAAAAAAACTGCCCGAATTTCAGCGTTATCATGAAATTTTGGTATTAAATCAGCTGCAACCGATGTCAATGAATAAATGCATATGCATTGAAGATCCATTCGAAATAACGCATAGCATTCCGGGCGTTATTGCAATGCTACAATTTCAAAAAATCATATTGAAATTTCAATTAGCGGCCGAAATAATTGAGGCCGAATTGGCCGATGATGGAGAAAGTACAAAATTGTTATTGTTATTATTTGATGTGGAAAAATTTGAAGCGTTCGCCATTGAACGAACCAAAGAACAACGACAAATTGATCAAATGAATAAAAATGAACGAATGCTAATGCCAAAGGTTACCTCTGTTAATAGCAAAACAAGCATCTGTTTGGAGCCCACCGATCATCAATTGTCCATTGCACGGGACATTTTGGTGAAAAAATTCAACGATGCCAATGTCAAAATCGATAAGTTAACCATAAATCGACTTTGGGCCGAAATGATTATTGAATCTCTGGTTCAAATAATGCAACACATTTTTATGTTTGATGTTGGCAATCAATCGATTGAATCGTCTGACAAATTTTTGCGACAATTAGAAGTAAGTGGCACACGTGACGTATTTGTGGGCCGAAAACAAAGACGATCCATTCATCCAGGTACTTGGTACATTGTAAAATCGGAATCGAAAAAACGTTTCAATGGCGCCAATAAAATTACATTGAAAATGAACGTTAAAATAACGGCCGATTTAGAAAATTTGGACAAAGTAACCATTGAATTTGAAGATGACATCAAAACAAAAAAGAACAATTCGTATAAATCATTTTTGACGACATTCACCCAGAATATAAATCATTTGGTGAAAGTTTGTTTTGTTGGCAAAAGTGGCGCCAGTCTCAAGAAAGCTACGGAACTACCAAACACTGCGGATCAAAGAAATGGCGAATCGATTAACGAGCCAGTTAGCAAAGCAGTGCCACCAATTAAAATCGAAAAATCGTAATTGGCACAAATATTTTCAGTTGTGAAGATAATAATTAGACAGTTGGCAAAATACAATCGACATATTTTGAAAGAAAAAAAAAAACAAACAAAAAAATATTTTAACAAACAATTACCATCAAATTGAAGAAAATTAAAACAATAGCATAGCTCGTTTTCATCTCATTACTTACTGTAAACTTTGATTTTGAACCGAAAATGAAAAACAAAAAAATGAAATATTAAAATAATAATAATAATAATAAAGATAAATTGTATTTTTTGTATCTCAAAGACTGCATTTCATTTTACTATATTTAATATGAAAAATTTACATGTTATTGACACAAAATAAGTTGCCGTGCAATAATAAACACTTGAAATTATTCATAAATCAGCACATGTGAGTGTGTAGCTTGTTTGTCACTGCATTTCTTGAAAAGTTCGATTTCCTGTTGTTGTTGTTTTTCTTTCAATCCGGTAATATTAAATATAATGTGATGCATCCAACGGCTGTGACGGCTGAATAGAGCCAAAATATTCCATTTATTGTAAATATATGCACCATGCTCGAAAACAGCGTACACGAAATGAATCCAATCGAATAGCCCATAGCACATGAGATTCCTGCAGCCATATTTCGTATTTTCATCGGATAGATCTTGAAAATTTTTACAATTTATATGTAAATTCATTCAATTAATATGAATTGTTATCTTATAGCTAACCTCGCCTATTAGCATCCATGGTAACAGCCTAATGCCCACATGTGAAAATAATGAACCACTCAATAAAAGAATCAAAAGCAACCAATTTTGATTTTGTGCGATTTCATCTCTTCGCAATTGAGGCAATTCAATTGATTGCGATGTTAAATTATTATTGACAAATATGGATAACATCCATGATAAATCATTCAAATTATCGATTAATTTTGAATTATTATAATTTGACATATTCAAAAGTTGTATATCTTCGATAATATTATCAATGATTGCGAAAATCGTTTGTTCTTCGAAATCATTTTGAATGGTTGTGCGTACGATAGCTTTTGTAACATTCATTAATTCCAATAAATCATTTGAATTTAATTTATTGTGATTATTCCAATGAGCGTAAGTCTTGTTAATCATTTCATTTATCGTGAAAATATGAAGAATTTTCGGTTTCGA
The DNA here is from genome assembly GCA_000149185.1 of Mayetiola destructor. NCBI lineage: Eukaryota > Metazoa > Arthropoda > Insecta > Diptera > Cecidomyiidae > Mayetiola > Mayetiola destructor. The sequence continues at coordinate 1,096,417 of GL501517.1, forward strand.
CATTAATGTATTTAGATATCTATTCAAAAAATTATCATTTGGTAAATGTTTTATGTTGGTTAATGTTGGTGCTCCAGCGTCTGGTTGAATGTTATCAAGCGTAAAACTACTGGCAATCGTAATCACATCAATTAATTGTGTCAATTTGTCAGCATTGCTGTCATTGATATCGACAACTTTCGATCCATATATTCGGAGGGCATCCTTATCGATTCGATCACGAAAAGCAATTGCCATTTTCAAAAAACTGTATTCAAAGTGTTCAAATGTGGATTGTAGTTTGGTTGGTGTTGAATTTATGGATGGTTCTATTTTAGGACTGTCAAGTGAATAGTATTGATAGTGAGTAGCAACTGCTCCATAGCACAAACAACAACCGACCATCGAAAAAAAAACCAAACGTTTTTTACTGACAAATTGAACAAATATCGTACCAATAATACATCCAAACACTTGAACTGAACCCAATAGAAAAGTACCGCGATATTCACCAATCGAAATGTGATAATAGTCGAAAATTTCATTTACATGGATATGCAATGAAAATATTCCCGAGAAATGGCCACATACAAAACTGAATAAAATCAAAAAAAAATGGAACCATGAAATTGCGTTTCGTATAAGCAAGTGCCTGGTTTTTAGTTTTTAAATCTTCAATTGAACTTTTTATAAGTTCAAATTCTTTGGCGACATGCTCAAATTGGGCCCAACCTCTTAAATTTTGCAAAGATTCAAGTGCTTGTTCATTTCGATTGTTCTTACACAGCCAATATGGCGTTTCGGGCAAAAAAAATACTCCAATAAAGCTCAAAACGGGAATTATTGCTGACATCAAGGCTACACTACGCCAATCCATTATAGTCTGGCCGATTAAAAATTGCAAAAAAACACCTATGAGTACAGAGGTGACGCCAGATGCCATCAAAATATCTCGATAATGTTGTTGAATCGTTTCAGCAATATAAATCAAAAGCTTAAATAAAAAAAAATCCAAAACAGTTAACATCGATTGAATGTGTTTTTGGTTTTTCTTCATGTGTTTTCTATATATAAATACCGAAGGAACTAAAAGACCGCCACTCACTCCCGATACACATAATCCAATATTAATCTGAAAGCTATTTGATGCAAAATAAAATAGCGCCCATGCAACCAACATCAAAATATTCAAAATCTGAAAATTATTATTTATTAAAAGTATTTTTCAAGTTTTTTGCAAAAAGACGGATCAGATTACCGTTACACTGCTGTCATTCATTGTTTATTGTGTATGTGTTGCAATTTGCATAGCAACATGGTTTACCTGCATTAATCTCCGTTTTCCAATAGGATCCATTAGTAGACCAGATGATACACAGCCAAGCGTAATGCTTAATAAATTTATCGAATCGATCCATGAGATTTCTTCGGTCGTGAGTTCAAAGTCTTTTTCTACATTTTTTGTTGAATTATTATCATGTTCAGCATTCTGAAGGCCATTTATCAAAATGGATGGATATCCTAAGATGAGACCCCAACCTATTCGATGTGTATGCATTTTAATTTGTACTTATTATTTTCGATATTGTTCTGTTTGAAATGATTATTTCAATGAATCGTAAGAGCCCTCTAGATAATTGGCTTGAGCCAGAATTTGAAACATTGTTTGTCAATCAAATAAAATAAATAAAAATAGGTTGCTCATTTCAAATTTTGGATACTCAAATACATCAACATTTCAATATTATTATATTTCGCAATGGAAATGAATCCAATATTGGATGACAGAAGAGATTGCATTTGAAAAGAAAAAAAAAAATTAAAAATAACTACGCACTTAATGTTGTACCATATTTACCTAACAAAATGAGATTTTCCACACCAGCAACATATAGTTGAGGTAGAACTTTACGTAAATCACTTATTTCTTCAGTTTTAATTTGTGATTGAGAGGAATCCTTGCTTCTAATAATGAGCAAAACAAATAATACGCCATTCAAAATCAAAATTCAATTAAAACTTTTCAATTCAAATGGAATTGAAAATGATGCCTTTCTCACCCGTATTTTCGTAACATTTCACAGTTTTATTTACAATATAATTGAAATATATAAAATCAACGTATCGAATGTGAATCACATGAATGCCACGTAATGGACTGTCGCAGCGCTTTAGATAGCAAAAACCATTAAATGAGTTATTTTGAGCAACCAAAAAAAAAAATAAAAACGAATAAAATTTCAAACAATATCCGAAATTTGTATATTATCTGTTTAGCACCTCAATAAAATCAGATAATATGTGTGTGTTCAGTGTTCAGTCATAATGTGTGAGACTGAGCTAAGCAATAAATATGTAAGTATTTGTGTGTATGATGTATGAACCCATTTATCTTCATTCAATCAAAGAAATTCCATTTGGAAAATGTTGTGTTTCCTGCTTTTAAACAATGGAAGCATACAAATAGCGGAAAAATACTTTATTCAATTAATACAATTTCTGTTATCAATTTCAGTTCAATATTCATATTTATTTATTCATTACGATTGAATTGGATTAAACAAAAGTATTGCTAAAAGCATGAAGAAAAAAAATTGTGATTTTTCGCTTCATATTACAGATAAACGTAAACGATTACATACCATTTATTATATATTGATGTACCTATAACTTATACATCAAAATGGTTCCATTAATAAGAAGAACCTTTTATCATATATGAATCAATTTTGCGGCACAAGCTAGCCAATGAAAGCTAACGAGCGCCCTTAATCATTCAAATATAGTAATGAGATTCATTGTCAATTATTTTGATTGTTATGATTTGCTCATTCAATAATAATAATAATAATAATAATAATAATAATAATAATAATACATATAATAACAATGAAATCAATCAAATAAATATGAAAATGCTGGATAAATTTTGCTCATAAATACATTTGATTCAACAAAACAATTCGTAAAATATGGCATTCGAAATTCAATTGTTGGCAGAATTGAAAAAAAAAAATATAATCTATAATTGAAAATTCGTTTCCTATGAAATTTACTTTTTCATTTGAATCGTGAAGTATTTAAGCCTGTAAAATAAAAGTTAATGCGATTCTTTTTTCTTATTCGCCTGTTTGTTAAATCAAATGGATTCAATATTGATTCGGATGTCTAGTCCTTGCTCCATCATTTTTCCATAATTTAGGTGCTTCACACATTGAATTGTTCACCATTCAGCCGAAGGTTTTCTGCATATCGATATGCATTGTATTCATATTCACTTCGACGACGACTAATTCATTTCCTGTGTTCAGCGTTCAGACGGAAATTTGAGAAGGAAAAAAAAGCAACAACATTGAACTGGATTTACTTACCTCACCCTCACCTTCAATTTGATCGTTACCGTTGGTGCGAACATTTCGCTATCTACCTCTCCATTTAGTGTCACAGCCGAAATGAAAATCAAATGATTATTTTCTCTATCTTCAGTAACTTTATTTCATTATCTTCTGTTGTAAAGTATCTTAAGTATATTAATAAATATGCATAGATTTTTTTTCTCTTTTTTTCTCTCCATCATTTCATTTTCTGTGTGTCTGTTTTCTTTTTGCCCCTCTCTATGTTTTTCGTTTTCTCTGTATCTCAATAATATTGTGGATTCGTCCATTTTATTCTTCTTTGATTTGTTTTCTTTTTTCTTTTTTTTTTTCTCTCATTTTTTTTTTCCTCCATCCGTAAAATAATCAGCAAATTTTATGCAAATATACAATACTCTGAAAAGAAATCCAGAATCCTAAGCATTTACCTTCCTTTTTGACATTTATTGTAAATTTTATTTATTTATTCTTAAAATTTGCTGTTTGATTCATCAGCATTATACACACGGTACTATGTATTTTTTTTGTAAATAAACAAACTCAAAATCATCGTTTCACAACGCCCATTTTTTTTTTTCTATTATTCAATTCACAAATATTTTTTTCATCTTTTAATTTACGCTCAAAATAAATTTGTTTTTCGGTTTGTGTTTTTCTTTCTTCTTCTTTTCAAATTGTGTGGACTTAATTAGGTTACCAACCTGTCCCAACCAGTTTACCATTTTCGGTTTGCGTTTTAGTTTGTTTGTTTTTTTTTCTTCAGTTTGTGCGCCATTTGTTTTTGATTTTGAATGCTGCTCAACTATTGAACCAAATCGTCCTATTGAGCCACACTCAAAATTTTTTCTTTCTTCTGTTGTTTTTTTTTCCTTTGTGGATGCTTCTGTTTGTGTTTGTCTATTGTGAATGTTCAGTATTCAGTGTTCACTTTGCGAATAGTTTATAATTATTTTCTTTTATTTTGTCGTTCGATTTCAAGGATATCAATCTATGATATCAAACATTAATATTTGAATATTAAATATTTTGCTGGTTGGAATGAAAGAGACAAATGGTTACATTTTCAAAGAGATACAAAACAAAAATTCAGCTTGAATCATCTCAATTTAAGTGAATTTTGATATTGTTTATTGTTCAACGGTTCAACACAGTCCTTGTAATGATTTTATTCTTCTCTTTCTTAGGTTTTCAGGTCTTAATAATCATAATCGGTTTTTCAAGTTGCACGGAATTCGATTGTTGTTGTTTGTTTTTTTTTAATTCTTGTTATTTGCTGAGCTTTCGGTTGATATACATCAATCTCCATAGGAATGACCCTCTTAAATATACTAGTAAGCCTTTTCTTATATAATCATCGCTATCACAAATTTCAAGAGATATCTGATACTATAAAAGGTATTCACCCACGCCCAACTTTATAAATTTGATTTAATACGGGAAATAAATTCATTGATTTTGGCCTTTTTTAATCACCAAAATTGAGACGATTCCATGGGAAAGAG
>GL501517.1:1103919-1132737 GCA_000149185.1 Mayetiola destructor
AAGAAGGAAAATGCATGGATTGAAGTATAAGATTCGTTTTTTATTTCAAATTCAAAAAAAAAAAATACAAAGACAAAATAATACAATATATTCGCTTAAGGATCATTTGAACCTTAAGCTAATAGAGGCTATCAATTTATACAATACATTTCATTGTTTTTGTTTTTGTTTTTCGGTTATTGTGTCTGAGTCCGGTGTCTAAATGAAAAAAACCAGTAAATTCGCATGAAAATTCGTTATCTTGGATTCAGTAGGCTATGTAGAGTTCAATTGATACTTTTGGCCGCTTATCACCACATCAAAGTGAAACAAAAAAATAAAACTATTTAAAATATTATAATATCAATAGGCCACACTTCTTTGATCATTACGATTGAGCCTGCGACGAAACCAAAAGTTGGCACACATTAGTTCATGGTTCATATTCAACGATTCTTTCGATCCGAAAGAGTCTAAATGCCAAACGAATCTGAGGAAATTATTTTATGTACGCACATTTTCAAATAAGTGCACGCTGACTAAATGCAATCATGTGCCAACCAGTTGAATATTATGAATGAAATCCTTGAAATGGTGCCAAATAATGGTGCTCGTTTGGCAAGTTTTGACTTATTTCTGTTATTTCTTTAGAAAGTGAAATCACTACATCCAGAAATGGCTCAAAACCTATGGCTAGGTAATAATAACCTGAAATTCGAGCCAACTGTTGAGTTGGCATTGCACATTATACACCCTCTGTCCAATGAAAGCTTATTTACGAAATATGGAATCATTCCAAAAAAAAAAATGTAATTTTCAAACTTGAATTTGGCTTGAACTAGCGTTCGAATAAGTTTCATTTGCTAGATAAAATGATTGAACTTGTAATTGCTGGCTATTTTTGTGGAACATGGCATGTTATTGAAGAATTCTCAGACATTTGAAGTAGTTCTATCGATTGCCTCATATTTTACTTGGATTATTTCGTTTTTGCATTCTTCAATATGAAAAGCTCGCAGATGACTGCGCTAAATGGCATCGTCCTGTGGTTTCTTATAAGTCTCTTTCACAATATGAAAGGAAACGAAAAAGAAAGACAAAAACACAAGTCAAGTGTATCGTTCCACATCTTTCAAACTTATCCACTTAAAATCGAAATTTTATTTTTGTCATCAAATTTTACTTTTATTATTATTATTATTTATCATTTCTCGATCAGTACATTTTATTAATTTGTTTTGATTTTTTCATTTTTTCATTTTTCTTTGTCGCATTTATTTATATTTCAAACGTAAATATGAATAAAATGATTAAATATTCTTGTTTTTTTCTTTTTCTTTTCTTTTTTTTTTTCATTTGTATTAATAATAAAGCTTTGCTGTATGATCAGTGATGTTGGTGCCGTTCTGGTGGTGCATAAAAACGAAGGACTCCTACAATACAGAAAAAAAAGAAACGAATGAGAATGTTCCATATTTGGAACATTCTCATTTGCTTGTTTTTTTTTCTGTGGCCAACTTTTGTCTCAATTTATGCTCTCTTGTTTTTGTTTTGTTTTGTTTTGTTTAGTCTTGTTGTTGGAATTTTTCATCGCTGGGATTATTGGTCATTCTGATGGGAATGCACTCAGCATTCCATTTCAATTATGTGCAATATGCAATCAGGTTCAATAGGTCTGCAAAGCTTGACCTTCTTTTTTTTTGTTTTGGTTTTGATTTTATGTTTTTTTTTCTTTACCACGACTAAAATGTACACACAATTCAAATCTCATCTATTGAGTATCCCATCCGTGTCACGTTCTTAAAATGGATGGTTAAGAAAATTTATTTTCAATTGTGGACTTTGAATTGGGTGACTGATTGACTGAATCGTCGATCGATAAATAAGAATCTTAATCTTCTGATTTTTGATTATTTATATTTGCATTTTAAATTCAATTCAATATATATTGTATGCATATTGATAGTAAACTTTGATAAAGAAATGACATAATTAATTTTGGAGATTCGATTCTGATACAAACACACTGATTTTTTTCTATTTTTCTTTTTATCGGTCATCTGTATATCGGAATATCAGATGTTGATTAATGTTGATTAAATACAATTTAGTATGTAATGATTTAAATCCCTGCCCTATAAAAATGTTTTGTAGCCTCTATATTTTATCTATTTATTTATTTATTTATTTATTTATTTATTTTCTTTGTTGTTCATTATTTTTGTCATTTTTTGTTCGTTATGATTATGTTTGAAACCTTTTTCACGTATTCATCCGTTTGTTTTTGCATTTTCATATTTGCACAATAATTAATTTCTATTCTAAACAAATGAAAAATAAATCGATATCCTTTTGTGGTTGAAAAATAAGAATGCTGGAAACTGATTCGATGGTGGAAAAAACACCGCTGCGAATCTTTTTTTTCTTTTGTGTATTCTTTATCGAACCATCTCATATCCGTCCATACATTACAAATTCTGTTCATACATTGTATTTTCGGCATTTTGTTTATTATCATTTTTCTCGTTTAGTTAATTTATTAAATTTTATTCAATTTGTCAGCTAAAATATAAGTGGTTTATAGTTGAGAGCCTCGATTCCACCGAATCAGTGAATTTCTTAAATAAAAATATGCATTTTGTATTTTGAATACGGGTTTTTGGTGGCGTTGAATGGTGGTGATTCAGTAAATTTTCATTCTTAAATCGACAAACACATCTAGAATGGGTTAAAGTAATTGGCCCTCTGACGTAAAATTTACTCATATACTTTCATCTTCTGTTCTTTCTCTTTCACTCTCTCTCTCTATCAATTCGATTGCATAGGCCTCGCTGTATTTTTCATGCGCATTTGTCGATAGAAATACGAATCGCCGAAAAAGAAGAAGAAGAAGAAGAAAAAAAGCAAACAGATTTGTTGTCGCCGTCCATTTGAGTTATCGTTTTTGTCGATGTAAAAATTAGCTAATTTTTTCATTTTTTCATTTTTTCATACAATATTATCCACTAATTTTCTATTCACTAATTTACTAAACTGTCGATACGCTTTCATAATCTGGCATTTTGACTAGAATTGTGACTAATGCATGAAAAATGTTTCCATTAAAATTTTTCATTTATATCCTCGACTAAAATTGAATGTCATCTAAAAAATAAACGGAATGAAGCGCTGATTTAAAGTTGCCACAAATAATACAGGCTCAAACATGATCCTGATTTACAAGCATCCGTAAAACATCCGTCAATCGGATGACGACACACGAAATTTTCGTCCAATAGTCACCATGGAGTAGGATGAAAAGAGCACAAACCAAAAAAAAAAAGAATGATTCACAATTATTTTCGGATTTGTTTTCGGGCAACGCAATTGAACAATTTTCAAGTCAAAGTTTTCATTAGAAATCAACATTCGATACCTGACAATTTATGTGAATTAGTCTTCATTTTATTACATCTATTAATTATTATCATAGAATGCTATGAGTGATAATAATAATTTAAAAAATTTTCACTCAGAATTTATCAATGTTTTTTTTTTTTTTGCAAATTGTTTCGGTCTCAATGAGTTCGGATAGAATTATCACAAGGATAAAGAGATGAAATTTCTTGAAATATACAGCTTCATAGATTATACTTTATAATTTATGCTTCATACCATCGATACAATGGCAACGGACAAAGCAAAACAAATTTTTTGGAGCAGCAAAAAAAGTTCTTCGATCTGCTTGTTCGACAGAAAACGCGGTCGATGAAGCCTATGCAATATGCAATATGAAGATAAAATTCAAAATAAAAACCAGATTTGTATGTATAAGTTTGATCTATTTTATGAATTCGATAAAAGCCAAAGAATGCAATCATTCTCTCACCCTAAACTATCATGTCATCTCGTTCATTTTGTGAATGCTTTGTGTGACTCTTGTAAATTATCCACTTAGTTGTTGTGGCTTTCGTTCTCTCTCTCTCTGTGTTTAAGAAATTTATTTAACTTGAAAAGTTGTGCTTTTGAATCAAGTATTCCCCTCACATCAATTTTCCAAAATAATATATTCTTCATTTCATTCCGCCAGCAAATCGGATCGCTCCGATTTATCATCAACAACAGAATCCAAAATGAAACAAAATACACACCATAATCAGTATTCAGTGTGTATACAGTAATTTCGATGACAAACTCGCACATGCAGTAAATTTATAGCTCAGCCGAAATCCTATACATTATCCTTTTGGCGATTGGCGAATAGGCATTCAGCATTTACTACATATTTATTTACTAAATATTTTTTTCCTTTAATTTATTCCCTCATGGATTTGCATTTATATTTCGCCTTATCATCTGTTTTTGTTTTTTTTCTATTCATTTATTATTAATAATAATTCTTGTTAATAATTTTCATTAGAAAGTATATTTTAATAGTTTATATTGAAATGGGCGAATGAGTCGTATCTGTATTCGCTTCTATATGTATATAGATATATATATATATATATATATAAATAATATTAGGTGTTGTGAACGCACGATGCGGCTATTTTACGCATTTTATTTTATTTTACGCAAAAAAAAATGAATGGCGCAACTTTTTGTTTCATTTCACATTTTATTATCAAGTTGATTTCATTTGAAATCAGTTTTTATATTTATATACTTTTTTTTTTCTTCTTTTACTTTTACAAAGTACACAATGAGATAAATTCGTTTTTGATCTAAATTTGATTGAATTATATTCCGGTGGGAAATGAACGTTAAAATTGAAAATCAATAAGAAAATGATGATAAGTTGACGAAGAACAAGAAGAGAAAGAAAAGATAGGAAAAATAAAAATAAAATAAATAAAAAAATGTCGCCTAAAAATACAATGATTCTGAATGCTTAACCCTTTCCCTGCCTCATCAACACCTTTATGTTGACAGTTGACAGCTCATCAGCGATAAAAAAAAAAAAACCAATCGCAATGAGAGCTATTCATACCAACGATTCATTGAACGATTGTTGGCGCATTTGATGAATTGATTCGTGATATACATCATTTTTTTTCATTCTTTCATTATTTTATTATATTTGTTGTTGTTTTTTTTCTATTTCCTTAAATTTTGAATTGATTCAGTGTCGTTGGTGATTGGTCGCCATTCGTAATCACTTCACATGAATATTTATCCGATATTTGGCATTTATTGTTTGATCATTGTTATCGAATTGTAGCGCACATGAGGAGAACGGTGAACCGAACCACCGCATTTCTTACAATACAATATACAATAAACTGTCTGTGCCCGATGGTGTGAGCAGTTTGTGAACATTTCGAGAAAAACATTGTGTTGCAATCGTTATAACGTGCAAACAAACAATCCATTTAGAATGGCCCTCATGGATTCCATGGCTCCCATATTCCAGTTCTCCCGAAATTTGTATTTATTTATTTTTTCCTCCATTTCATTTTTATCTCTCTGCTTCGCTGTGTTCAAAATTTTGTATAAATTATTATTATTATTATTATTATTTTTATTGTTATTGTTATTCTTTTGAAGCTTCTTTCATTGAGTTACATGATGATTTGCCAATATTTTATTCGGGTCGATTCATTCACTTGGATTCCATCCAATTTAACAATCGGATGTTGCTTCAATCCTGTTGATTCATCTTCGAATCTATGTCGGTCACATTGGATCTGCATTGGATCATCACCGAAAAAATACATTGACTACGATGGATTACATAGAACAGAATCGAATATAAAATGCCAAAATGAATAGCATTGGCATTGGCTTTGAGGTTGGATGAAAGAATAAATTCAAACATATGTGCACAGTGCACAGTGCACAGTGTGTTTTCATTCCACCATTTACCATTCCAAACTGTACACAATAATATGTAATGGCAATAAAGATAGCGATAATATTAATAGCAATAGCAACAGCAGCAACAGCAGCAACAGCAATGAACTTTAGCTTCGCATCGGGTTAACATATTTTTTATTGTCTATTTGACATGCGTTATCAATGGCGCGCTACTGACTTGTTCAAGATAATTATCTATCAGTCTTTATTCGAATAATATTGTATATTAACCGGATCCCGTATCAGTTGAATTTTAAGCCATCCAATGTGGAAAATTGCATGCGAAAATTTCGTGTGAAATTGCAATCGAAACAAAAGAAGAAGAAAAAAACAATACACGAACAAAATACGTTTGTTGCGCGATGCGATCGGATTGTGATGTGTCAAAGAGATTTTTTTGGTTGTTAGAAATGTAGTTAGTTCAATGAATTGGACAGGAATGTTTGCAGTTTGCAGTTTGTAGTTTGCAATTTGCAGAGTCATGAACCATTTTAAATTTTCCATCAGTTCAATTGAAGAATTACAACAAATTGTAATGCAAATAAAGGAAATTTTCTTCTTATTATCATCTGTATTTTATTGTTCTGTTTCATTTATGACGAACCGTTGTCATATTTTAAATTCAAAATCGATGTCTCGTGGCTTAAGTTTTTGTTATATTTTTTATTTTTTTTTTTATTTTTTCGTTTCATTTTGCAATACAATCAATTGTTGAATAAATACCCGTGTTTTATGCATAATTTAAAATCGGATACAGGCCGTTTATTGAGATATTCGTGTAACTGATTGGTGATCAGTTAAGGTGACAAACGAAATGCGGATGATTTGATGAAATGATTGAATCGAACAGAACAATTTTGGTGAATTTCTTGATTAAATAAGAAATTAGCCGATGGTCAGCTGATAGAATACTATGAATATCATTCTAGGATGGTAAAAGGTGTTGAAGATGAAATAATTTCATTTTTATTGGGAAAAGTGCGGTTATTCTTTTGCCATTATTTTCCACTATCATGCCCAAAATTGTGCAAAAAAAAAACGAGCGAAATCATTGCGTTTTCGATTTTGTCCAGTCGATGATAGAGGAAAATAATCAAAACCATTAAAATAATAATCATTTGATCGTGCAAAAGGTTGACTATCTTGGGACGGAATGACTATGAATTGTCTAAAACTGTTTTTCCTTCCTAATTCACCGTTTTCATCTTCTTTTCCTTCTTTTCCTTCTTCTACTCCTTCGCACATTTGACTGTAAATATCAAGAATTCTAAATCACAGGCTACTCGATCTCAATAAGTCCGGTTAACTTTGGTAAAATTCAAAATGCTCATTATTAAATGCATTCAATATTGTATATTCAATTGCCAAGGAACCAATACAATGCTCGATGAATCAAAATTTATATATTCAATTCGGATAGATTTTTTGTGTTTCAGTGTTTGTTAAACAAAAATCATGACAACGATATTTGAATAGCGCCTATTGAAAGATATCGAACTTATGCGGTTGTCAATTCTCATAAATGATGCAGATCAGTAGCAGCAACAGGAATTTATATTGCAATTAAATTATCAAAATAATGAAACTTGAAAATATCTAGAAAATTGTTTCGTATTTTCTCATTAAATGTATGGTCTGATGTCTGGAATAATATCCAACAGAGAAATAGAATCTGGTTTCGCATCTTTTTTGTTTAGTTTTTTTTTTTTTTTTTTGTGAAATAACAAAACTTTAGTGGAGGGTCCTTAAAATTATATTGAATATTAAATATGAATGCCCTAAATGCATAATAATATTTTAGGATATATTTTAATGTAAAATGCGAGAATAGCAAAAGCAAGTGAATAATACTTTTTGAAAATTGAATACCTTAAAAATGTATCCATTTATTTCTTTATTTTAATATCTCATCATTTCTATCGAATTTATTAATTACCCTGAAATTTACCGTTCTCGCCGCAATTATTATTATTATTATTATTATAATAAAAATAATAATTAATAAAAAAGAAAAATGGTCGAAATGATGGAATCCATCTTTGTCTATGTATTGTTTATGTTGATGTGGATTGTGGATTGTGAATTGGTGCATTTTAATTGATAATAATAATAATAATAAATAATTAATGCAAAAAAGCATAGCGTTAGGATGATGCATATACAAGTATGTTAAGTAGTAAAGTGCCGCTAATCTTGGATCTTATCCGATTTGAAGCAATTTCGATGCATAAAACCAATTTGTTTTTGTTCTTTTTTTTGTTTTTTTTTTTGGGTGTATTTAGTGAATATTCACTCCAAATAATGTACAAGGTAAGATTTTGTTCAAGTCTTCACAGGCAATGTGATTGCTTCCTCAAAATTGAAGTTTATTTTTAAATTTTGCTACAATTTATCTAGAAGCAATCATGCATGAAGAAAAGCTGATTCAAAAGTGTATTTCAGCCAACCTTTGTTAATTGTCAACAAGTTAATTATGTCGGCGAAGACGTCAACTTGTTTCTTTCTAGTATTCTATACTTTAATATAATCAATAATCATCATCATCATCATCACAAATTACTCTTAAATTCTCAAATACATTTAATTTCCTTTTCAATGTGCTGCACCATATTATGAAAATGATGAGTAAAAATACATATTAACTATGAAAACCAAAATAAACATTCGATTTTCAAACATTGTATTCAAACTGAAAGGAACTCTATCACCTTCTAAGGTTCCAAAGCTTCAAATAAAATATTTAATAGATTTCATTCCTATCCATTCGCGGAATAATGAATAATTTACATTGAAAAATGAATGGGCAACGGACAATGGGCATGGATTGCTATCACTTCGATTTTGTTGGTTTTTTTTTTCAGCAATTTTTCTATCAAATTTTCAGTTGGAAATAATTTCGTTTGAACGCTTTTCATTTGTTTGTTGGATCAGTTCAAATGTTAAATACATCATGTAGAATGAGACGAAAAATAAGCGTTGCACATCTTTCATGAAGTGAAAAGAAGAAAATGAACAGAATGAGAATGAGATTAATCGAGATAAATATTTGTTTTTGCGATTCTTAATCGTTAGTCGAAATTTTTGTTTGTTTTTTTTTTCAATTATAATTCTTCAAAGATGTCCATTATAGATGTGAAGAGCTCAAACAGAGACAAGAATAAGTTCGCCGAAAAATGCGTGTGAATATTTTTTTTTTCATACATCGAAAGTATATGAAGTAGTAATTTGCTGCAAATCAACTGCGAAATTAAATTTATCAAATTTCGTTTTCTTTTTCTATTTTTTTTCCCCATTTTTTCTTTTGTGTTATTCAATTGATTTTTGATTCTAAATCAATATCAAGCAATAATTTTGCTTACCAAATAATTACCAGTACCCTGTATCCTATGTTATATTTTAAGAGATGGAAGCAATAAAGCTTTCTCCTTCATTATGATTATAATAATTTTTATTATTTAATATATATTATCTCATATAATGTATAAATGATATCAGTGCTGAATAGAACCAGAGCTGAAATACTTTTCACTAGTATCATCATCCATCGGTCTCCTCACCATTGGCTAAAACGGGCGACAAAATCGGCTAAAACAACACAGCCAACAATGTTGAAGAATATCAAAATCAAAGTGAAACGCCGTAATACTGAATCGTAATGGGTGCCGACCGATGTAGGTATATGTCGTTCGAACTTTGAACAACAATTCATATAGAAAAATTGTTAAGTTTTTTTGTTTCTTCATTTGTTGCCGTTAAAATAATGAACCAATAATAATAATTAACTCAATATTTTTTGCATATCTTAATTTGTTAACATGTCACATGTTGCCTTATCAGTTTGTTGGATTCGAATTTTCTCCACTTTTTCTTGGTTGGCTACATTATTCTAATTTCAATTATTCTACTTTTGTTTCAAAGTATATTTTGCTTAATTTTTTACCCTGCTTTCACATAGCGACATCGCAATATTTTAACGCAAATGATAAATGAAGGTGGATAGCAAATTAAAATTGAACAGTTCCATGGCTCATTTTATACACCCGGACAGGAACATATAGCAATGTTTTGTATTATTTCATCAATTATTATTTTTCATTTCAATTTCATTTTTCACCAATATTGTTTTACAATATATGTTATGCTCATTACTCCCAGGCATTTGTAATATTTTTGTTAAATTTATTAAAGATTTAAAATACGTGCAACGCAAAGCATTTACTTATCGGATGAGATTTGTTTATTAGGTTTCATCCTTAAAAAGTCAATTAGTTTAAGTATTGCCCTCGCCTCTTGTCGATTTCTTTTATTGTTTTTATTATTCATTCATTCATTCATGGCGATGATCCTATACATTTTTTCGCTTTGTCTCGCTCTCTCACTCTTTCTCTCTTCAACTCACTGTTTTGATTTTTTTTTTGTTTACACGGAAAACGAGTGTCGATCAAATGTTATCGGTTTACTCAATAGTTGATGCCGTTTAGATAAGTCTCTAATTTTTTTTAAATATTTATTTTGAGTTTTAAACTGAAAAGCACCAACTCAAATATTCAATTTTTTATTTGGATCCATTTTTTTGTTTTTGTTTTCTTAAAACTTACATAATATTTTATTATTCATTTAATAAATGAGTTTTTACTGAAACGATTGATAAATGTTTTGAAATGAGAAATGTTTTCAGTTGTTGTGAACCAGACTTATTTAGTCGAAATTCGAAAGCCTTCCAAATGTGATGACAATGTAAAATACCACACTTTCATGCTTCAAGCCATGCCTCAAACGGAGAGTAAAAGAAAAATGTACATTGTATAATAATGATTCGAGTGATTGTTTTGTTTGCCATCGATTGTTTATTTATTTATTTCGAAATTGGATGAACAAAAGCTCACGTTAAATATGTGCATTGCATTTGACAATTGGAGTTTTTTCATTCGATTTTCAGAAATTGGTGACATTATGGATGCATCAACAAACAGTTCGTTGCGTTGAAAATAAAATTCTATAATTTTCATAATTAAGTCCCTAACAATTTGAAAGAGGTGCGATGTATTCTTAATGATTTCGAGCAAATTTTTCACCATTCCCATTTATTCAATCAAAAATGGACTAAGCAAACAAAATATAATAACTTTTTGTTTCTGAACTCAATTAAAATATCATTTATTCCGGGCCGGCCCCCCTCCTGTCGGTTGGATGGTTGGTTGGTCGGTTTTTCATTTGCATACAAAGATTTTTAACCTTATATACTCAATTGGATTTGTATGTACAATGAAACGATCATTATTATCATCAATGCACACAAGTTTATGTACAACAACTGTTGCTGGTGTTTTGTTTAATGTGCATTGTTCATTGGGGCATTATTCACAAACCAAAATGTCTTGCATTGCACAATGAAATTCAAACACCAAACCTCAAACGAAAGCATATTTTTCTTGATTTATATCTAACACCCATAGCAACTGGTCATCCGAAAGCAACGAAAAATGGCAACACTCAAATCATTGCATCGAAATCCATATATTTCAATCATGTTCACTATTCCAGTTGAATAACTCGACCATTTTCCAATATTCCATTAGTTTGATCAAATGAAACGGAAAATGTTTATTTGCCAGTTTATTTTCCCTTTTTTTTTTTTTTGCTCTTTCGTTTTCGATTTTTGCGACAAATATGGGTTTTTAGCTCTCGTTTGAAATTGATTTGCATTCGTATATTCGTGTTTGATCACTTCATTATTTTACTCGATTCTATTAGAATGGATTCACAGAATATGGCCTCGCTAGCAAAGGCCAGTGCCCAGCGCCCAATACTCAATTGATGGAATGTAGCTCATTCAGTAGTAAATTGGCATCAATCCAAATGGAGTGCTTGAATCCATTTCAATGAAAAAGGAAAAAAATTCGAAAAATATGTTTGTCATTTCATTGTCTCTATGGATAAATATAATGGATGATTTTCATTCATTATTCAATTCCCAAAACAACATAATTTCCACTCAACGGTTGAACACTATGAAATATGTACGGCAGACATGTCACAATTATAATTTCAAAGAAAATACAAAATCTACAATGAAACATAAAATTATTTGCTGTTGATGTTGTCCATTATTTCATAATGGATCACGAAATCATTTCATTTTGAACTATTTCAATTTAATATTTCGTAAAATGAAATGGTGAACGTATGGAGTGATAGTGATGGGTGATGGTGAATGCATTGTATGCCTTGAGCGTCATTTTTTACGGTTTGTACAATATTTATTATTGTCACCATCTCTATCAACGCGGTCACTTTCACATACATTCCATGCATCGCTGTTCATTCAAAGCGAAAAAAGAACCAAATAATTTATTCCATTTTTGTTCATTGTGTGTGTGTGTGTGCGTTTGATCCAATACTATACTGAGCAAACGGCCAAATGGAAGCATATATTTTTCATTCATTCCATCTTTGGACTTGTTCATCTTAAATTCCATTCGATTCGAAATCTTTAAAGCTCTGATTTTATGTTTTCACTTTCATTCAACTCGGGCTTTCTGTTTAATTTCATTAAGTTAAACTACATAACGATTAAAACCATTACCATGTACAGCATTAATCTCCGAATGAATTCGATATTTTGTAAAATTGAGTTTTTCAAATTGGAATATGATTAAAAATGGATGTCTCATTTTGAATGCGATCCCGTATTCCGTTCTTTTCTCTCTCTCTTTTCACATTCAGCATATTTTGTTGTTGTGTGAATGTATCCAGTATCGAGTTTGACACACACACACACACACACACACAGGAATTCAAAATTAAATGAAAGAGAATGGCAAAAGTCGGAGCTTAGAAGGTTGAAGCGGTTCGCAAAAGGATGAAGTTGACAAGCTTCACTAGGAAAATTGTACAGATGATGGTTTCTTCGAATGGGTGCATGTTGTTGCATATTATTAGCAACTCATAACGTTTTCTCTTGATTTTTCGTTTTTTTTTTGTTCGCTTATTTATTTTTTCTGTTTCCACATTTCATCCTTTCTTCGCATCTTCATGTATTTTTTTCTTTTTTTTTTTCATCGCATCGGCATTCGAATTATTATTATTTGTATGGAATAAAAAAATAATCAAAAGCTTATAAATGGAATAAAATGTGCGCCTTGTCGTCGTCTTTTGAATGTATCTCGTTTCAATTTTTCATTTTTGTTCGCAATTCAAAATAAAGAATTGCATTGTATTTGAAACGCGCAATCTGTGAATCATACGATGTGTTGCATGTGCATTACGTCATTATTATTATTTTATACTGTATTGTATGTATAACATTTCAACAAAAGAAAGAAAGAAAAGAAATTTTATGCTATGCTTCAAAACATCAGTTTTTATGTGTTAGATTATATCATTTGTCATACGTTGTACTGTATATGATACGCAAAATGGTCTACATGTACATGCAAACAGAGGAAAAATTTGAAAAATTTGGTCATTTTGAGAAACGAGAAGAAATTCCATTCTAGCAAAATATGAAATAATTAAATGAATTAAAAAAAAAAATGAATAATTTTATTTTTCGTGAATTGAATTGTTTTACAGCGATGCCTTCATTTGATATTCCATTCATCAATGAAGAATGAAGCGATTAAATGAGATAAATACGATTACGAATCGATGAATATTCTGGAAATAACAAATTTCGTATCGTATATCCACAAAATGAACTACAATGAGCGGTTATTTATCCGTACAAAACGCCTAATTAATGAACAATATTAGGCTTCAAATTTTCTGCTGATGTCATTTTCTGGGATGCGATAGGATGCGGTCTCATGCAATATCATCCAGATCAAGGCCAATTTTGCATGATTTTGTTTTTCTTTGATTTCAAATGTTGCAAGAAATATTCCAGCATATGACGTACAAAGCATTAAATCATCCATCCCTTCACTTGAGCGTCGTATTCAATGTATTCAGCGGATGTGGTCATAAATGGGAGTTTTGTTTCTCTTTCTTCACTTTCTACTTCTTTTTTTTTTCTCCAATGAATATATATTTTCTCCATATTTTTCATTTTCATATTTCATAAAGTTTTCAAATGAACATGAAAAGTGTTTAATAGATGAAAGTAAGTAGGCCTTGTCAGCTTCAACCATGTTTTCATTGAATGCATCACACTAATAATAATAAGTGGGTACTTGATTTCAATAGTCCCAAAGGCTTCATTTTTTTCTTTTCGTTTGTTTGTTTGTTTTCACCTTAACTTCAAAGCACATTTTAAGCTCAAATGGCAAAAGAAGATGACGTGCAATGCGAAGCGAATTCTTGATTCTTGAATCTAAAATAAATACATCTCATAATGAAAACACCTCAAAGCGACCCGAATCGAAAAAGATGGATTTTCACGTGTGCACGTTTTCCGAATGCTATCAAAATATGTATTACGTCTGTTCAATATTCTATAGCTTCTACTCCATTTCAGATGTTTGCCAATTTCTTCGGAACGTTTTTAAAATTTATTCATTTATATGTTATCTTTTTCCATACAAATGTGTGTGACAAGTGGTTGCAAATTTAACGGAACATGTTGCATATATATGTTCGAATATATATAGGACATGCGTTGCTTCAATTTATTCAATAAATTATGTAAATAAAATCGAATTTTCAAATCGAAACATCGTCCGAAATCAATATTTATCCAATGAATGATTGCATTAGGCTCTTGTGAATCAAAAATTTGAAATTCGATTTCAATTCAGGCCATGTTTTTAGTGATGGTCAATTTTCAAAGGATCCGGGATTGGATTATAATGGCTTTTGCTGACCCAACAATATCAAAAATTTCAAATGAAAACAAAACATTCCGTGCATTTATTCATTTGTTGTATTCCGATGAAACTCTGGCGAAAAGATAATATTGTAATGTTGTGTTTTTTTTCTTCCTTTTGTTCGATGATTCATGTTTCATTCCATTTGGCTCTTTGAATAGGCTGGATTTTTAAAGTGTACTTGAACTCTCTTCTCTGTGCTAGTCAAAGGCAATGAAAACATTATTTCCATTTTCCATCATGGATTCAGAGGCCTCAAAAAAGAAAAAACATTAAAATTTAGTGCCATCAGAGCCAAATGCCATAACAATTGGTTTGTAAAATTGTATTTTTGTTTATGATTTTGTTTTGTTTTTTTTTTCATTTATTTGTTGAGCTCTTTGTTTGGATTTTTATTTTGATTTCATTCGTTTGGTTTTGTTTAGTTTTGTATTTTTTTGTTGATTTCAGCACTCATTTACATAATTTGTTCAATGCATCAATAGCTAATATTTATAATTGAATCGAAAAAAGTGTTTATTCGTTGAGATTAATCGTTATAAAATTTAACCTTATTACAAACTGTGCCAACCGAAATAGACAAATGGATAAAGTCCAGGTTTTCGAATGGAATGATGATCATCCAAAAAGAGAAATATATTGAATCGAAGCACTTTTTCTAGGCATTCATTTTCATAAATACATCAATTTTTTTGTTTTTTATTTGGCCTCACAAACACTTTGTGTTCATTTTAATTTTTATGCACATCATTCGATATCAAGTCTGTTGAAGCAACACGATTTGAACTTGACAAAAATACAACTCATCTATTTTGCATCATAACAAATTCAAAACGTGTAATTAATTCAGGAAATTCAGCCACAAAATTAAGAGAAATTTATACGGTTTTGATTCGAAGTATTGGAAGAATGTTGCTTGCTTTGACAAAATGATTTTTTTATCGGTATTTAAATTGGCCGTAATAATATTAATAAAGCTCATCATTTTACTTTTTTCTTAAGTACATACAACCGGGGAGATAGTCGATGACACAGAAATAAAACAGAAATTCAGTTTAAATGTTCATGGAGATGGAAGTCTTATCAGTTTTTGTTTTTTGTTCTTGTCGTTTTTGGTATCGATTTGTTTGTTATCAGGAAGTCAGTGAAATTATGAGCAAATGCTCTCAACTCTCTGTCCAAAAATATTTATACATTCGCCAATGTTCAATATAAGCCCAAATATTTATATGAATAACGGGGATATTTACGAATCTAACCCCATCCAAACACATACACAATTATATGTAAATATTCGAAAGCCATTGCAGCTGGAAACCATAATTATTACAGGTACACACATTGATTGTATGGAAAAATTGTTACATCACTGATAACGGATGACTTTGATGACAACCAATGCTCAAAACGAAAATAATTGTTGCTATTCAAAATCGTGTTACATCAAAAGAACTGAAAGAATTGGAATTGTATTCGATTAAATTATCTCTAGGTTTAGATATTGTGGACAAACTGGACACAATGCTATCGATAACCGTACAGTTTTCATATTGTTTTTCATGTAAATGTTTATCGTCATTTCAAACTAAAATCGCTTCTCATTTCAGGTAGTAAGATTAAAAAATACACAATGTATATAAATATTGATTTGCTTTAGCTAAGTCGGCGGGTATGCATCCGTGATGTCTTTCTCATTAATAATAGTGGTTTTTTTCTTTCTTTTTTTTTCTTTTCTTTTCCTTTCTTTTTCCTATTTCTTCTTTTTCATCGCTAGATTCATTGTATTTTATGATTCAATGCTCTCCAAATGCCAAAAAAATTGGCCCAATGAATACTGTTTCCTCTGTCTCACTCTCCTCTCCTCCCTAACTCAAGGATAGGCAACGAGTTTTTGGGGCTGGAATTACATCATCGTTAAAATAAAAACATTTCAAAATTGTCAAGCCAATTCTGGAATTAGTCCGTCTATCCAACTTCATCCAGACAATAATTCCGCTTAACGATTTTCGTTTTCTGTTTCGCAACAAATTTGAAGAGAAAAAAAAATGCAAAAAAAAAAACGGATTAAGCAACTCAACCTATGCCATCGGCTATTTTTATACTTGCAATGTAGCTCAAGTATTTGTTGTTGCCTTTTTCTATTACATCGAATTAAAATTGTATTCACAGCAAAAAAAAATATCCGTCGTCTCAAGCTCTTCAATTTGTTCTTTCATTCGGTTTATATATTTTTCCTTGCGGATTCTCTGTAGACGATAACCAAAATGAATTACAAAAAAAAATCGACTTGTGTCGTAATTTTTCCTATGCACAGATGAGATAAAACAACACTGGGAATACTTATCGATTTGACGGTATACCCTTTTGTCTAGATGAAACGAAAATATGTATAAATATTGTGAATTTTTCTAATAAAATAAGACGATCATTGAATTCACCTCAATATCGTATCAAAAATTATGATTTCTTTATTTGTGTTTCGATTTTTCTTTTTGTGTGTGTGTGTGTGTGTGTGTTGCTGTTTGTTGTCGTTTTTATTCTTAAAAGCAAAAATTTCCAAATAAAAAATTAATTGGCAAACGCAAAGCCAAGTTTTATTCGAATATACCCGTACTGTGTTTTATTTTGACATTAATTATTATATGTATTTATTAATTAAGCAATTGAAGTCAAATCGAAGTCACAGCTCAAAATTCAGAGTTCGATAGACCGGTAAGAACAGAGGAGACTTTGGATGTTCTGAATGGGATACAGATTTTCGATATTATAGGATATTAGGCTACACAGTGAAACATCGATCGTTGAACATAAACCCGGAACGTGTCCTTAAGCGACGAGACTCAAACGATCGACGCTAGACACTGCGAAAAATCGATAGACTTTGGAAATGAATATACATATGATTTTGCACAACAGCAGAGCATCAAGATTTGAAAAATTCGGAGTGATTACAGAATGATCAGAGGAGCGACTTCTTGGGCTATGAGACATTGTTATTATGCTATACATAAAATTAGATTATTTATCATTTATCATCTATCATCTAGATATTTATCATTTATCATAATAATAATAATTTTTATGTACA
This sequence comes from Mayetiola destructor, assembly GCA_000149185.1. Classification (NCBI taxonomy): domain Eukaryota; kingdom Metazoa; phylum Arthropoda; class Insecta; order Diptera; family Cecidomyiidae; genus Mayetiola; species Mayetiola destructor. Next base: position 1,121,632 of record GL501517.1, read on the forward strand.
TAATTATGTCTGCTGCAATCTGCACGTTTGTATCGGATCTGGCGCATTTTCACCGTCTCATCGGCTCTTAATTTGATTTGATTTGATTTTTTTTTCTTTTTGATACGATCGAATTTTTTTGTATACGAACGAGAAAAAGCAAATGCATGTTTGGAGACGCAATGCAACATATGAAACGATTCATTGCGCACGATGAAACTGACCGACTGTAAAATTGATGAAAGTTAAAAATACTAATATGTATCAATTATCAATACCGTGTCCGGCATTGAATCCATTACTGTATAGTTTTTGGCGCATCTTAGCTGTAGAATTTTATCATTTGAATGTTACAATTCTGGCTTAATTCCTAAATTCTAGCATTTGTATGATTAACTTATTTATTTATTTTATTTTTTTTCATTTTATTTTTTTATATGTTATCAATTTATTTAAATATCTGTTCTTTGGTTTCATTCAACGCATTGTCTTCCTCACATGAAAGAACAAAACATCCACTAGTTTCGATTTCAATGCCATCGTTTGAAAAAAAAAAAACAAAAAAAGAAGAAAAAAGAAAAGAAGAAATTGTGTACATATTTCTGTTTGGGTTTCCAGTCCAAAACTCAAAATGAGAAGGCAATGCGTGCTATTCATACCCCAGATCTAAACTGATGTCGCACTAATTGTTTACCCATTTGTCATGTAAATTATGTATAAATATTATGTCCTCCATTTCTAAATTTAAAGTTTATTCTTTTAATATATATTTGTTGCATTTTTTATGTTCATCATGCACGAGTTAATTTATTCATTAATTTACGATTTGTTTCATTGTTTAGATGTTGATCGAAGATATATATGTATGTATATTTTTTTAATGTATCATTTTGATACTAATGTTGTTTTTTTCTTTGTTTTTCTTTTTTCGCTAAACTCTAGATCAATTCCAAAAAGAAATCGAGCAGCCAAGTTCGCGCAGCTTAGGACTATGAAACGAAGCATTTGATTGATCGAAACCCGAACCCAAATGCGAATGAGACGTCCAAGTCTCTCAACTCTTTCGGCAAAATAAGAAAGTTGTAGTCGCAAAACGGTGATCGAAACCCACAAATCGAATAAATTATTTCGAAAAACAATATTCGTTTGAAATGAGTTGAATAAGTTGTTTGGATTTGTTTTTTTTCCCCCCCTAAAAATGGTTAGTTCCTACATATTTTGGTTTTGCGCTAAACATATTCTCTAAAACAACGAATCAGCACATTTACACTGCTCGTTGTGTTCAATAAAAATGCGAAAATAATCAAATTTGCAGCGCTATTTTCAGCCTGATTTGTATGCTTATTCAGTATTCAATTTTTCATTCATTTATTATATAGCACGCATTCTAGTCTCCTTCGATTAATGTTTGTTATTTTGTTCATTTTGTAAATTTGTATGATTTTTCAAATCGCTTCATTATTATAATCTCGTTCTTCTATCGAAATAATTGATCGAAAATTCCTCGATAAAAAAAAAAACTACGCATTCGGTTTTTGATCTTTAAATTGTTGACAGTGTCAATATAGTCAATTGAATTCCATTATTCAACGAAGCAATTTAATTATTATTATTTTTATTATTATTTTTATTATTATTCTATAAATCACTTCATCGAATAATATTAGAACAAAAATGGAGAAAAATAATATTCGGGAAAATCGGCGAAATGGGCAAATGTAAAACAAAAAGGGGGCGCGATGTAATTAAATCAGAATCTGAATCTAATAATAGTTGTGATTTTCGGTGGTAAAATGTTTGATAAAGTAGTTTTGTAGACTGTTAATTCATTTGTTAATGGCACAACCCCATTGGAAAAATTAAATATTAAAATATTCATTCACAGATTTCGTTGGAACTTTTTTTGTGTATTTATTTGTGTAGAATTCACTCATAATAATAGTCAAGAGTAAAATGCATTGTAAAATGTTCGTTTTTAAAATGTTTTTCTTTTTTCTATTTTTTTTTTTCTATTCTTTTTGTTTGTATTGTGGGTGTGTGTGTGTGTGTGTATGTGTCGATGATTTATATTCATGCAAAGTATTGAATGATTTTTTTAAATGAGAATGGAAAATGAAACAACTGTCGAACATTGCTCTGCAAACGTATACAGTATTGTCTGTTGCACGGTCACCAAAAAACGAAAAACTTTCGTTTACGTAATAATGCTGAAGATCCAATCCACTCACAGTTCTCATGTGAATGTATTTTTCGGCTTTCAGAGTATCAGAATGTAGAATTGCGTATCGAACAATTGCAATCGGTTTCAGTTCAATTGAACCTATGTGTCGATGCAAATAATACTTGGATCGAGTGCAAAAAGTGAGTAAGTGAAAATAGGAATCCATGACTCAGGACTCAGATGGATTGACGTAAATGCTAGATATTGATGGCGCATGCCCATTTTTATCTGTGGCTATTTGACATTTAAAATTTATCGGATAGAATCATGTGGAAATTGGAAGAATGAAAAAAAAAAGAAAACTACTTTGTTTCCAATGGACGGTAAAATTTATCGACGGGGATAATAATAATAATATTCGAATTTGTCCCCTTCCAAAGATCTTATATAAATACTAAAGTCAAATTCGATCGAATATCAAACATTAAATTATTTCTTTTTTTTTTTGTTTTTGTTGTTTTTTTTTTTTTGGTTTTGTGTAGTTCAGTGATTGAGACAATCCATACAAATTAAAAATAAGAATATTTTTCCTAAAAACTTAGATCGGTTGAGGCTCGAGGCCCAGATCAGCTTTCGCCACAATTTACCCAATCTGATTCGAATCAATGCCCAAAATGAGCAAAATAATAATAATCATCATCATTGACTATTGATTCGAATCAATGTTGATTCTATAGACACATATCATTTATATATGATTGATTGAATTTTGCGATATTTATAATTTTGTTAAGATGGTGAGTGTCGTTTGTTATTGTTTTTTGTTTTCTTTGCGAAAGAGAACAAAAAGATCCGCGCAAAAATTAGATAAAAATTGAGTTGTATTTCGTCAACGTTCAATAGAATATGACTTCTCAGACTTTTGCAAAGGCAAAATTTACAAATATACAGCAAAAGCTAATTCCCACGATTAGCGAATTAAGTATTATTATTATTATTTTTTTTTTTTGGAATTAGTTTTTGCTCAAAATGGAGATTATAATTTTCATTCGACAATAATTTCTGTGTTTTTTTTTCTTCTGTTGTTATTGTAAATATATTACTCAAATTGGAAATTAAAAATTAAAAAAAAAAAAAAAGAAAAATATATAAATTAAAATACTTGGTATAATATCTGTGGAATAGGCCACAGATCCGTTTTTCATCTGCATTGTATCGCTCTATACGATTTCGGTGGTTAAATTAACATTATTACATTTTAATCATCATCATCATCATCACCATCATCATCATCATCAGTTTCTGTTTACCCTCTCAATTTTCTTCAATTTGCTAAATGTATTTGTTCAAATGTCTATTCAAATAAATGTTATCAAATAAATTATGCCAAAAGGAACTCTAATCAATTCAGATGTGTTTCATTAATTGCAATACAATTCGAAAATTCAACTGGCTGACATAAAATTGGTATGATGCTCGGTCTTTCCCTTCATTTTTTTTTTCTTCCCAAAGAAATTTGAAAGAATTGAAGAGCATCATCAACATGATGTTGTTGTTCTTGTTCTTTTTTCTCCGCTTCTGATAAATGATTCATACAATAGATTCTACTTTTCTTGGCTTTTCGACAAAGCAAAAAAACAAAAAAAACAAAAAGATGAATTTTTTTTTCTTAAGCGAATTTTATATCAGCCATCGCTTAAAGATATATATATATATGTATGTCGATTTGAATGAAATTCCGAAAGGCGTGCATTACCTTTTATTGTTGTATTACAGGAGGCTGTTTTGACTTAGGGTCCGTTGGGATATATTATATTTCACCGGATCTATAGCTATCGATTCGGCTGAGTGTGCATTGAATGTTTGAAATTCGATTAAATATATCGTTTTATGTTTGAAAGTTTGGAGCTGTCAAAAATAGAAATGAAACAATAAAATGACATTATTGTCACACATTTCTAAAATAATTGCGATAATGGTGTCTTTCACACTCATCCACAACAATAAGAGATGAATAGAATTTTACGTAGGCTTGAACCTTAAAAAATATTACACGTAAAATATTATTATTATAAAAACTTACCAACTATTCGAAAGCCGTTATTTTAGACCTTATGTTAATATGGTCGGCTTGCATCTTTTGGTCGTTTTAGTTGAACCTTCAGTCTTTTCATTCCAATCTGAAAACCGTTCATAGCTTGTATAGCTGCCTGAGCACTTGCCGGATTATCGAACGAAACGAATCCTAATGTTTGAACAAATTTAACAATTTGGGCATTTTAATTATTAATGACATTGATGCGGCCGAACATGGGCAGATTATCAGGGAAATGATGATTATTATTATTGAATTAGCGAAGACGAATACTTGTCTAAACTATCAAAAATTTTCAAAAACTTACCGAAGCATTTACTTTGATTTGTTGCACGATCGATAAACACTTTTGAGCTAATGACATTTCCAAATGGAAGAAACATTTGCATTAGTTCAGCGTCACCGAATTCCTGTGGCAGATGATAAATAAATAGGTTGCAACCTTCTGGCCCCGAAATCGAACATCCTGGGAACATCAGAAAGTCTTGAAATGAAACAAAATATTGAAGAAACAATTTACAATCAATTAAAAAAATTCGAAAATAATTTGATTGAATTTTTTTTTTTGGGACCAAAAAAGTGTATGAAGTTGGTGCAGACGATATGTGATTTATGGATCAATGAAAATTGATTGGTAACTTTGGGATACCATGCAACATATGGTATTACGCAACCCGGCTTACAGCAGGTTTTCATAATTTCTTATCGGCTGTTGTTTTTTCTTTGTCGATGGTGGAGAATCAACACATCGACCTATGCATGCATAACGCACATTGGTTTTAGAGATTTTTTTAGATTCTTTTTTTTTCTCGGTTTTTCAATCAGCGAATGGAAATCAGCAGTTTTTAATCATCGAATATATGTATTATATTGACCAGAATCCAAAAACAAAAAAAAACAAAAAATTACAACATAATTGAATGAGTTGACGCCACAACATGACTAAAATACATACAAATATGTAATGAGATATAAAGAATACATAACATTTGATTTGAATAGATATTACATGCGAGAAATATTCTGGCCGATTCATTAAAATGAACGAGAATTGGTTGAAAATGGGAAATAGCAAAACAATTTTTTATTGTAATGAATGATACAACAGTTTAGGGAATTTGCGAAAACATTCCATTTTCCACATGCCAACAAAACAAAACGAAACCAAACAAAATGAAACAAAACGAAACAATACAATACATTTCCATGTTCATGACATGGGAACTTACCTTCTCGTTGTGCTGAGGCTACAGCAGCCAATGGTTGTGGTATTACTTGCGGAAACTGTCCATACACACCAGGGTAAGCTGTATATTATAGTTTTAACATAAAGAAAAATAAAGTTTGATAAAAAAAATACATAAACGCACATCCAACAAATTCCTTTTTTGAATTTGACAAATATTCGAATGAAAAATTCATTCCAACTATAAAAATGAAAAAACTACATTTACAAATTCAAATAAATACAATCGAAACTATTCAAATTCGAATATTATATAAGTTTGTTAGTTTGTTGTAATAACGATTGAAAACAAATCATGATAATGATGTCGATTGTGAGCAATAAAGTTAGAATAGTTGAAATTCTTGGTCCATTTTGGATTATATTATTGTTATTATTATTGAAGAGGTGTAGATCGATGGCCTCTTTCATCTCGGCTATTCAACTAGTTATCCTATCCAGAATTGAAAGTCTGTTGCTTCATCCAAGGACTGAGGTTCAACTAGTATTTCAAATGTAATTTACTACGGTTGGATCAATTTTTTTTTGTTGCAAATCGGTTGGTTTTATGATTATTATAAATTTTGTTCTCTCTCTCTCTCTCTCTCTCTCTCTCTCTCTCTTGAATGTGAAATATATTGTGATTTGTAATCGAAATTTCAAGCCAAATAAATGTAACAATAAGCAGTACGCAAACAACATAAATTACAACAACATCAATAGACAAAATACATAAAAATTAACATTTAAATAGCAATAAATCGAGTCACAGAGGATTTACTTTTTAACCAAAAACCAAACGTAGAAAGCTTTTGAAGGCGAATCACACATAAATAAATGTTAACGTTTCCTTTCGAAGATATTCAAATGAAAAGTAAGTCTGTTTTTTTTAATGGCTAAACTAAACTACATAATAGTTATTAATATTATTGTTTTACAATGTGCGAATTGTGATTTTTACTCAAATGAATTGACCGAATCCGTTTTTGGGGAACGATCGAAAGATATTTTGGTTAAGTGGTTGACATCGTATGTCGTTTGGCATTTTGGTTTTACTTTATGCAAACGCAAACACTTGAATTAAATCTAAATCGTGGATATGTCAAAAATTGTGATGCATTCGGTTCGGCGTTGCAAAATGAAGCCTGCATATTTTAACGAATTTTAGTTTATATGAATTAGGGGCCAATTCTCAATTGAATTTCGACAATTCTGTGTTTCTCTTACGTGGTATACATTTTGTAGAGATTTTCTTTTTTTTTCTTATTTTATTTTCAATGAGATAAATTATTCCTTAGTTAAAAATGTAATTAAAATAAATAGCTGACGGACAAACAAAATAAAGCAATAGAAAAACAGAAATACAGATAGATAGACTAAAAATGTACATACCAACACCTGGATATGCTTGCATTCCTGTATATGTAGCATGTTGTAAAGTTGCATCACCATTCGGTAGTCCTTGTGCCGGAATCGATAAATGGAGTGCATCTGGTATTTAGCATCAATTGTATCAGTTTGTTGATGTTATCATTTCGTTTGTTTTTTTTTTTTTAATTATTGAAAAATACCAGTGATTTTTGGTTTTTAAATGATATATCATACGACGTGTGTGTATGTGTGTGTCGATTGGAAGACAAATGTGCATTTAAAGTGTCAAAAAAAAAAGTGAAAACTTGTTGTCGATATTCAAGATTGTGTGGCGCGCTTCAAAACCAAAACCAAAATTTTTTAATTATTAAATTCCTTTGTTTGATTGCTGATTGGCATCACAAATAGTGATTAATGTGTGCGCACAATGATTTTCAACGATATAATAATGATTGTGTGTGTGTGTGTGTGTTAAAAGTTGGCCCCTATCGCTATTGAATCATTCTAATCAAAATCTCATCTTATTGTCATTAAAATATATTCGTTTTTCTTTCATCATTATCTTCCTTTTATAATGTAAAATTAAAATTCTAACGAAAATTTATTGAATCTTATAACATGAAGAAAAAAAAAACTAAGAAAACCGTAAGCAAATAGTGCCCTCTACATCTATTTTCGAAAACATGTATTAAACAGTTTCAACGATGAATTAATCATTCAAAACAACATACATTGAAATCACTTGGAAAACAAATCGAATCACTCAATAGACAAAAAGGATAACAACCAAAACAATGAAAAAACAAGTTAATTTGAAAGATGAATGGAAATGTAGACTGAATACTTACGTCCGGGAAATGTTTGTGGCATTCCATTTGGATAAACGGTGGTTTCGGTTCCAGTTGGTTGGCCATTCGGAGTTTGGGCGGCCATATTAAATGTTGGCATTGTCGGTGACGGTAATGATGGTATTGTGCCATTTACAGGTTGACTTGAACCTGCACGATATATATACATTCGAATGATATAAGAAAGTGAATTAAACGAACAAAAAAAAAAAAATGGAACAGAAAATAGAATGAAAATAAAATGTGAGAATGAAATGTTTCATTCAAATGATTGATTTATATTTCAAAAGAAGCGCTAAATTTTTAAATGGATATTGAAACACATACCATTTAAAGCATGAGGTATTTGAGTTGCTAACGTGGCCATTGGATTAATATAAGTTCCTTGGGCTGTAGCAGCTGCCATCAAAGCGGCTTGCTGTTGCTTATATATTATTGCAAAAGAATAAATGTAATCAATTATTGATATTGGTGTAATTGTATGTGATCGATGGAAGTCAAAACTTCTGACAAACGACGAGAAAAAAGAAAAAAGAAAAAAAGAAAAAGCCAACCGAACAAAAGTCTAAACTTACTTGTGCGTAGGCTCCGTATGCTCCAAATTGATTGAATACGAATGGATTCAGTAGATTCATATGACCAGCCATTTGTTGCATGCGACGTAATTGACGCTCTTTCTCCGTATCAGCGAATTTAACAACTAAACTTGATGATGCACCCTATTAAATATTAAATCAGAATTAAGCAATAATTTCCATGCAAATTATCATTATTATTATTATTATTATAATGACGAATTAAATAACATTTACCGGCATAGTTTGACTTCCGTGTAAACTTGTTATCGCTTTTTGGGCTTCTTGTTGCGAGCTAAATTTAACAAAAGCGCAACCTGTAAATGAATGACACATTATGTTAACTAACCGAAATCAACGGGAGAGAAAAAAAAATAGAGAAATTATGAAATTTTGAATATAAAAAGCATAAAATATGATTATTTCCTTCGTTTTTTTTTTCTACTTTATTTTAATTTTCATCGCGTGATATAATTCATTACGATTATAATTATTAGCAAATTGAATAACAAGTGATTAATTAAGCTCCGGATATTTCGACTTCCGCATCAATTCGATTATTTTATTTTAAATACCGTTTGAATTTTGCGATGGCAATCGATTTATTTCGAAATTTTAACGGAACCAAATGTCACTATGAAATTGACTAATCCTAAATCGATGAGTAGTTGATGAGTGTTGTTTTTCTTCTTCTTCTTCTATTTTTCGATATAGTTATTTGTAATTACCTTTACTTGTACCGTCCGGTCCTCTTAGAATCGTGCACTCTTCAATGTTTCCGAATGGTGTAAATAGTTGCTTTACATCATCTTCTGATTGTTGTTTGCTGAGCATACCAACGAATAGTTTTCGATCTATTTTCATAATGAATGATTCGCCATGATGGTGAAATGAAAAAGCGTGAAAAGTGAATTTAATTCGATTATTAGCCGCACGAAAGTCAAATCATGCAGCGTTTGTGGTAATGTGTTTCATTTTTTTCGATGTTTTTCCATCCCCCGATTTATTATTTTCGTTGTTGTTGTTGATGTTGTTGTTGTGTTGTTTTTTTCCCCCCATTTGATTTGAATGGTAATTTGTGCATAAAACATTCATTGAAAACGATAGACATGCACACGAAAATAGCAACAAGTGAAAATAAGGTCATGAATGATAAATAAAGCAGCAGCAAGTAATGAAAAAGTGGAAAATGAAAGAAATGAAGCGTTAAAAGCAATTGAATGCAACATTCAATAGAATTGAATAAAAATAAAAAAAATGAAAGACAAACGAACATATAAGTTTTTGAGTTCAAAAAATATGTGCAAACGCAATAATCATTGAAAAGCCAAAAACGAAACACAAAATAAATAACCAAAAAATATGAAAACATTAAATTAAATAATCGTAACATTAGAAAAATAAAGATTTAGCACAATGATAATGAAAAAAGAGATGTTTATTTTAGTTGTATGTGTGATTGATTTGAAACGAATATCGATGCAATCATCAAATGAAAGGTTGAATGAAAACCATTGTGTTTTCGGTTTGGACAATGGTTTTGAATTTTTATGGATCACAGTTAAAATAATGATGTGTTGGTTGTTGTTGCCAGCAGTAGATGGTGATGGATTGTTGTTGTTGTTGTTTTTTTCGATTTTGGGGACGTCAAATATGCATCATATGATCCAAATCAATTCCAATGGTGTCATCGTTGCGAACACATGAAGACAGACGAGCATAGAGAGTGTATGTTTGTAATGTGTGTGTGAGTGTGATATAGAGAAAGAGCAGAAAAAGAAGAAAAAAAATGGACAAAATGAAAAATAATTCGGAAAAATTCAGTAAATCATGTGAAATTGTTCAATTTGATTGACAAAAAGACATTTAATCGAACGATAACAATGATAAAGCGCACTACAATCATTAGCCTCAATTGAATGTCACGTTAACAAATGCCGTCTATTTCACTTCAATTTGAATTTTTGAAAAAAAAGAAAAAAAATCATTTTTCCAGGGAAAATGTAAAATGAAATAATTTTGTTCCATCATTGCAAGAAATGGATGGCATCGAATATTAACGAATGACATGCGTTTACATGTTGGTGGTGTTTTGAATCGTCGAACAATGATGATTCATGGGAAAAAAATGACAAAACAAAAATCCAAAGAAATGAAGTGAAAATTGTGGTTCGACTATACGGTTAAGACGTAAAATAGATTGTTTTTCTGTGTGTGTTTGTTTTCTTTTTTTTTTTTTTTTTTGGTTTTGATTCATTTTCGATGGAAAATTAATAATAAATATATTAATCAATCAAATGCTAATGCATGTAAGTTACGATTCAGATGCTAAATTAAGTAAATTATGAATTTTTGCCTCCAATTTCAATTTTCCATTTATTAATTTTAATTTTTGAGCACGCGTTCAATGTATTTGAGTACATTAGGCAAAGTAAGGTTAAATCAGAATACGTAAATCTTCATGCCTGGCATCTTTGATATTTGACAATCACCAATCATCGGTAATAGCCGAGAAAAACAACGAACAAATTGTGAATGAAAAATACAAAAATAAAGAACGAAAACTGAAAAATTCTTTTTCTTCTTCTTCTTCTACTTCTTCTTCGAAGTTCGAAATAGTTCGAAAATTGGGAGTGAAGGAAACTTTGAGCACCTGACAGCTCATCAAAAATGAAACGTATGGAAGGGTCTATCATGCAACCATAACCAATTGTGGTATATATGAACTGTGTGTGCATTAACCATCTAGTCAGGTCTTTTATAAATTTGATTTTCATTTCTCCCCGACGGATTCAATGATTGCCGCAAAGAGCGACAAGAGATAAGATATTTATTCTTTTTTTTTTTTTTTT